>SJYT01045342.1:394808-416810 GCA_006410635.1 Cephalophus harveyi
TTAAAAAAAAAAAAAAAGATGAAATGGTGTAGTATGTTATTAATTGTTCACATGTTTGTTCCCTTAATAGCCTGTGGGCTTCAGATCATTAAGGAAGATAGGCCTATGGTTTTTATTAACTTGTAGTTTCAGGGTCTGAGTATAGGGAGTGCTCAATAAAACTTTTGTAGGATTATTTCCTGTTACCATAACATTTCAAAAATAACACAAGAATATAATATACTTGTTCTTAACAGTTGTACACACTGATAACCTACATTTAAAAATTAAATAAATATTTTATTTAATGCAATAAAAATAGTGCCAAAAGGACTTTCATTTTTTGCCCTTAAAGGGTCCAGTATAAATATTCTAGTTCTTAATTCAATGCTAAACTCAAAGCTCAGGTGCTACAATCTGTACCTGAACAGTTAATTAGTAATACTTATGATGTGTTTATGGAACACTTCAGTGTGGCCCAGGTAATGAGCTAAATTCTTTACACAGACTGTCATTTATGTTCCCAACAGTAATCCTAAAAGGTGAGTATCTCATTTTACAGATCTGATGAGGGTAGTTTAGCAGGTGGAAAGTAACATTTTTTTCTTCTATAGCTGTAATACATACATTTTAGATATATAAACTATTTGTACAATGCACTAATCTGTGGAAATAGCACCCTTTTACCTGCTAATGGACAAATGCAAAGAAAACTGAATGTCAGCTACCCAATTCTACCTTTAAGTTAGTTAAAGGACTGAAAAGAAGGGAACATTTAAAACATTAAACCTGTATCATCACAGCATGCTTTGATGTTACATTAGTGTATTTCATTATTGGTATCTGGACAAGTAATGTCTGGCACATTAATTAGCTTTGGCTAGGCATATCCTTGCTGGTTTACGGGTCCTTACTGTTTTTTCTGGCTTTAATATGATTTTGGCAACCATGAACTTATTTATGTAAAAATAAATTGACCTGACCCTTTTGCATGCTCAAAGATCTGAGTGTTCTATGTATGTTTAATATTATTTCCATGTTACTACCTGCTGCTAGATAATTAGTTCTTGAAACTCTTCCTGAGTTTCAAGCAGTGAACACATATGATGATCTGTTTTAATGTCAAGTTTCCATTCCAAGTTTGTAATTTGCCTATTAATTTCTCTCTGCTATGTGGGAGCCATGCTTCATCACTCCCAGAATATATATGAAGACTCACCATCACATTAAGAGTGGCTAACAAATAGGCGTATTACCTCATGGTAGAACAAATCAAATCTTTCTAATGCATTCTTCACTTCTTTAAAAAATCAAGTGATTTCCTTGCCCCCTATAAAGCTGTTTCAGCTAATGGATAGCTAAGCAACTGCCTTTTTTCTTCTCTAAAAGGCAGTCTCTCAAAAGCCCCCTTGAGTATTTTAAGATCAGTGGGAGAGGTTCAAAGTGAATAGCTGACAAAACTATTTTAAGTGGTGTTTTAAGCCACATCTTTACCCACAAATATTCTAGAATTAGGAGCAGTTTGGAGGAAAGCCCTTTTTAAGCAGAAGGATCCAGAACTCTTAACACAGAAGGTTCCAAGAATCTTGTCTAGATATCTGTCTACGAATTGAATGATTCTATGAGTGAAATCAAATACACCTGAAGGGCAGAGCTGAAGGTAGATGTCCTTGAACTCTTAATCATGAGGAAACATTTAATATCACCCCTGTTTCAAAACAAACAATTCAATAAGATAAAATTGAAAATGCCATATATTAGAGAAGCTGGTTACAAGGGATCTTTCTCAAATGCTGGACAAACAGCAAGAAAGAATCCTACCCTGTTGCAAAACATTCGTCAAAGACAGCAGAAGAGCCACAGAAGCTTGTAAGAGCAACAGAAGACCCAAAGGACACTATTGATACAAATCCAGTGGGTGAAAGTTCATCCCTTTATAGTAGGATACGCTGATATAGCAAATATAAAATAGCTTTTATTTAGAGTTTATCTATCTACAGGTATACAAATCTTGGGTTTGTGTTGTTGCTTTGATTTCTAGTGTAATATATAAACTCGATTCACTCTGATAATACTAGTGCTCAAAGAACATACATCCAATTTCAATAGTTTTATAATTTGGGAATTAGGGGAACAGGAGAAAAACACATTCTTACTCAGCTGTATGTCTAATTTAAGTCTTTAATAGATGGCAATACACTATCCCCTTTCTCTGCTTTTTTCTCAACATGGCACCCCTCGTAGTGCTTCTCCAGGCTCAGAATAAACACACATTCCAGTACCACTCCTTCCTAAACTCAACCAATTAAAAATAAATAGAAACAAGGTCACCATCCAGTTCTGTTGCAGAGGACTCTAACATGATATCCTAGAACTCGTGTTATTGTGCTGCACGCAAAAACCCCAGAGAGATGACAACATTTTGTTCTCAATAAAACTAAATGTGGAATTTGAAGACATAATATTTAAATGTTCTGAAGCACACTGTCATGAAAGAGCTATGGCAGTAGGAAATCCCAAGGGAACCTGAGATTTACTATCTGATGAACTGGAAAGCAGGCCAATTTGCTAGAGGTTTGATTTGCCAAATAATCAATTTGCAGAATTTACAAAATGTACTCTTTACCAAAATCTTGTTTAACTATCCAGTTTGTAGCAATTCAAATTGGAAAGGAAAAAACTTTTTTTTTTTTTTTTTAAAACTTTTGACGACTTCTGAGGTTTTGATTGGCTCTCATTGGCTATCTTATTAATTTGCTACAGCTGGACAAAACTGAGAGGGAAGGGGCAGAGACTGAAAGGTAAGGGGAGAGTCTGAAGCCTCAGGATCGTGGAGCTCTGGTTCCAACAGCCATGCCGGCCTCTCTGATGGGACTTTGCTTCCACTCTTCTGCCCCTTCTCTACCACCACTTATGTGAATGTATGGTCTGACAGAGAAAACAGACCCTCTGAAGAGGATGTCTGGGGCCTAGACACAGGGCAGAAACTGGTGAAAAGGAGGCAAGGTGCTTTTCCCCAAGGACTGAGTCCTGGGGAAAGAGAAAGTTCTGACTAAAAGCTCAAGGAACTCTTTCCCAGAGGGACTTCTGCCAGGATGCGGGAACACAGGGCTGCCTGGCCCTAGTAGAGACACGGAGCCATGCCTTAGGCAGCGACAGCGTCTCACGCTCATGCCAGCCACGGGATGACCTGTCACGGTGTCTTCCCTGCGTGGACTGCAGAGCAGAATTCTCCCAGCAGGTCAGAGCCCATGAGACAGCGATACTTGGAAATTCTTAATGGACACTTGGAGAGAAATGACAAGGTTCAGCAGCCAGGTTGGAGGGGGCTCCAACATAGAACTTTTTGACATTAGTCCGAGCTCATCTGCACCTTTAGGCCAGGAAGACTTGGCGACCTACTTTTCAAACATTGTTCTTGAATTAAAACTAAGTTGCTCCACAGCTCTGCTGACACCCTGATTTCAGATTTCTAGCAGAAAATAAATTTCTGTTGCTTAAAGGAAAAAAAAAAAAAAAAATTCCCTGGTGGTCCAGTGGCTAAGCCTCTGAGCTCCCAGGCAGGAGGCCTGAGTTCAATCCCTGGTCAGGGAACTAGATCCCACACGCAGCAACTAAGACCCGACATAGCCAAATAAATAAATAACAATTTTTTTTTAATCGAGTTGCTTCTCTTCTAATAGAGACAAATTATATGTCTAAAGGGAGAACTGTTCAAAAAATTTGCCTTAAACAACTGAGTTCTTCATACTATAGATATTGTTAGGAAAGGGAGGAAATTATAGACTATTCAGTCTTAACTCTTTTATACCATTTAGTTTTCATTTTCTCTTAGACTATTTGTCACCCTACTCTCTGAGAAAAATAAATTAGATAAAAAGCCTATTCTAATAGATATAAAAACCTTATATTACAAGAGAACTTTTCAGGCTTCAGAACTTCAGACGATAAGTTGATGCATCAAAATCTGTATCTCTGAATCACAGAATTTTAAATTCAGTACAGTCAGTTTCTATTTAAAGTTCCCCTAATGTGTTTTCTATTTCTGAGAAATTGTATAATAACAAATACAGTTGCTAAAAATAATCTCTTTGAAATTACAGTAACCGCATGAGAAAGATGCTGCATTCTGTAGTCTCAACATTATTTTTTTTTAAGCACTACCATGTTTAAATAGCCAAAAATTGCTGAGAATTTTTATAAACAAAAAGAGCTGAAGATTCTTGAAATCTCAGAAAATCATCAAGCCTTACCGAGAGCTGGGAGAGATCGCAGAAGTCTTCCAGTTCTATTTTATCCTCTCCCCTAGTTCTCAGGGCAGGGGCTGTTTCTAGAAGGGAATACCTACCACAGTCAAGTGTTGGGAGGGCAAGAAGGGACAAGGTCGCGGTTTTATGAAACTGGGGAGACTGTCCTGGTTCAGTTGAATGTGGGGGTGGGAGACTGACTGCAAAGCTTGTAGAGCTGCTAGGGGTAAGGCTCTGGCGACAGAGTCCACAGCTTTTCCAAGAAGCTTGTGTATGAAAGGAAGAAACTGAGCTAAAGGTGTTACTATGTAGATGAAGTATGAGGATGTCTGGACCAGGGTGGAGTGGAAGGCTAAGAGAGGTGCTAAGTTTCTTCTCTCCAGTGAAATGAGGGCTGAGGCAGAGGATGCAGGGGTTTGACTGATATCTGAGAAGGGTAAAAGTTGCCATATTTGGACACAGAAGGCTCAGCAAAGAATCAAGTTTTTTTTTTTTTTTTTAACTCCAAGGTGCATTACATTAGAGTTGAATTAAGATCATAGGGTAGTAAGGTGTGACAATGACTAGTTTTCCCTTGAGCGGACAATAGGAAAGTACCTACCCTGCTCCTGATTGAGAGAATTTTTCTTATCTACCTCCTATTTCTCTTACAAAGCCACTCTAATATCTAACACTTTACCTTTATTCATGTCCTTTAAGGAAGCCTAGAGTTTTTAAACACAGTGATGTTGGTAGCTTATTGATTGGTTCTTCCTTTTTCCATGGGCATCAAAGAACATTGTTGGAAAGAAAGATCACTAATACTTTATGGTGTGCTTGAGCAGCAAAGGACATCACTGAAGACATAAGAATTTATATCAGTCTAGAATAGCTTAGCCAGTTCTTATGGATTCTAATCATTGAGGAAGTCTAGTAACCCAAAAGTAGAAAAAAAGTCACACTAATTGTCATCACAGAAAGATTTTTTTCTATAAGCTGCATCATCAACTGTGATCAATTTTAGATGACAATCATAAGAAGACATCCAAAGAACCTTCCAGAATACTGTCAGAGTGTGGCCATATGCCACCAGTCTCTACACTATACAAAACAATGATCTTCTTTAACCTTCTTTAAGACTGGCATCTGTACCTACAAAACATATCTTGAATGTATTCATTCAAGTCACCAAGAAGCACCCCCTCGCCCCGGCAAAAAATAAAGCCATTCTAGATATGAATCAGATCACCAGAATAATTAAGAATAAAAAAAAACCCAACTGAAACAATGAAGCTGTTTTTGGCTATATGAATTGAGGACTGCAAAAACAGAGCAAGAGCAGGGTAATCAACAGGTTAGTAGTGTAGAAAAGTGAGGTTCATGCATGCAACTGCAACACAAACTTGGTGTCTTTTTAAAAAATTTATGTATAGTTGATTTACAATGTTACATTAGTTTCAGGTATACAACATAGTTATTCAATACTTTTTATGGATTTACTCATTTAAAATGATTATAGAATTTTGGCTATATTCCCTGTGTTGTGCACCATATTATCTGATTTATTTTACACCTAAGTTACATCTCTTAATCACCTTCCTCTGTCATTCCCTTCCTCTACCCATTCCCCACAGGTAACCACTAGTTTGTTCTCTGTATCTATGAGTCTATTTTATTTTTTAGGTTCCACATATAAGTGAAAACATACAGTATTTGTCTTTCTTTGTCTGACTTTTGTGTAAATATAGCAAACTGATTTGGTTATACATGCATATACATTTTTTATATACTCTTTTCCATTATGGTTTCTCGTAGGATATTAACTATAGTTCCCTGTGCTATACAGTAGGACCTTGTACATATCCATTTTATATACAAAAGCTTACATCTGCTAACCCCAACCTCCTCCACCCCTCCTCCAACCCTCTCCCCCTTGGCAACCACCAGTCTGTTCTCTATGTCTGAGATTCTGTTTCTGTATCATTTGTGTCATACTTTAGATTCTACATATAAGTGGTGTCATATGTAGATGAACATCATATGTATTCATCTTTCTCTGACTTAGTATGATAATCTCTAGTTGCATTCACATTGCTGCAAATGCCATTATTTCATTCTTTTTTATGAATGAGTAGTTGTTGCTGTTACTCAGCTGCTAAGTCATGTCTGACTGTTTGAGACCCCAGGAGCTGCAGCACACCAGGCTTCCCTGTCCTTCACTATCTCCAAGAGTTTGCTCAAACTCATGTCTACTCAGTCAGTGATGCCATCCAACTGTCTCATCCTCTGTGGCCCCCTTCTCTTGCCCTCAATTTTTCCAAGCATCAGGGTCTTTTTCAGTGAGTCAGCTCTTTGCATCAGGTGGCCAAAGTACCGAAGCTTCAGCATCAGTCCTTCCAATTACTATTCAGGGTTGATTTCCTTTAGGATTGACTGGTTTATCTACCTGCTGTCCAAGGGACTCTCAAGAGTCATCTGCACCACAATTTGAAAGCATCAATTTTTTGGCATTCATTCTTCTTTATGGTCCAACTCTCACATCCATACATGACTACTGGAAAAACCATAGCTGTAACCATATAGACATTTATTGGCAAAGTGATGTCTCTGCTTTTAAATGACTGAGCAGCATTCCGCTTTTAAATGACTGAGTAGCCTTCCACTGTATATATATACACACCTTTATCTTTTCATCTGTCAATGGATATTTAGGTTGTTTCATGTCTTGGCTATTGTGAATGGTGCTACTGTGAACATGGTGGTTCACATATCTTTTTGTATAGATATGCAAATAGCAAAAATTCATTTTATGGCTGAAGTAGTATTCCACTGTGTGTATAAATGAGTGTGTGTATATATATTTATATATACTACATCTTTATCCACTCAACTGCTAATAGATTGTATCTATATCTGGTTAAAACTGAGTTGTCTCAATATGAATACAGTTAAATGGCTATAGAAATTTAGGGAAAAAAGAGATTACTTCTAGATGATAGAATCTGGAAGGTGCATGGATGAGGTGGTCACAACTAATAATGATCCTCTTTAGCTCATTTCTTGACCATATCAAGTATCTCTATTTAATAATTTCAGCAGGAAAAACAAAATAAAGCTAAAATACTGAGTGACTATCCAGAGAAAATACCCGATACGACACATACACCAATACATAGGAACCTGAAAAATCCAATGAGTGGAAATTTAACATTATAGGCAGAAACTAGCACAGAATTGATGGCAGTTTTGGCAAAATTTCTTTTCCTCTGCATTTTATTCACTTCACACTGGCCTACTCTGGACGTGTCAGCAGATAGACCTAGAATTTGAGGGTTTTATCTGTTGTGACCATTTATTCTCAAGGTGAGAGCATGACATTTTAACAGTATCTTACCAGATACTGTGCTGGGGTTGAGGTGGGAAAACTTGGATACAAATGGATGGACCAGTATCACTGAAATAAGGAAAAAACTCAAGTGTATGTTCTCTGGGCTTTGAGTATGGGCAATGGTGATGGGGAATACTTCTATTGCTATGGTGATGTAGAAGTCAACATTTTACTGCATTTCAATGAAAATAATGAAGCCTATGATCTGGGAGTTGAATTATGATTGCTGTTTGTACCTCTATGTCCATATGGCAAAACAGGCAATTAGAAGCATCTGAGAAACTTCTATTTTAGCTCCTCAAATGAATAATGCCAAATGAAATTCTGTAATGCAAATTAAGATCTAAATACAGAGTTTTATTTTATCAATAAGCCACAATAATATCCTCTGAATTGATACCCAATAAATGACTAGTTGTATCTCTTAGCTAACTTAGCTATATCTTAAATGTGTGTAGGCCAACACTTTAAAAACATGCCCCTCCTCAAGAGGAGCTAATTAAAGTACAAAATGAAATTAACTGGTTCATAAAGAGATCCATCCACCACTGTCACACAATTTGGTGGATCTGCTTCATTCACTAATTTATTCATTCACTTTTACTGACCGATAGAAGAGCACTGCCCTAGGCAGAGAAATGGAAACAAAGACAACCGGCAAACCTGTGATTCTTACCCCCCAAAAAAACCTACAGTCTAGGAAAGAAGATAAAACATACTTGCAAATTACATGATTCTTAAGAGTGGTTCAGCTACTGTAGAAGACTACAGGGTGCCAGCTGAAGAATGCAAGAAATGATCTACCTGAGCTGGGTATAAAAGAACAGTAGTTTTGAAGAAAGGTTGAGGAGACAAGACAGCTGTAAAAGGTGACGGGAAGGAAGGAGAGAGACCGGTGCAGGCAAGTGAGTCTCCACTTTGGCTGAAGCTTCAGTTATTGTGGGAAGCCAGACTGGGCCTGGAGCATGAGATCAGAGAGCTCAACAATGCTTTTACTGTTTTTATCAGCTTCCTTTTCTCATTTTCTACAGCAACTATTTCAAACTCTCATCATCCACCTCTGCCCCCATTTCTCTCCATTGTAAGCATCACGTTACCACCTGACCCTTGACCTGACAGAACAGTCTTTCATCAAAGCACCTCTCTTACCCCTTACTCCCCAAACCAAAATATATATTCAAGCTCAGCCATGCTTCCTGCCTTAGAAAATGAGGCATCCCTTTAATTTTCTGTTCCTGATCACTCCTGATTTCTCAGAAAACTTGCTCCATCATCAATCCACTTCTCTTTCAGCATTTCCACTATTAAATTTCCTCAGCCTTGATATGGCTTCCTCTTCTGCTGATTACTCCAGCAAACTCCCTGTAGGAAGTACCTAAACTTGCTGTCTTGACTCACTCCACACACATCTGGTTTCCGGCAGCTCCAACTCCCGTGAAACTACTCTAAGGTCAACAAATGCATTTTAATGCTGCACCCAAAAGGTTCTTCTCTGACTTGATATCCAAAAATTCTATCTAGAATTTCAGATAAGCTGATAATATTTTAGAAAATGAATCCTTCAAAGTCAATGAATATTGAGCCTTGAAAATCAGCCAACTATTGCTGAAGAAGATTGATTTAGATGAAATCAATATTTACTGATATTTATTAAGGGACTCCCTATCTGGGTTTCCAACTTCAAAAACACACTTTAAGGCATAGTTATTAGAAGTATGAATTGGGGTATTACGGGGTAGGGATTAGGTTTTATGGCTAATTCTGTAGGTCACTAGAGTGGCAGTCACTAAGTAAATGGTCCCACACACAAAAAAAATTGCAATATAAAATCATGGCCATTTACAGCCATATACAGAAAAAGCCAAAAAAATTTTCTGTAAGTCTCAAAACTATTTGTAAAAACACAAATAAGACATTTCTCCAATGATTCTTTCTTAGGGAACAGTTTTGTAATTAGGATGAATCATGCTTTTTTCCCTACTATATGCCATCATGCAGTCTTGCAAATACCTCTCTCATAGATCAAAAAAGATGTTTTCTAAAAAAAAAACAACAAAAAACATGAGATGCAATCACTTTTACTGAGTCTTCCTTTAGGCTGAACATAATTAAGGCAGAAATCTCAAAATAAAAGACTATTTTGGGATGACTATGATGATGGAAAGCCAAGAGATCTTATTTTATCTGAGAACAAGTAGTAAATTGCTTAGGAAGATAATCAACTCTAAGAATACTAAGAAGGGAACAATTTCTCAAAAAGCAGAGAATTTTTACAAAATAACAAAAACTACCTTCACAACTTCCACCATTTCTGACTCCTTTTGTTTTTCACTTTGTTAGAAGTGAGATTTCACAACAATTAAGACTATCTCTCTAACTCTTATCACTTAAAAAGATGAACTCTGGATTCCAGTCAGGCCATTCTCCATGATTGGATCTCCAACCCCACCTGTACTCTCCCAGTATCTTTACCAAATCGAATGCCAATTGTTCCTCAGGATCTAAGTCAAAGTCTGGTTTCCTAAACTCTCCCCTGATCTGCCAGTTCTTATTGGCCCTTCTCTTCTGCCTGGTGTACTGTCTCCATGGTAGCTGATCATACACTAACTTTCCGAATGTGAGCACAGGAAGATGCTCACCATAAATTTTTATTCTTGTGCTGTCAGCAGCATGCCTTGACCATATAGGATTACGGGATTATGTCTTTTAAAGAAAACGGTTTGGGGTTCCACGTGGGAGAGTTTGATAGAACTTCTGAGACTGTGGTACCAAAGTTTTAAAATCCTGTATTCATAGTTTATTTATGATTTACATCTTCCCCATCTCCCCATAGATTTAAAATGGCCTATAACAGAAGATAAAATAAGAAATACATGGCTCACAGTGCCAAAGTCAGGTATTAAGATATGTGTGTGCACAGGGCTTGCAGGAAAGGCATATTATTATCCAAGCTAAGAAAAACTGCTCTAGTCAAACATAAACCTTAACAATGACCTTCTCAGAAGTCAAGGCATGGTCTTCCTAGATTCTGCTCACTGCAGTAAGCTTTTGGTGATTTACAACGGTGATGAGCTAGCTTATAGCAGAAAAGCAAGTGTCAGTCAGTGTCTTTACTGGGCACAGTTATCACTGCTCTTGGGGAGAAGACCTGACTGAATTTGGTTAACTAGCACTCCTCAAAGCTGAACAACAAATTATTCTTGTTTTTGCAGACTGCACTTAGATGTCATTATTATAAAAGATCTACCATTTGGCCCTGATATGCTTCTAGTCTGGAGAGGGACTGTGCACTCTTGGTGTGAGTACATGGAAATTATACTTTGAACATGCTTTTCTGGGTCAGAGGACTTAGTTGCTTTCATCCAGAACAGAATTTTAACGACGACACTTAACAACGACAATAGGTTCATATCAGTAATCTAAACAAAGTTTCCAAATAGTTAATGAATTAATTTTTGTTAAAGAAATGATTAATAATATCCTCTCTTATTTGTGAAAATATCATTAATATGTTGGTTCCAATATTAGTTTTCTTAATAATTCAAGCCATTGAGACACATGTGCTTTCCCCCCTAATAACTCTATTATGAGAAAGCAGGTGAATTAGAAAGTTACAAACACACTTTTCACATCTTACATTTCGTAAGTACAGAGGGGCCAGCTTGGGATAACTGCACCAGGGCTTATTTTGCTCAGTCCGTCTATGACAAAGTGCATTTGAGTGCTCTTAGCAATCAGATGATGAGTAGGGGGATGCCTATATAGTAAAATATATAATAGCACATATACATGTAATAATTTTATTTTATATGGAATATAATTATGTGAAATAAAATGGAAAAAATAATTCTTTCATTTAGAAAGCCATTCAGGTAATTTTCAACATTAATAAGGAAATAATTTCTATACTTAGTTTCATGTTCTTGTGGAACTGATTTCTGGTTGGAATCTATGTTTAAAAAGTGGAGGCACATGAACTTGGCTTACATGTGCACATGCATAAGCACACCCGCACACACACACCAAAAAAGGTCAGTATTGTTTTTAAAATACCTTTGCAATACTCAAAACAAGCATCAGTTCATTTAAAAACAAACCAAAAAAAAAAAAATGAGAAGGGGTCCTAGCAACTACATAATATAGAAAAAAAATTTTTTAATTATATTTAATTATTTTAAATAAGGAAGGAAAAAACCTATAAAGCAAATCTACAAAGCTAAAAGAGAAAGGTACCTTTAAAAGTACTGAAATGGACATGTGCTCAGAAAAAAGGACAGGCCCAAAAAAGAAAAATCATACATCCACAATGAAATTGTACACTATATAAAACCAAAAGGCAGACATAATTTCCTGTTCAAAAGAATTTCTGTATGAAAAGGTCTACAGCAGTTAGATTTAGGCCAACATCTCCACGTTGAGAATTAACTTTGATTTTCAGATGAACAGGAAGATAAAATATACCGTTACATACATTGTGCATATGCACTGAAACTCTTGTTTTGCTTCATTATAAGGACATGAAGATTGAGTGTTTAGCTGCCAGTCGGTGAGATAACACCGTGAGGGCAGAGCTGCTAGCATTCTCTGCTCTTGATTCATCTCTTTCCCTAACACGTTCAGAATGAAAAACTGAAAGATTTTAATGTATGTAACAGTATTTTTTACAATCAGATACAGCCTACAGAAAATTATCACCCAAAGGAAGTTCCACAAATTTTACTTACAAAGCTTCTTCCACAATTCTAAATTTTAAAATAAACATATTTTATCAGTGTCAGTTATCAGCAATTTTCAGTGTACTACTTTTAAGATAATAATATAAACATTACACAGAGTACCAATACTTGTATATAATTTTCACTCATTTATGCAAATGATAATCTTCTAACCAGTAGGAAAATATGTATTTTGAAAATTTTAAATAATGGTGTCATAAGACATGAACTCATCATCCAGGCCTACCTTTCACACTATGATAAATAGCTACCTTGACATTTATCATAGCTGGCCAGTGTTAGAGAAATAGTACATAACCCAAGAAAAAGATTTTTCTCCTACCGAATTCAAGTGGTACAGAGAGGCAAAAGTCTGCAGTGACTGTCTTGTGAGGGCTATCTCAGAAGCTGAAACTGGTTGAGTAGAAATACTAATAAACCAGGGAAACATTTAAGAACTACAATTCTATACTGATTTTCACATGATCAAATGCAAAGAGCTGGTCATCTAAGTTACCGATAATAGTCTTCTGTATGTCCCTTCTAATAGTATAAATAATCTGGAAAAAATCAGCCTTACATGTATCCTGCACTAGTTTAAAACAAAACAAAACAAAGCAGGCAACTGTCTTAAGATGGCTTTTAAAAAAAAAATCACCTGTGCACCTGCCTTATGTGGCCGTGTAGCACTGCCATAAATCTCATCTCCGCTAAAATGAAGGGGTCTATGTGGAGTGTCTGATCTCTAGACTGAACGTGGTAGAAGGGATTACTAATCGCAAGTGCATTAACAAGCATGTGAGGTGCATTTGTGTATCTGTGAGATGCTGAAAACAGTATCTACAAGAGGTTGTACAAATCTATACTGAGTACCGGTAATATTCATGACACTAGGACCTCAGATACAAAAACAAGACAGTCTCTACACTAAAGGAGCTCAGGGTCCAAGCTGCTGCTGCTGCTGCTAAATTGCTTCAGTCGCAAACAACTCTGTGCGATCCTATAGATGGCCCAAGAGAGATTAAAAAAAAAATCACTGATAAAAAAAAATGATTAAGACAAATGCATAGCGTATGATGAGAGTTAAGAGGAGAGAACCTGATCAGGAGAGTGTCTGAAATGGAAAAGACATTTGAACTGTTTTGAAGGACCAAGGAGAGCTACCCAGATGACTGGGAACAGTTCAGGAAAAGGAGTAGCATGAGAAAAGCATGTTCCACCTGTCTGAAATGAAGACAGGGCATGCTGCTACAGCAAGAAACAAGACCAGAACGGCCACACACACAGGGACTGAGCTTTGGGCAATGGTCTTCTCTCTGGGCAAGGCACCATTCTGTTAAACAGTGCCAGCAATATCACATAAATTGCAGTTGTTTTCTGCAGACCACACTGGCCACCCTCAGTTCAGAGGTACAGCCACCTTCAGTTCCTGTGTAAAATCTCAGTGGAGGAGCCTACTTCCAGCTCCACCTACAACTAAAGCCCTTGGACTAGCACTTATGATACAAAATACGCCTTATGAAGAGTCACCAAAATCTGTGCAAACCAATTCTCATCCAAAGCTCATGAGTGAAATACCAATTGTGGAGAATGGTTTAAAGGACATGCAGCCTCTCCATACCTTCAGTTAAAACAATGTCGTGACCTCTTACGAGGCTGCTTTTACTGAACTGCTCTTTCTCATTCTGCCATTGGCCAATGTGGGCAAGCACTCTGAGGCTATGTGGAACACTGAACATAAAGATGCTGTGAGGCTGCTGGTCACCACAGTGCACAACATCCTTGGTGAGGAACCAAAGAGCTTTAGTTTCATAAATGGGCATGCTTTTTCCAAGCACGTGGTTTGCTTTATTTTTTCAAAAAAAAAAAAAACAAAAAGATTTATCATGAGGACACCCTTGGGTATAAGTAGAGTGGACCATTAGACCCATGGCCAAGCCTCATGGGAACTCAGGAACAGTTGTTCACTCAGGACTCAGAGGGAGAGGAGGGAACAGGGCTGGTGAACAAGGAGATCATCGGGGTCCAATGGCTGGGTCACCTGGACATCCCCCAAGCAGCTGGAGTTGACAGTCCCAACTGAGTGAGTGAGTGAGTGAAGTCGCTCAGTCGTGTCCGACTCCTTGTGACCCGTGGACTGTAGCCCACCAAGCTCCTCCGTCCATGGGTTTCTCCAGGCAAGAATACTGGAGTGGGTTGCCATTTCCTTCTCCAGAGGATCTTCCCGACCCAGGGATCGAACCCAGGTCTCCCACATTGCAGGCAGACACTTTAACCTCTGTGCCACCAGGAGGACCCAGTCCCAACTGAGGTCCTCTGCAACTGGAGGGGCTCAACTCTTTGACATATCCTCCAAACAATCATCTTCCTCTTCAAGGTTAATATCCTTTAGCTTCTTTTACTCAAGGGTCCTTTTAGTTCTTGTTCTCGTCATCGTCTCTTCTTCCTCCTCCCCACCACCACCGTGTCCTCCTTTTCCTTCTTTTTTGAAATATGCTTATTTGTTTGTTTGTTTACTGGCTACACCAGGTCTTTGTTGGGCGTGGGCTTTCTGTAGATATGATGACGAGCAGGAGCTACTCTCTACTGCGATGCACAGGTTTGTCACTGTGGTGGCTTTCTCTTTGTGCAGAGCATGGGCTCTGGGGCACACAGCTTCAGTAGTTTTGGCTTGTGGGTTCCAAGCGCAGCCTTAGTTGTCGTGGCACATGGGCTTAGGTGCTTCACAGGATGTGGGATCCTCCTGGACCAGGGACCAAACTCATGTCCCCTGAACAGGCAGACAGACTCCCAACCCCTCCTTCTACCAGAGAAGTTCCTTTTCCTTCTTTAATGGCTTCTGCCTTCTAATATCTTCTGGTTCCTCTACAGCTTTTAACTATGTCTTCTATCAACTCATGACCTCTGCTATTTCTTGGCCTTTGCTACCCTATCATCTTCTCTCTATGTGTCTTTCTGCTTCTGAGGCATATGGTTTGCTGTAATCTTATGGCCCCTTGTCAATGATACCATTTGGCTCCTTTATTTATACAAGGTGCCAGAAAGCATGGGGCCAATTTATAGATCATATTTTATAGGAATATAGAGCTTATAATCTATCTTACATATACAATAACCTTGTAAGAAATACTTTGTCTATTAAATTCATACCTTTATTGTCCCTTTACCTTAAATGTTTTAATGTTGTGCTGCTGCTGTTATCATAATACACATATTTATGTTGCCACTTTAAATCAGTGTTGAACCATGGCAGGGTATAAATTACCTCAACCAAATAGCGATTGGTTCAAAAAATCTGAAGAGGATCTTTAATACGCCAGGCCTGTGCTGAAGTCTAGGATAAAAGCTGTCAATGGACCTGACCTGATCCTTAGGGTCAGGAAACGGAGAGTTAATGGACCAAATGGATAATTAAATAAGTGACAATATCACAGGAAAAAAATGTTTATATAGGGCAAATATAGTAGGAAAAGCATTCACGTAGAGAACAAAGAAGTCTTATAATAGCTGGGAAGGCTTCCCAAATGAACTGGCAGCTAGGCTGCAACCTCCAGGCTGAGGAGCAGCAGCTCTGCTCTAGAGGAAGGCTCAGAGTGTTGTGCACCCTGGGGGAGGAGAGGAGATCAGCATGGCTAGGACAGTGGGACAATCAGAGACGGCAGTTAGCCGAAAAGGCAAGCAAGGACCAGGTCACACGGGGCCTGGAAATCAGTCAAAGGAGTAGATTTAACCTTGGAACACGGTGAAACCCAAAACCATTCGCTGGGAGCTGACAGAATCCAATTTGCACTGTAACATTTGAGTGCTTGCTATTTTTCAGGCACTGTTGTAAAGAATCCACTTACCAATGCAAGAGACGTGGGTTCAGTTTTTGGGTTCGGAGGATCCCCTAGACGAGGAAAGAGCAACCCAGGCCCAGTATTATTGCCTGGAGAATCCCATGGACAGAGGAGCCTGGCGGGCTGCAGTCCATGGGGCTGCAGAGTCAAACACAACTGAGCAGCTAAGTGCACACACACAAACATGTGCGCGGGCTAAATGCTTTACATGCCTGACTTTACTGAACCCTCAAGAGTTCTCTAAAATCACAGGAAGCTAGCACTATTATTACACCTATTTTACAGAAGATGAAAATGAAGCTGAATGAGACCAGTCAGATACTTCCTAGTCCCAAGGAAACCAGGATTTGAAGCCAGGTCTTTTGACTCTAGGCCCCAAGGGCCTAATGCAGTGTGCTGTCACATTTATCCAGAAGTGGCCTGATTGACAATGATGATAATGATTCCACAGTGTGAGGACTAGAGGAGGAAATGCAGTTTAGGGCGAATGATAAGCTCAATTATGAGCATACTGAAATGCCTGCAGAAACTTCATGTGGCAAAGGTCACATATATGGCTCTGAACTACGAGTGGTTTTGAACTAAAGATTTAGAATTAGGAGTCACAAGCACATGGATCATTATCTGAGCCACCACCCTGAATGACATGTCCCAGGAAGAATGTGTGGCATAGAACAAAGGGGTCTGGGAGACCCTTATGAGGACCACAGAAAGGAATGAAGAACCTGCAAAAGTCTTGAGAGGAGGCCAGAGAAGTAGGAGAAAAAATGAAAAGCCAAAGGGAGAGCATATATCAAGAAGAATTGACAGTGCCAAATGTTGCTAAGAGAAAAGTAATATAAAAGCACGAAGGTATTCATTAGATTTAGAAATAAAATCTTTGCCCTTAATGGTTTAGGTGACATGGTCGTTGCTTTCCTTTTAGGAAGGTAAGAGGTAAAATGTATTAAAGTGGCTATTAAGGGAAGTGCTAAGTCCTATTAGAGAGGAAAAGGATATTCAGTCCAGATGTCTGCCAGGCAGGGGAAATGAGAATGGACCCTTAGGTGAAGATCATTAAAGGAAGAATAGCATTTAGAGGTTAAAGATAAGAGCAAAACCGGCAAGGTCTTAACCTGGACAGATATAACCAGAGGCAAAAGTCACAAAGCATAAGGCACAGTCAGGAATAGTCCATTAATTCAAATAGGTTGGCTCACACTGCATAAAATTTAAACAATAGATTGGAACCACACTCTAAAAAGTCCTGACTAAGGAATATGGAAGTAATGCAAATATTTAAATGTTTTTTCTCCCTGGAAAATGCCTCATTATTCTTTCTCGGCTCACATGCCACCTCTTCCATATCAAAAAAGACTAACTTTTCTGTATGTGCTTAAGTTACTTTTTATTCATATCTCTTGAATGATAATGCATTTTAATGTTTCCTAACCTGATGTCTTGGTATCTCAGCAAGTCATGTAACATAGGTGCCCAAGAAATATTTTCTGAAGAAACGAAAACACACACAATTACATTAGAGTGGTACTTTATGAAGACCATGTGTTAGCTGTGTGCAATATGGATTAGCAAGGAAGACACCAGAGGCAGACCAGTGAGAAAGCCAGGAAGAGTGAAAAGAGGTAATGGGACCCCACTGAATGGGGTCACTGTTGGAAAGGTAGGAAGTTTCTCTAAGAGATGCTTCCAAGGCAATATCATAGAATTTGGTGACTGAATGAAATGGAGCAGAACATAAGACAAATATTTTTTTTAAACTTAAAAAAAACACACCCTGGACTCAGTAATTAGATTTGGAAATATATCCTAATAATTAGAGATGTACACACACTTTGGCATTATCTATAAAGAGTGGAAAACTGGAAACCATTTCAACTGAATAATAGAGGCCTCATTAAATAAAGTGGTACTTCTATCTGATGAAGTCCCATGCATATATTAACATAGCATACTTATAAAAAATTATGTAAGAATGGTGAAAATGTGCACATTTTAGTAAATAAAAAAAGAAAAACCTTTACAAACAAAATAGAATTTACCCAGATTTTAAAAATAAAATGTGGGGAAACACAAGAAGACTGTATGTCATAAGGCACTGGATGTTTCTGAAAAGTGCCTGCCAAGACTATGGGTGCCATTTTCTTTTTCGTAATTAATTTTCCAACTACTTTTTTTTTTTTTTTACAATAAATAAAAAGATACATATCATTATATATGGAGCTTCCCAGGTGGCACTAGTGGTCTTCTGGCAATGCAGGAGACATAAGAGATGGCGGTTGGATCCCTGGTTTGGGAAAATCCCCTGGAGAAGGAAATGGCAACCCACTCCAGTATTCTTGCCTGGGAGAATCCCATGGACAGAGAAGCCTGTGGACTATGATCCATATGGTCGCAAAGAGTTGGACATGACTAAAGCAACTTAGCACACACATACACATCCTATATATGTGTGTGTGTATGTGTGTACACACACATATATATGCAAAGAGCTAATATTATCAAGTCATCAAGCTATTTGAGAGTTGGTGGCAAAAAGAAAGAAAAAGATAGAACCACAATTTGAAAGGAAAGATAGTTTAAGCTTTAAGGATCAGAAAAATAAAGGAAGAGCTGGCAATAAAGGAACCAGAAAAGAAAAAGTGCTTAGAAAAAGGAAATCCTTGATATATTTTTTCATTTAAACAAAACTCATAGTATAGCCAAGGGTATCAGAGCGCAATCTGGGTAACAGAGAAAAAACCTCTACACAATCATGATGGTATTTTTGTAGCATCTGAAATAGAAAAACTGTTAACTTATTACATAGTAGGAAGAAACATAGGCTTTGCCATCAAAGAGACCTGAGTTCATGGCACTCCACTCAGCAGCCATTGAGACCTGGGCACGCTGCTAACTGAGCCAGTCTCCTTCCTGGTTGGCCAAGGCCAACCACCAGGCAGCAGTTTTGAAAACTAAGTGATCCGTAAGAAAGCAGCTAGTGAGGTAGCTGAGCCCAGGAGTGTACCACCAGACTCTGACTCAGCAGATCGGAGCCTAAATCCAAGTATGTATGTTTTAAAAAGCTCCCTGGGCAGTTCTACTGCATGACAGCAACATGTGAACAGTTCAGTGCATGGAACCTGGCAAGTACTTGATAAATGTGACCTGGTTGTTTTTACGGACCTAATAGGGTTTCTACCATTTTAAATTAAGACTGTCATGACTTTCTTCACTGAACACAATGGCAAGTTCTGTCTGAAGTGAGCATCTCAGATGTTTTGCTATGACAAAGAGAGAGAAAATGAAAATGATCAATATAAATGCCATTTATGATCTAAAGCAGTACCACGGCATTCAAAGATTTGAAATGAGTGACTCCAGAGGTCTTTAACATATGGTCACATATAATTTTGCTCAGGTGAGTGTGGATCATTTCTGCTTCATGATGTATTAAGACCAAGTTACTTAGTTGATCTGTGTGATTTACCGCTGATCAATATCCAAATTTCCTTTAGGTTTTGTTGTATTTTACTCATCACCATAGATAAAAGCTTTGTTCTTTTTAAAATGGCCTCAAAAGAGAGTCTACAAAGATATCTACAAATTTGGGGAAAGATGAAAATTTAGGTCTCAGGAAATATTATAATAAATCTCAGAGATCTACTTCCACAATTACATTTTTTTTAACATAAGGAAAAGGTCTTATTGTATTTTATAAATAGTTTCCAGCAATAAAATGTCACATAAACAAGTCAGAGTGCAATGACACTTAATGCACAGAATATTCCAATAGTTTGTCTGCCTTTTCTTCCTGGCCTCCTCGAACACGCTGTTTGGTAGGAAGGGTGATCGAAATGCAATCCTGGGGGAGGCTCACCAATTAAGATAAATGCAGTGTTATGACTCCTGCTGGCCATTGTTCGTCCCCCATTTAACAGCCACTATGGGCAAGAACAGACTGGGTTATCAGTAGGTAGCAAAAAGCTCAAGACATAAAAGTGGTCTAAAAACGCCACTGAAGACTGAGCTCTCTATGATCAATATACTGGTATTACTTCCTAGAAAACCACCAGCTTTCTCAGAACAAATAAGAACTACCACAGACCAAAATGAGGGAGCCCAACACAGGATTATCAGATACTGTAAGTACAATCTGGGTGTTCAGTTAATGCTTCTCTCTCCCTGAGTATAAACTGAGGAATTTTGGTCAGGTGTGCTGATCCAAAATGCCTAGTGGGAATTTACTTAATCTTTACCTGTTAAGTGTATATCCCCTAGGTTAGTGGCAAGACAGTATTCTTTATTTCTTCATATTCAGAATTTAGGCATATGAACTAAATACGAGCTAAAATATGGATTGTTTTACTTTGACTTAAAAAACATTTTATTTCACATCTGAAACTTAAAATATATCCATATGTTTTAGCGTCTTAACACATGAGCTGTTTGCTTGAGTGACTTGATCTAGAAATGGAAAAAAATAAAAACATGACTCTTTGGGAGCAGGAATTAAGTTTTTCAACAATAATGGCTCCACATAACCTTCTTAAGTACCATCTGTTAGTTTACGGCACAGGTCTTCACACAGCTAGCACAGCGGTCCTAGCTGACCACTCAGCTCCACCTGGCCCAAACTCAGTGCCTGTTCTTGTACTCTCCCTTCCCTGTCCTCAGCCATCCTTATTTTTTTTATGCCTATCCTAATTTACATAAGGTCTCTAAGCTCCAAGGGAAATGCAGCTTCTTGAAGAAGGCTTACCTGAGTATTTAAACATGAGCTCTCTTCACTGAACATATCTCTAATTGTGTCAGTCAGTCAGTCCAGTCACTTAGTCGTGTCCAACTCTTTGTGACCCCATGGACTGCAGCACACCAGGCTTCCTTGTCCATCACCAACTCCTGGAGCTTGCTCAAACTCATGTCCATTGAGTCAGTGATGCCATCCAACCATCTCATCCTCTGTCGTCCCCTTATCCTCCTGCCTTCAATCTTTTCCAGCATCAGGATCTTTTCCAATGAGTCAGTTCTTCACATCTGTTGGCCAAAGAATTGGAGCTTCAGCTTCAGCATCAGTCCTTCCAATGAATATTCAAGACTGATTTCTTTTAGGATTGACTGGTTGGATCTCCTTGCAGTCCAAGGGACTCTCAAGAGTCTTCTGCAATGTCACAGCTCAAAAGCATCAATTCTTCGGTGCTCAGCTTTTTTTATAGTCCAACTCTCACATCCATACATGATTACAGGCAAACCATAGCTTTGACTCTATGGACCTTTGTTGGCAAAGTAATGTCTCTGCTTTCTAAAATGCTGTCTAGGTTGGTCACAGTTTTTCTTCCAAGGAGCAAGTGTCTTTTAATTTCATGGCTACAGTCACCATCTGAAGTGATTTTGGAGCCCAAGAAAATAACGTCTGTCACTGTTTCCATCGTTTCCCCAACTATTTGCCATGAAGTGATTCTGTAATTCAGCATAATAGTTTATACTATATACCACACAACCCGGCACATAAATAAACAGTTATATTATTTTTTTTATATTTCCATGAACACTATTCTTATCTATCCAGGAAGATTATAAACTTCTTGAAGGCAGGGTTTTGTTCAATGGAGTGTTTGATTTCTCACTCCCACCTACTTTAACTTGATTTTAAGTTGCCTCAAATGTGCACACCTGTGCCATCTAATGATGAAGACAATTACTGCATGGTTACAACTCAGTGATGGCTTCCAAACGTGTAACAAAACCAATGATTGGAGGAAATCCTTACTTGTTTAAAATCAAAGAATAAAGCTACTATTTATTAAAGTAGTTTTAATAATATTAAAGTAGTAAATATTAACTTTAATATTAATGTAGTACTATTTATTATATAATAA
>SJYT01045342.1:417015-434211 GCA_006410635.1 Cephalophus harveyi
AGTATAACTATATTTTGGTGCATTAACATTTTTAAATTGTGTGATAAATTTATTAACAGTGTATAACTGAAAATCAAAACCAAAAACTTTCTCGTGGAAAAGCTCTTTTCTAAGTGAGCAACTTCTTTTGGATCTGGGTTAATCTAGTACCAAAAAGAGTTTCATAGTCACTTACTGAATTGTCCTGTGATTAGAGGTACATGTAAAATAAATTATCCGTGATAGATACTGATCAGTGTAACACACAGCGCTCAGAAGATGGTAGTACACTGTGCTTATCTATTCAGACAAAAGAAAACATACAACTCAACTAATACTGATTTAGTCTTTATTATGTGAAAGATAACACATATTCTTAAGAAGGTGATAATCTAGTAAAAATATAAAATCAAGTACAAAAATGATGGAGATCAAGGTACTCAGGAAAAACTTTTCACCATTATTATTACAAGAACAACACATCTGTATCATGTTATATAATGAGTGCTGTATTCAGGTTAAGTGTGTGTTTCTAAATATTCTTGGTCTTGGTGAAGTATATTGTAAACGCAGGCTCAGAAACGACTTTCCTTGTTATGCATTTTCTCTTCTTCAGTATTTCCTGCTAAGACTTCTTAACCGTAACTTCTTTATGTCTTAAACTTCTCACCTGCCTTGTGTTAGCTATTAGGTGTCAGAAACAGTGAATTCAGTTACATGCGTGAGTTAGCAGTAAAGATGTTCAGTTCACTCACTCAGTCGTGTTCAATTCTTTGCGACCCCATGAATCGCAGCACGCCAGGCCTCCCTGTCCATCACCAACTCCCGGAGTTCACTCAAGACTCATGTCCATCGAGTCCGTGATGCCATCCAGCCATCTCATCCTCGGTCGTCCCCTTCTCCTCCTGCCCCCAATCCCTCCCAGCATCAGAGTCTTTTCCAATGAGNTTAGAAAAAGGAAATCCTTGATATATTTTTTCATTTAAACAAAACTCATCATAGTATAGCCAAGGATATCAGAGCGCAATCTGGGTAACACAGAAAAAACCTCTACACAATCATGATGGTATTTTTGTAGCATCTGGAATAGAAAAACTGTTAACTTATTACATAGTAGGAAGAAACATAGGCTTTGCCATCAAAGAGACCTGAGTTCATGGCACTCCACTCAGCAGCCATTGAGACCTGGGCACGCTGCTAACTGAGCCAGTCTTCTTCCTGGTTGGCCAAGGCCAACCACCAGGCAGCAGTTTTGAAAACTAAGTGATCCGTAAGAAAGCAGCTAGTGAGGTAGCTGAGCCCAGGAGTGTACCACCAGACTCTGACTCAGCAGATCGGAGCCTAAACCCAAGTTTGTATGTTTTAAAAAGCTCCCTGGGCAGTTCTACTGCATGACAGCAACATGTGAACAGTTCAGTGCATGGAACCTGGCAAGTACTTGATAAATGTGACCTGGTTGTTTTTATGGACCTAATAGGGTCCTACCATTTTAAATTAAGACTGTCATGACTTTCTTCACTGAACACAATGGCAAGTTCTGTCTGAAGTGAGCATCTCAGATGTTTTGCTATGACAAAGAGAGAGAAAATGAAAATGAACAATGGAAATGCCATTTATGATCTAAAGCAGTACCATGGCATTCAAAGATTTGAAATGAGTGACTCTAAAGGTCTTTAACACATGGTCACATATAATTTTGCTCAGGCAAGTGTGGATCATTTCTGCTTCATGATGTATTAAGACCAAGTTACTTAGTTGATCTGTGTGATTTCCCACTGGTCAATATCCAAATTTCCTTTAGGTTTTGTTATATTTTATTCATCACCATAGATAAAAGCTTTGTTCTTTTTAAAATGGCCTTAAAAGAGAGTCTACAAAGATATCTACAAATTTGGGGAAAGATGAAAATTTAGGTCTCAGGAAATATTATAATAAATCTCAGAGATCTACTTCCACAATTACATTTTTTTTAACATAAGGGAAAGGTCTTATTGTATTTTATAAATAGTTTCCAGCAATAAAATGTCACATAAACAAGTCAGAGTGCAATGACACTTAATGCACAGAACATTCCAATAGTTTGTCTGCCTTTTCTTCCTGGCCTCCTCGAACACGCTGTTTGGTAGGAAGGGTCATCGAAATGCAATCCTGGGGGAGGCTCACCAATTAAGATAAATGCAGTGTTATGACTCCTGCTGGCCGTTGTTTGTCCCCCATTTACACAGCCACTATGGGCAAGAACAGACTGGGTTATCAGTAGGTAGCAAAAAGCCCAAGACATAAAAGTGGTCTAAAAATGCCACTGAAGACTGAGCTCTCTGTGATCAATATACTGGTATAACTTCCTAGAAAACCACCAGCTTTCTCAGAACAAATAAGAACTACCACAGACCAAAATGAGGGAGCCCAACACAGGATTATCAGATACTGTAAGTACAATCTGGGTGTTCAGTTAATGCTTCTCTCTCCCTGAGTATAAACTGAGGAATTTTGGTCAAGTGTGCTGATCCAAAATGCCTAGTGGGAATTTACTTAATCTTTACTTGTTAAGTGTATATCCCCTAGGTTAGTGGCAAGACAGTATTCTTCATTTCTTCATATTCAGAATTTAGGCATATGAACTAAATACGAGCTAAAATACGGACTGTTTTACTTTGACTTAAAAAACATTTTATTTCACATCTGAAACTTAAATATATCCATATGTTTTAGCATCTTAACACATGAGCTGTTTGCTTGAGTGACTTGATCTAGAAATGGAAAAAAATAAAAACATGACTCTTTGGGAGCAGGAATTAAGTTTTTCAACAATAATTGCTCCACATAACCTTCTTAAGTACCATCTGTTAGTTTATGGCACAGGTCTTCACACAGCAAAGTTTTCTCATTCGTAATTTTGTTTGTAGTTTTGGCCTTTTCTTTTCCATCTAGAGAAGTTCCTTTAGCATTTGCTGCAAAACTGTTTTGGTGGTGCTGAATTCTCAGATTTTGCTGGCCTGTAAAGCTTTTGATCTTTCAAAAAAAGATCTTTTGATCTTTCTCTTATTTTGAACCTGAATAAGAGTCTTCCAGGTTATAGTATTCTTGGTTGTAGCTTTTGCCCTTTCATCACTTTAATATATCATGCCACTCCTTTCTGGCCTTCAGAGTTTCTGCTGAACAATCACCTGATAACCTTTTGGGAGTTCCCTGTATGCGATTTGTTGCTTTTAATATTTCCTCTTTGTCTTTAATTTTGGTCAATTTGATTAGTGTTTGTCTTGGTGTGTTCATCCTTAGGTTTCTCCTGTATGGGACTCTCTGTACTTCTCGACTCAGGTGACTGTTTCCTTTCCCAGGTTAGGGAAGTTTTCAGTTAATATCTCTTCAAATATTTTCTCAGGCCCCTTCTCTCTTCTGGGACCCCTGGAATGCAAGGTGTGTTTAATGTTGTCCCAGAGGTCACTGATCCTGTCCTCATTTCTTTTCATTCTTTTATTCTTTATTCTGTACTGCAGCAGAGGTTTCCACCAATCTGTCTTCCAGCTCACTTATTCTTCTGCCTCGTTTATTCTGATATTGATTCTGTCCAGTGTACTTTTTCAGTTAATGTATTGTTCATCGGTTTGTTCTTCAAAGCTTCCAGCTCTTTATTAAACATTTTTGCATCCTTTTGGTCTGTGCCTCCATTCTTTTTCTGAGATCTTAGATCATCTTTACCATCAAGACTCTGAATTCTTTGTCAGATACATTACCTGTCTCTAGTTTGCTTCCCTGTTTTTCTGGAGTTTTATCTCATTCCTTTCTCTGGAACATATTTTTCTGCCATCTCATTTTGCCTAACTTTCTATGTTCATGGTCTCTGTTTCTTAGGCTGTAGGACTACAATTCTTCTTGGTTCTGGTTTCTGTCCCCCAGTAAGTAAGGCTGGCCCAAAGAGGCTTGTGCATGCTTCCTGGTGGGTAGAACTGGGTTCTATCCCTCTGGAGGGCAGGGCTGTCTCAAAGGGTGTGTTTATAGACGGCTGTTGGCTCAGGACAACTTTAGGCAGCCTGTGCCATGATTGGTGGGGCTGTGTTCTCACCCTGTTGGTTGTTTGGCCTGAAGAGTTCCATCACTGGAACCTGCAGGGTGTTGGGTGGGGCAAGCTCTTGGTGCCAAAATGGCAACCTCCAGGAAAGTTCACACTGAAGAGAATCCCCTGGGTGTCAACCATCAGTGTCCTTGTCCCCAGAGTGAGCCACAGACCACCTCTGTCTCCCTCAGAAGGCCCTCCAAGACCCACAGGTAGGTCTGGCCCACGTTCTTATGGAGTCATTGCTCTGCCCTTGGTCCCTGTGCACATGCAACCTTGTTTGTGTCCTCCTAGAGTGGAATCTGTTTCTCCCAGTCCTGTGGAGCCCCTCTACTCAAGCTCTACTGGCCTCCAAAGCCAAATTGCTCTGGGGGCTCCTCCTCCTGATGCTAGACCTGCAGGCTGGGGAGTCTGACACAGGGCTCTCAGTTCTCACTCCTGTGCGAGAACCTCTGTGATATAATTATTTTCTAGTTTGTGGGTCGCCCACTCAGAGGAATGGCATTTCATCATATTATGAAAGTGCTCCTCCTACCATCTTTTTGTGGCTTCTGCTTTCTCTTTGTGGGTAGAGTATCTTTTTTGGTGGGTTTGAGTCTTTTTTGTTGATGGTTGTTCAGCAGTTGTGATTTTGGTGTTTTAGTGAGAGGAGGGAGGTTTGAGTCCTTCTGCTCTGCCATCCTGTCTTCATAGATTTCTTCAGTAATCGGTTTTAATATGTGGTCTCCGGGCTTCCACTGGAATATTTATTTATGATGGTCATTTGTTTAACGCAAGCTGCTTTTTCACTTAATTGACTACTAAAAGCATATCTCAAAAAGATAAGACAGTTGTGTTGGGCCCTTTTTGAGTATTACACTGCTTTCCTAAAAGGACACTCTGACTAGACGGTGGTCTAAGAACCACTTTACCTCTGATTCTTCATGAAACCTATTCTCTTTCTGTTCACTTGACACCTCCTCACCCCCACCAGACTGTGCCTGCTCCCCTTGTCATCTCAGGTAGCATCATAACCACTCCAACTTGTGACTACCATCCCTCCATTATCTGGCCATTTAGCCTCTTTTTTCTTTTAAATACTGTCCTTGAAGAAACCAGCCAGCTCACTATTATTACAAAGGTGCTTTAACTAGAAACCACACTATAAATACAAGAGGCACCATATTACAGTAGAAGGAACACAGCCTACTCAGTGAGACAAACTATATTTCAATAACTCTGAACTGATTCTTCACCTCAATTTCTGCTCTATAAGTTAAATATTGGTTGTTGTGAGGGTTAACTGACATTACACATACAAAGCACTTAGCATACTGCCTGGTACTTAGTAAATGTTCAGTAAATGTTAGCTACTGTTCTAATTTGAGTGCTATTATAATTATAGCCATCACATTTCTTGTTTCTATTATTATCATAGTATATAGGACCCATTCTACTTTTCTAACTGAAGTAAAGAGACTCATCAACTTTTTTTAATTGAAGCAAATGGAGCCATCTGTATTACCTTTTTTTTTTTTTTTTTTTGACTGGTACATTGAAGGGGGAAGATCAGTTGCCAGTTTGGGCAGGAAAAATTATATACTGTGGTTGTTAACTAGTACTCTGAGTGATGACTAAGTAATACATGTTCCCCAAAGTTATAAATCAGTTTGCTACTAAAATATTTTCCAGATTTCAGAACAGATAGTTCTACAGATATATCCTTATCCACTGTAAAATAATTTCTCCATTATCCTGCCTACAATTAAAAAGATCTTTATTAGCAAAAGATATGTTCAACAGAATGTTCCATGATGTCAGAAATACTTTAAAAGTAATCATTAAATAATATAAAATAGCAAACAATTAGAAAATAAAAATATTAATAGAAAATATTCCATATTATGGAATGAGAAGGGTGAGCCTAAACTGAATGCCACAGTAAGTGGTACCATGTTTTGGGGAAGAAAAAAAAAAAAGCAGGATCATTGCTTTAATGTCTTGGAGCTCCCTGTCCTATTCCATGGGCATAAAGAACTGTGTTCTCCATGAGTTTCTATGGGTGACAGTCATATACAATATGTTTCCATTTCATTTTAGTTATAACCACTGAATTCCAAAAGCAAGCCAAACTAATAGGGACAACATCTTTAGTTTACTATACCAAAGTGATTTTGGACTTTTTATACATTTCTTTTAACTCATGAGTACTTAGTTTTAAAGATACTTCTTTTGGCAGGGTTCACTAAATGAGGTTATATATTACATCTTAAAGTACGTTAAACCCTAAAGGAACAACAGTGATGCCAATTAGGGTGATTCTGGATACTTTTTCATATATATCCATATGTCTATTATTTATTTGTATGTACATGTGTGTATGAAGATATAAATACTTAAATATTCAGCTAGAACAAAATGTACAGTTATTTTTTTTTCCCATAAAAATAGCAAAATATAAACATTTAAATAAGCATGACATGGTCAATGGAATCAACCTTATCTCTAGATGCCCTTTGATAGACATGGTTCTAGAGGACATGAGGGGCAGAGGGTAGTACAAGCCACAGAGTAGGAAGCAGAAGAATGAGGTTCTATCCATAAGTTCTCAAAAAAGTATAGATGGATTCCACAACACTAAAACACTAAAAGAACACTCCTGTAAACTGAGTCAAAAGATTAAACAGATCTCTAGCAGGTCAAAAGTAAAAGCCCTAAACAAGAAAAGGAATAAGCTCCTCTCTCCTTCTGGGGGTATTCTGGGCATGGGACTACAGAACAGTATTTTATAGACAGCTGGCAGGATCTCACATGGGATGGGGAATCCCAGAGTCACCACGAAGATGAGTAGGTAACTACTCTTCAGGTCTCTTGCAGCTAGCTGGTCACAGACTTGGGGGATCTGAAGACCAAAACTGAACTCTGATGTAAAATGTGAATACAGGTGGAAGTAGTTCTAAAAAGCATGGGCACGATGTGGGAAGACAGAAATAATCAGACGCAGATCGGAGATGCAGATTTTCTCCTCCTTGCCCACTTCATCTGCCTACCCCCAGACTCTGTGATTATTAGCACTAATGGACTAGCATCTCGCTTTCTCATCACAGCCTCCTGTCTCGTTAGCTGGCTCCCTCTAACACTCTAACACCAGCATTCCCTGCCACTCCAGTGATACTGGCTGCTCAGACATTCTCAAACCAGCCAGTCATGTTCCACCTCAGATTCTTCCTTCTAGCCAGAATGCCTTCTACTCAGACACCTGCATGATCTTCTACTTTGTTCATTTAGTCTCTACTTAAATGAAAAGTTAAGGGGTCTTTTCTGCAGAAGGAAATGACAGCCCATTCCAGTAATCTTGCCTGGAGAATTTCATGGACAGAGGGGCCCAGCAGGCTACAGTCCGTGGGGATGCAAAGAGTCAGGCGTGACTGAGAAACTATCACTCAAGGGGCCCTCTCTAACCACCTTACTTAACAGCACCCTATGCCCCCATCTTTTATTACTCTCTCCTTATCTTGCTTTTCCTGTAAGGCATGCATGAATACCTGGCATATTATTTTTTTTTTTTTTTATCTGTCTTTCCTCTTAGAATGTAAGTTTCATGAAAGTAGAGATTTTTTGGTATATGAGGCTCTAGGCACTCATATATTTATTAAATGAAGAAGTTTACTAAATATACAAGGGTGTTGAACTGCATGTAATATTATAGTTGTTAAATACCAAGAAAAGCTTTCCTTTCCAAATCAGGAAAACAAAACACAAAATCATAGTATACCAACTGTGACGGTTAATTTTGTGTGGCAAATCGGCTAGGTCAAAGTACCCAGATATTGGTCAATCATTATCTGAGCTGTGTCTGTGAAGGTGTTTTTTATGAGATTAATATTTAAACAAATAGACTTTGCATTATGTGAGTGGGCTTCATCCAATCAGTTGAAGGTCCTATGAGAAAAGGACTAATCTCCTTAAACAAGGGATTCTCCGGTAACTCAGCTGGGTAAAAAATCTGCCTGCAATGCAGGAGACCCTAGTTCAATTCCTGGATTGGGAAGATCCACTGGAGGAGGGAAAGGCTACCAACTTCAGTATTCTTGGGCTTCCCTGATGGCTCAGCTGGTAAAGAATCTGCCTGAAATATGGGAGACCTAGGTTTGATCCCTGGTTTGGGAAGATCCCCTAGAGAGGAGAACAGCTACTCACTTATTCTGGCCTGGAGAAAATGTATAGTCTATGGGGTCACAAAGAGTCAGATAAGGCTCAGCGACTTTCACTTTCACTCCTCAAACCAAAAAAAGAGTTCTGCCAGCAGACTCCCTTTGGACTCAAACTGCAACTCTTCCCTAGTCTCCACCTGTGGACATACCCTATCTATTTTTAATTTACCACCCTCCACAATCATGTGAGCCAATTCCTAATTTGACCCACCCCTTCTCTCTCTTTCCCTCTCTTTCCACACACATTACACAGAGGTGGTTCTATTTTTCTGATGAACCATGACTAACAAAGTGTGATATTACAATATAACATTAAGTACAAAAAATATAAATTTCCCCAAATTAACTTGTGTAGTATTGTGTATATTACTTGCATAAGCAAAAAAAAAAAAGGTTTATAAACAATGATAACATATGAAAATAGAATATATTTAAAGAATAGACTTTGCATTATGTGAGTGGGCTTCATCCAATCAGTTGAAGGTCCTATGAGAAAAGGACTAATCTCCTTAAACAAGGGATTCTCTGGTAACTCAGCTGGGTAAAAAATCTGCCTGCAATGCAGGAGACCCTAGTTCAATTCCTGGATAGGGAAGATCCACTGGAGGAGGGAAAGGCTACCAACTTCAGTATCCTTGGGCTTCCCTGATGGCTCAGCTGGTAAAGAATCTGCCTGAAATATGGGAGACCTGGGTTTGATCCCTGGTTTGGGAAGATCCCCTAGAGAGGAGAACAGCTACTCACTTATTCTGGCCTGGAGAAAATGTATAGTCTATGGGGTCACAAAGAGTCAGACACGACTCAGCGACTTTCACTTTCACTCCTCAAATCAAAAAAAGAGTTCTGCCAGCAGACTGCCTTTGGACTCAAACTGCAACTCTTCCCTAGTCTCCACCTGTGGACATACCCTATCTATTTTTAATTTACCACCCTCCACAATCATGTGAGCCAATTCCTAATTTGACCCACCCCTTCTCTCTCTTTCCCTCTCTTTCCACACACATACACAGAGGTGGTTCTATTTTTCTGAAGAACCATGACTAACAAAGTGTGATATTACAATATAACATTAAGTACAAAAAGTATAAATTTCCCCAAATTAACTTGTGTAATATTGTGTATATTACTTGCATAATCAAAAAAAAAAAGGTTTATAAACAATGGTAACATATGAAAATAGAATATATTTAAAGTTACATTTAAATGCACTAATTTAAAAATGTGCAAACAATTTGGATTCAGAACCTAAAGAGGATCATATAGTATTCTCTTTGGGCTTAAAAACCCAAGTTTAAAGTTAATCATGGAAGGTAAAAAACACCTTTTACAACCATTTTTTTCACACCAAAGGTAATTTGCTAGCTTACTTAGAAAAAAAAAAAAAAATCATATCCCAACTCAAAACTATTTGTAAAATACTGTTTAAAAAATTTTTTTAAGCTTTAAGATCAGTCTGTTTCCTCAATCTGGCAAATACTGTTTTAACTTTAAAAACATGCAACTACATCATGGAATAATGAGTATTCTGGACCCTGAGAATACTCAGATAGATGTTAACTTCATCACTTAAAAACGATACTTGAGAAAAAAATAGAGTGAAAAAAGTTTAAAATATCTACCTTATAACTTCTGAATATCTAATGTATGAACATTTTTATACTGATATACCAAAGTAACAGCAGCCCATGAGCTTTTATCCAATTATCTTTTAATAACTAAATAATTTCCAAAGTTGTCACTCTTTGGTGTACATTTTGGCATTCACAAATATAAATCTATCACTTCCGAAAATGATGTTTTATACTCTAATACAGCTGATTTCAATATCCAAATTTAACTATTACACATTCTAAATATTAAAAAATGTAAATATGACAGTCTGCCCATTAAAATTTCCCAATGATAATTCAACTCTGGGAATCGATAAACTTGCAACTTACGATATAATTTCAAGGTTAAACAACATGCAGCCAATATTATGTCCAGTATTACCCTCTGTGATCTAACTACTACTAGAATTTTGACTATAAAAATCAAACATACTAATATATAATTAGTTATATAATATAAACATATAATTAGTTATACAAACATACTAAGTATATAATTTAGTACATAACACTAATATATAAAAACACTATTTCTTGGAGTTGCCAATTATAAATTCTGTGGGCTGAACATCAGGAGTTCTGGGTTCTGATGTGCCACTGATTAACTGAATGACTCCAGGGATGGGCCATTAATCTCACTAGTGTTCAGTTGCCAGAGGACTGAGAAGTTTAGATAGCTGATTTCAGAGTGCCTTCATGTTGGAGAAGGAAATGGCAATCCACTCCAGTACTATTGCCTGGAAAATCCCATGGACAGAGGAGCCTGGTAGGCTACAGAGGGGAAACAGTTCAAAGAGTGAGAGACTTTATTTTGGGGGGCTCCAAAATCACTGCAGATGGTGATTGCAGCCATGAAATTAACAGACGCTTACTCCTTGGAAGGAAAGTTATGACCAACTTAGACAGCATATTAAAAAGCAGAGATATTACTTTGCCAACAAAGGTCCGTCTAATCAAGGCTATGGTTTTTCCAATAGTCATGTATGGATGTGAGAGTTGGACTATAAAGAAAGCTGAGCAATGAAGAATTGATACTTTTGAACTGTGTGTGGTGCTGGAGAAGACTCTTGAGAGTCCCTTGGACTGCAAAGAGATCAAACCAGCCCAATCTAAAGGAAATCAGTCCTGAATATTCATTGGAAGGACTGATGTTGAAGCTGAAACTCCAATACTTTGGCCACCTCTTGCGAAGAGCAGACTCATTTGAAAAGACCCTGATGCTGGGAAAGATTGAGGGCAGGAGGAGAAGCGGATGACAGAGCATGAGATGGCTGGATGGCATCACCGACTCAATGAACATGAGTTTGGGTAAACTCTGGGAGTTGGTGATGGACAAAGAAGCCTGGCATGGTGCAGTCCATGGGGTTGCAAAGAGTTGGACACAACTGAATGACTGAACTGTATTGAACTGTGGTAAATATACCTGACTTAAGGCAGATAATCAAGTCTTATCTGACAGTCCATGAAGCACGAAAACCCTGGGCCATGCACAGTAACTACCTGGCCAATCAAATGTTTTCTCTCAGAAATTTTACCTGGGACCATGGAGAAAACAAGCTGGTATATAAGACAAACGGAGAACAAAAAAGCAGATAATAGAGACAGTAGTACCCAAGGCAAAATATGAAGGGGGCCCACTGTAGTGAAGACATAAACAGCTTCTGCTATTGAGGCCCCTAAAGCTGACTGTGATCCAGAACAAGAAATTTTACCTGGGACCATGGAGAAAACAAGCTGGTATATAAGACAAACGGAGAACAAAAAAGCAGATAATAGAGACAGTAGTACCCAAGGCAAAATATGAAGGGGGCCCACTGTAGTGAAGACATAAACAGCTTCTGCTATTGAGGCCCCTAAAGCTGACTGTGATCCAGAACAACAGGCAGTTTTCCACAAGGGCTGGTCAGTCTTTGGTTTCACCTCTTGAATATCCACAAGACTCCATCTCCCTTACTGCCATGTGTATCTTTACAATATGCTTTTCTTATTTCGGCTAGAGGGGATGAGTGGTAGTTTCTTGCAATCAAACACAACTAAAACAATAGTTATTGTCCTTAGGTAGATACTATAGGACCCTGAAAATATATAGAACTATCATTACATCATTTAATCAATGATTTTAAAGAATGTAGGGTTTTATTTTTTTTTACTTGGTTATTTACTAAAGTTGTAGGACTTTATTTGGACTTTTTTTGTTGCTGTTATTTCATGGCTGAAGTCACTATCCGCAGTGACTTTGGAGCCCAAGAAAATAAACTCTATCACTTTTTCCATTGTTTCCCCATCTATTTGCCCTGAAGTGATGGGGCCAGATGTCTTTTGAATGTTAAGTTTTAAGCCAGCGTTTTCACTCTCCTCTTTCACCCTCATCAAGAGGCTCTTAAGTTCCTCTTTACTTTCTGCCATTAGAATGGCACCATCTGTATATATGAAGTTGAAGATATTTCTACCAGCTGAAATCTTAATTTCAGCTTGTGAATCATCCAGCCCCACATTTCACATGATGCACTCTGCTTAGGAGTTAAATATGCAGAGGGACAGCATATATACGCCTTGTCATATGCCTTTCCCAATTTGGAACCAGTCTCCTGTTCCATGTCTGGTTCCAACTGTTGCTTCTTGACCTGCATACAGGTTTCTCAGGAGACAGGTATGGTGGTGTCTTCAAGAATTTTCTACAGTTTGTTGTGATCCACACAGTCAAAGGCGTTAGTGTAGTCAATGAAGCAGAAGTAGATGTTTTTCTGGAATTCTCCTGCTTTTCTTATGATCCAACGAATGTTGGCCATTTGATCTCTGGTTCCTCTATCTTTTCTAAATCCAGCTTATATATTCGGAAGTTCTTGCTTCACATACTGCTAAAGCCTAGCTTGAAGGATTTTGACCATATTATTTGGTTTGAGTAAGTACGAACTGGAACTTCCCTGGTAGCTCAGCTGGTAAAGAATTGCTTGCAATGCAGGAGAACCCCAGTTTGATTCCTGGGTCAGGAAGTTCGCTCAGAGAAGGGATAGGCTACAAACTCCAGTATTCTTAGGCTTCCTCTGGTGTCTCAGATGGTAAAGAATCCACCTGCAATGTGGGATCCCTGGGTTGGGAAGATCCCCTGGAGGAGGGCATGGCAACCAACTCTAGTTTTCTTGCCTGGAGAATCCCCATGGACAGAGGACCCTGGTGGGCTCCATTCCATGGGGTCTCAAAGAGTTGGACATGACTGAGTGACTAAGCACAAGCAAGTTCAAACTAGAATACTATATTCTACAAATATAATAAGTTTAGCATAGGTCTTGCTGACACATGTTCAACTGCTGCTCACCCACTGTATTTATTGTCAGTGATAGCCACCTGATAGACACCTACATGTCTCTCCTCTTTCACCTGAGGACACCTACACCCACAGGGCAGTCTGTAGGCTTTGTGTAACTCTGGAGTGAGACTGTGTGGGTTAGAATCAGGGAGCCACCACAAACCAGCTGGTCAGCCTTAAGCCATTGCCCCTCACTGATCCCAAATGTAACAATAAGCATAATGCCACAATAGCATTTTACCTGATAGGAATTGTAAGAAATAAATAAGATTATTTAGCACAAAGTAGTCAATAAGTAATCATAATATTATCATTATTATGATCAAGTTACAATAACACCAAGGATATTGCATCAAGGAACATAAACATGTAACAAATTTTCCCATTCGCAATTGCTCACCCCTCTTCTAGTAACTTGGAAATTATAAACTCTATTATTTTAAAGGTCATGTTTTACTTTATTTTTCTATTTCTAACAAAGATTTAAATTTAAGTAACTTCACTTTTCTATTTCTAACAAACATTTAAATAACTGTCAATATTGAGTTAATAAACAATCTTCCCCTAAACAAAGAATTATGCTTTCCTCTTGTCCCTCTTCCAAAATTTGAACAAATCATCCAATAGTTCCCCCAAATTGCCATTATTATTACTACTACTATTCCTTACGTGTCACAGAAATATTTCTAAATACTTGGACTTGACTCAGGAAGTCTGTCTTGGCTTCTCGTATCATTCGTTTCTTGTATCTCACGTCCTTCTGTTAGTCCTCCTTAAGGAATTTCTGTCAAAAAATGTTTGAGTCTTCATATTTCTGAAATGTAATTTTTTTTGTTGTTCTCAATTTTGGAGGCTAGTTTTGCTTAAAACAGAACTTCAGACTTTCAAGTAATTTTCCCCTCAAAATTTCAAAGCTATTTTGCCCACAGTCTTCTGTAACTTGATATGGCTAATAAGAAGTCTGATATCAATCTGATTTCTGTAGATAGCCTAATTTTCCCCCTCTGAAAGCTTTATTGACTTTCTCTGTACCCCTGGTTTTGGGAAACTTTACCAGTATGAATATAGGCATGCAACTTTTTCACTAATTCTGCTCAGCAGTGAGGATACTCTTCTAATATGAATTTCTTTAAAACTAGGAATATTCCTTCCCTTATTTAAGAAAATACTATTTTTTTCTCTTCTTCATATATGAAAATAGAATATATTTAAAGTTACATTTAAATGCACTAATTTAAAAATGTGCAAACAATTTGGATTTAGAACCTAAAGAGGATCATATAACACTCTCTTTGGGCTTAAGTTTAAAGTTAATCATGGAAGGTAAAAAACACCTTTAACAACTATTTTTTTCACACCAAAGGTAATTTGCTAGCTTACTTAGAAAAAAAAAAAAATCATATCCCAACTCAAAACTATTTGTCAAATACTGTTTAAAAAATTTTTTTAAGCTTTAAGATCAGTCTGTTTCCTCAATCTGGCAAATACTGTTTTAACTTTAAAAACATGCAACTACATCATGGAATAATGAGTATTCTGGACCCTGAAAATACTCAAATAGATGTTAACTTCATCACTTAAAAATGATACTTGAGAAAAAACAGAGTGAAAAAAGTTTAAAATATCTACCTTATAACTTCTGAATATCTAATCTATGAACATTTTTATACTGATATACCAAAGTAACAGCAGCCCATGAGCTTTTATCCAATTATCTTTTAATAACTAAATATTTTCCAAAGTTGCCACTCTTTGGTGTACATTTTGGCATTCACAAATATAAATCTATCACTTCTGAAAATGATGTTCTATACTCTAATACAGCTGATTTCAATACCCAAATTTAACTATTACACATTCTAAATATTAAAAAATATATATATGACAGTCTGCCCATTAAAATTTCCCAATGATAATTCAGCTCTGGGAATCGATAAACTTACAACTTACGATATAATTTCAAGGTTAAACAATATGCAGCCAATATTATGCTCAGTATTACCCTCTGTGATCTAACTACTACTAGAATTTTAACTATAAAAATCAAACATACTAATATATAATTAATTATATAATATAAACATATATATTAGTTATACAAACATACTAAGTATATAATTTAGTACATAACACTAATATATAAAAACACTGTTTCTTGGAGTTGCCAATTATAAATTCTGTGGGCTGAACATCAGGAGTTCTGGGTTCTGTTGTGCCACTGATTAACTGAATGACTCTAGGGATGGGCCATTAATCTCAATAGTGTTCAGTTGCCTGAGGACTGAGAAGTTTAGATAGCTGATTTCAGAGTGCCTTCATGTTGGAGAAGGAAATGGCAATCCACTCCAGTATTGTTGCCTGGACAATCCCATGGACAGAGGAGCCTGGTAGGCTACAGTCCATGGGTTCGCAGAGTCGGACTTTACTTTCACTTTCCTTTCCTTTCATGTTGTGAAGTCCTGTGATCCAAGCCCAGGCCACCTTACCTGTGAGATCAGTCCCCTCAGGGAATAGGAGGAGTTGAAGTGGTTCACGGATATCACAAAAATAATCAATCATGTCTTCAAAATGGCTCTTGTCATCCTTCCATTTCCTATGAATGAAGATATAGGCAACAGCCTGCATAGCCCAACCTAGAATCAATTTAACAAGTATTTACATATAATTTTAACCAATATCCACATTTAAAATACATATTTTAGAGTTTTGGGGTTTTACAATAAATTACTTTCATAATGAGCATCTCATGACATACCTTAAATTCAGCACTGACCTTGGATTAAATAACAGATACACCAGGGGATATTCTTAAAGGAGTTAGCTAAATTCTAAGATTTTCAAAATTCTCCAAAGCCTCTTTTCAAGCCAAACCTAGCTATTGAAATACAAAGAAGAACTACCTTAATATTTATTAGTAATTCATCCAAAGTTAAAATCCCAAATTAAACAGAAATTTTAACCAAGTTATTATGTGTTATCAGGCTTACAAAAGCAGTAAGCAAAGGATCTGTTCTCAGGCCATGTGTACAAAGTCTTTAGTATTTCCCTTTCTGTACTACTCAATCTCTAAATCTCATTGCTATTTTCAGCGTGACTTTTATTTTTTAAAAATGCAATGGCCACTAAACACATTGCTCACATTCCCTTTCTCTAATGCAAATTCAACCTTGCTACTGAAGAGGCAGTCCTAGACAAGCCAGGTTTTTCCCAGCTGGAATCCCTCCTTGGTCAGAAATGACTAGAATTACTATGGTAAATGCCAAAGCCTTTGTGTGGATCACAACAAACTGTGGAAAATTTTGAAAGAAATGGGACTACCAGAGCACCTGACCTGCCTCTTGAGAAATCTGTATGCAGGTCAGGAAGCAACAAACTGTGGTCAGGGGATCTTCCTGACCCAGGGATCGAACCCAGGTCTCCCGCATTGGAGGCAGACGCTTTAACCTCTGAGCCACCAGATATTCTTAAAGGAGGTAGCTAAATTCTAAGATTTTCAAAATTCTCCAAAGCCTCTTTTCAAGTCAAATCTAGCTATTGAAATACAAAGAACTGCCTTAATATGTATTAGTAATTCATCCAAAGTTAAAATCCCAAATTAAACAGAAATTTTAACCAAGTTACTATGTGTTATCAGGCTTACAAAAGCAGTAAGCAAAGGATCTGTTCTCAGGCCATGTGTACAAAGTCTTTAGTATTTCTCTTTCTGTACTACTCAATCTCTAAATCTCATTGCTATTTTCAGTGTGACTTCTACTTTTTTTAAATGCAATGGACACTAAACACATTGCTCACATTCCCTTTCTCTAATGCAAATTCAACCTTGCTACTGAAGAGGCAGTCCTAGACAGCTGGAATCCCTCCTTGGGTTCTGATTTTCCCAGCTGGAATCCCTCCTTGGTCAGAAATGACTAGAATTACTATGGTAAATGCCAAAGCCTTTGACTGTGTGGATCACAACAAACTGTGGAAAATTCTGAAAGAAATGGGACTACCAGAGCACCTGACCTGCCTCTTGAGAAATCTGTATGCAGGTCAGGAAGCAACAAACTGTGG
>SJYT01045349.1:2781-24140 GCA_006410635.1 Cephalophus harveyi
ATATTTCATGTTGCTGCTGCTGCTAAGTCGCTTCAGTCGTGCCCAACTCTGTGCGACCCCATAGACAGCAGCCCACCAGGCTCCCTGTCCCTGGGATTCTCAAGGCAAGAACACTGGAGTGGTTTGCCATTTCCTTCTTCAGTGCATGAAAGTGAAGAGTGAAAGTGAAACTGCTCAGTCGTGTCCGATTCTCAACGACCTCATGGACTACCAGGCTCCTCCATCCATGGGATTTTCCAAGCAAGAGTACTGGAGTCAGGTGCCACTGCCTTCTCCGATATTTCATGTTGGCAAATATTAACTTTTTCTAATTTTTATAAACATATGTATACTCACTTATACAGTAGTCACAAATAGAGTATCACATTGCACATTCTTTTTATCTTGCTATAGTGTTTTTTCTTTACTTCACACTTCTCTCTTTTTCTCTTTTTTACCCAATTCAACCTATTCTTCCACCTCATTCCACCTCATTCCATTAAAGGTAACTAACTTAAAAAATATGGTGTCCATTTATTTTTCCAAATGTTGTTCTCAGCTCAGTTAACCACATATAATTTTGGTTAAATGTTGTTCAGTTCAGTTCAGTTCAGTCGCTCAGTCGTGTCCGACTATTTGAGACCCCATGAATTGCAGCACGCCAGGCCTCCCTGTTCATCACCATCTCTCAGAGTTCACTCAGACTCACGTCCATCGAGTCCATTATGCCATCCAGCCATCTCATCTTCGGTCGTCCCCTTCTCCTCCTGCCCCCAATCCCTCCCAGCATCAGAGTCTTTTCCAGTGAGTCAACTATTCTCATGAGGTGGCCAAAGTACTGGAGTTTCAGTTTTAGCATCATTCCTTCCAAAGAAATCCCAGGGCTGATCTCCTTCAGAATGGACTGGTTGGATCTCCTTGCAGTCCAAGGGACTCTCAAGAGTCTTCTCCAACACCACAGTTCAAAAGCATCAATTCGTCAGCGCTCAGCCTTCTTCACAGTCCAACTCTCACATCCATACATGACCACAGGAAAAACCATAGCCTTGACTGGATGGACCTTAGTCGGCAAAGTAATGTCTCTGCTTTTGAATATACTATCTAGGTTGGTCATAACTTTTCTTCCAAGGAGTAAGCGTCTTCTAATTTCATGGCTGCAGTCACCATCTGCAGTGATTTTGGAACCCCCAAAAATAAAGTCTGACACTGTTTCCACTGTTTCCCCATCTATTTCCCATGAAGTGATGGGACCGGATGCCATGATCTTCGTTTTCTGAATGCTGAGCTTTAAGCCAACTTTTTCTCTCTCTTCTTTCACTTTCATCAATAGGCTTTTTAGCTCCTCTTCACTTTCTGCCATAAGGGTAGTGTCATCTGCATATCTGAGGTTATTGATATTTCTCCCGGTAATGTACATTTTGCGAATATTTATATCTGTGTGTGAAAATGGAGGGCTTCCCTGGTGGCTCAGATGGTAAAGAATCTGCCTGCAATGAAGGAGATCAGGGTTCAATCCCTGGTCAGGAAGATCCCCTGGAGAAGGGAATGGCTATCCACTCCTGTATTCTTGCCTGGAGAATCCCTTGGACAGAGGAACCTGGGGGGCTACAGTCCTGGTGGTTGCAAAGAGTTGGACATGACTGAGCAACTAACACACATGAAAATGGAAATACACACTTTTCTGTGTAAATATGCATATTTATTTCAAAATTAATTTAGTTTATTTGTTTTTTATTATGCAATATATAATAGAAATTTTTATATAACTATTTTTTGAATGGTTACATAATATTCAATGTTGTTGGTGTGCATAATTTATGCAACTGATTTATTGATAGTCATTTACTCCTGGTGGCACAGTAGTAACAAATCTGTCTGTCAGTGCAGGAGCCACAAGAGACTCGGCTTCAATCCCTAGGTCAAGAAGATCCCTTGAAGGAAGAAATGGCAAGCCACTCCAGTATTTTTGCCTGGAAAACTCCATGGACAGAGAAGCCTGGCAAACTACAGTCCATGGGGTCTCAAAGAGTCAGACATGACTAAGCATGCAATTATGCACCCATGGTTGTTTATTCCCACTATGGACACTGTTCAATAAACCTGAATATGCTAAACTATTCATCTTGGATGTTTATCTCCTTAAGACATATTCCCAGGTCAGAGATTACTAGAGTTACAGTTATTTTTAAATTTAGTAAATGCTGCTTCATATTTTTGTAAAAGTGATTTAATATTTATATTTACAAAAGAAATTCATCCAGTATACTTTTCATTTCTCTGGCAGCAATACTTCTTAACACTATGTTTTTAATACCACTGTGGCAGATAAAAGTGATATCTCATTGTTATTTTGTTTGGTAAGTCCCTAATCAATACTGGGGCTCCCCTGGGGTCTCAGATGGTCAAGAATCTGCCTGCAGTGGGGGATACCTGGGTTTGATCCTGCACTGGGAAGATCCCTTGGAGTAGGGCATGGAAACCCACTTCAGTATTCTTGCCTGGAGAATCACCATGGACAAAGGAGCCTGGCAGTCTACAGTCCATGAGGTTGCACAGATTTGATACTGAATTTGACTATGTCTGCATGCTTTGGTTAGTTTTTTGTTTCTGTCAATTGTCTACTTCTATTCTTATTCATTTTTTGGAACCTTTTCTAAGAATCTTTTCTTAGAAAAGATATCTCCTTATCTGTCATAGCTTTTCGATTTTCCCCAACACAATTTTTCTATTAATATTGTGTTATTATAAAGAACAGGTAACAACACCAAACTTGATGAGAGCCCATGAAAAAGCTAAGGAACACATCAGCAACCTGGTGTGTTGAACACAGATGAAGGAACAATTAGCTTCATCAGCAAACTCAACTCTCTGTCTCAAACATGGAAAACTACAATAATTTCCCCAAACATAATCTTTTGTGACTTTCTAATCTCTCAACAAGGTGGATCGTCTTTTGTGACTGAGAGGGTAAAAGATCTAATGCTAAACTTTCTGGTCAGATAACAAGAGATTTAGATACTTGCCACTGTTACAGTTTCAAAAGAACACTCTCTGCTCCTTTAAGGAAAGAAATGTGTTTTTCAGCAATGTAATATATAATCATCACAGCTGAAATTAGGACAAATAGAATGTGCTGATGTGGGCAGATTCTTTAGAGTCTGAGACACCAGGGAAGCCACTGGAATACTGGGATGGGTAACTAGTCTCGCCCACAGGGTATGTTCCCAACCAAGGGATTGAACCTAGGTCTCCTGCATTTCTGGCAGATTCTTTGCCATCTAGCGACCAGGGAAGCTCATCACATTTTTTACCACTTTACTATTCTATTTCTTCAAGAGTCAAACTTCAGGAATGACTAACCCTTATGAATAACATCAAAATTAATTGCCTAACCAGCTCAGTTTGTAAATCATCTGCCTGCAATATAGGAGATTTAGGTTTGATTCCTGGGTTGGGAAGATTCCCTGGAGAAGGAAAAAGCAAACCACTCCAGTATTCTTGCCTGGAGAATCCCATGGGTAGAGGAGCCTGGCAGGCTACAGTCCATGGGATCACAAAAGTTGGACACGAATTAGCGATTAACCCACAAAGTAAATAAATATACATATCTACTATTTGCCTCTGATAGACAGAGTGTCTGATGAACTATGGATGGAAGTTTGTGACATTGTACAGGAGAGAAATAAATACAAAAAAGCTAAATAGCAGAATGAGGAGACCTTATAAATAGCTGTGAAAAGAAGAGAAGCAAAAACCAAAGGATAAAAGGAAAGATATACCCATTTGAATGAAGAGTTCCAAAGAATAGCAAGGAGAGATAAGAAAGCTGTCCTCAGTGATCAGTGCAAAGAAACAGAGAAAAACAATAGAATAGGAAAGACTAGAGATCTTTTCAAGAAAATTAGAGATACAAAGGGAACATTTCACACAAAGAAGGGCTCAATAAAGGACAGAAATGGTATGGACCTAACAGAAGCAGAAGATATTAAGAAGAGGTGGCAAGAATACCCAGAAGAACTATACCAAAAAAAAAAAAATCTTCATGACCCAGATAATCACAGTGGTGTGATCACTCACCTAGAGCCAGAAATCTTGGAATGTGAAGTCAAATGGATCTCAGGAAGAATCATTACAAACAAAGTTAGTGGAGGTGATGGAATTCCAGTTGAGCTACTTCATATTCTAAAAGATGATGGAGTGAAAGTACTGCACTCAATAGGCCAGCAAATTTAGAAAACAAAGCAGTGGCCACAGGACTGGAAAAGTTCAGTTTTCATTCCAATTCCAAAGAATGCTCAAACTACCACACAATTGCACTCATTTCACACACTAGTAAAGTAATGCTCAAAGTTTTCCAATCCAGGCTTCAATAATACGTGAACCATGAAATTCCAGATATTCAAGCTGGTTTTAGAAAAGGCAGAAGAATACGAGGTCCATTGGATCATTGAAAAAGCAAGACAGTTCCAGAAAACATCTATTTCTGATTTATTGACTATGCAAAAACCTTTGACTGTATGGATCACAACAAACTATGGAAAATTCTTAAAGACATGGGAATACCAGGCCACCTGACCTACCTCTTGGGAAATCTATAAGAAGGTCAAGAAGCAACAGTTAGAACTGGACATGGAACAACACACTGGCTCCAAATTGGGAAAGAAATATTTCAAGGTTGCATATTGTCACCCTGCTTATTTACGTATATGCAGAGTACATCATGTGAAATGCTGGGCTGGAATGCACAAGCTAGATTCATGATTGCCAGGAGAAATATCAATAATCTCATCTATGTAGATGATACTACCCTTATGGCAGAAGGTGAAGAAGAACTAAAGAGCCTCTTGATGAAACTGAAAGAGGAGAGTGAAAAAGTTGGCTTAAAGCTCAACATTCAGAAAACGAAGATCATGGCATCTGGTCCCATCACTTCATGGCAAATAGTGGAAACAGTAGCAGACTTTATTTTGGGGGCTCAAAAATTATTCCAGATGGTGACTTCAGCCATGAAATTAGAAGACACTTACTCCTTGGAAGAAAATGTATGACCAATCTAGACAGCATATAAAAAGCAGTTACATTACTTTTCCAACAAGGTCCGTCTAGTCAAAGCTATGGTTTTCCCAGTAGTATGGATGGGTGTGTTGAACTATAAAGAAAGCTGACTTCTGAAGAATTGATGCTGTTGAACTGTAGTGTTGGAGAAGACTCTTGAGAGTTCCTTGGACTGCAAGGAGATCCAACCAGTCCATCAAAAAGGAAATCAGTCCTGAATATTCACTGGAAGAACTGATGTTGAAGCTGAAACGCCAACATTTTGGTCATCTGATGAGAAGAACTGACTCATTTGAAAAGACCCTGATGCTGGGAAAGATTGAAGGCGGGAGGAGAAGGGGACGACAGAGGATGAGATGGTTGAATGGCATCACTGACTCAATGGATGTGAGTTTGAGTAAACTCCAGTTATTGGTGATGGACAGGGAGGCCTGGCATGTTGCAGGCCATGGTGTTGCAAAGAGTCGGATATAACTGAGCAACTGAAATGAACTGAACTGAACTATTTGCCTCTAGTCTACCTTGTTTTTCCTGACACTGTCTTTGGGTTTTGGGGGGGAACCTATAGTCTCTAGCAAATGAGAATGTAATTAACATCACAACACTAGATTAGCAATGTTTAATTATTCACCATTGAAATCTACCAAAACAAGATTACAATTATACTGTATAAATGCCACATTTCTTGTAAGGTCAGTAATTCTGAACTTGTTTAGTATACAGAGCACTCTACATTGTATAGATCCCCTAGGCCATTTAATGATAATCTATCCAGAACCAGTTTAGTTATTAACAGAACTGAAGACAATAAGATGAAATTTGAATATTAACTACAAGAAAACAACTAAAATACATTAGAATGGGGAAAGAGTCACTAAAGTAAATAATAGAAGAGAACAAACTTGATTTAACATGACAAACTTTATTTACCAGTATTTAAAAAATGGGACACCAACTTTCTCTGGTGTTTGATGTGTGCTAAATTTGTGACATTCAGTTTTCCAAATCCTTCAATGTGCTAGTATTCCTTATTTAACCAACACTCTATTTTATAAGAAAATAAACAACAACTAAGGGAGGAAACATTAGAAATAAAACTTAGAGCATGGCATTTTACATTATGAATGTCCTACGTAAGCCACACAAGAAGCCTGGAAAGGCATTGTTTCCACTCTTTTAGCAATGCAACTCTGTGGAGTTCTATAACCTGCCCAGAGTAACACAGTTAGTAAGTGTTGAAGTTAACATTCAACTCCAGGGCTTCATAACTTGGGAAGTTATGCTCTATTAAATAACCATCTATCCATGCACACCACACAAACCAGAATGTGGTAAATATCTAGCTAAGCTTTACTTTAAAAAGCATTAAACATTAAAGATCAAGATTTGTGTGAATTTGGAGAAGAGTTAAAAAAAAAAAAGGTAAGAGTAAAATTTGAACAGGGCATTGAGAAAGATTCAGTTTGGATATACAGAGAAAGAAAAGGGCACATGTACATGGTGACAATAGTCCATAGAAGTGAAATAGTAGGTAATAATGTAACTTCATCACCATCATGAGATAATTGAGCCTTTATTTTTCTTAATTTTAAAAGCAAACATAATGTTTAATTTAAAGTAATATCTCTAATTTAAAGTAAGCAGAGTATAATTAGAGATATCCTTAGGTCTTAGCAGAATAACCAAAGTCAATTTGTCACATGCTCTCAAAAATAATTGCTTGACCCATGCCTTCATAAAGTAATCACCCAATAAGCATAACGATTAATGATTGTTGACCCTAGGGAAGAGGTGGTCAATCTAGTAGAGAAGTCACTGTTGGAGTACGCAAGTGAATAGCATGTTTCAGATGAACTTATTCAGGAAAGACGGGTAGGATGACCACAGTCTCTTATATCAACTAAAACTCTGCAGTGCATGTAGCTCCTCAAACTCCATAGTCAGAAAGGAAACAGATAAGAAAAACAATTATTAGAAATCCCATATACCTACCCCTCCTTTAAATAGGGGGAGGTAACCAAATATTTCTGTACCAATTTAGAAGCATGAATAAATCCCTGGTGACTACTAACCAAGAAATGTAAATGAATGATTTCCAAAAATATATGCTTTAATATTGTCTCCTTTTACTTGAAGAAACTGAGGCTGAGATAGATGAAATGAGTCAACCTGAGTTGCAACTCATAATTGGTAGAACCAGGATCAGGTGTTATTTACCAACCACCACTCATCCAGTTTCAAGTATACTGGATGAGTGGCAGTTGGCAAATCCAAAAAAAAAAAAAAAAAGAGAGAGAGAGAGAGAGAAAGGCAGTTTCACAAAAATAAGTGTATACATTTTCCATTTATTAATTTTGATTTTTTAAATTTTCTTGCTTCTCTCGACCCTTGAATTTCACTTGATCCAAATGTGTGTAATAACTGCTGGGTCTGGGATATTTTACCTCCTCCTATAGGAATACAACTTCCTGTCTCTCTTTCTTTCTTCTTAAGGTTTAGCTGTCAATTATTTTCTCCTTTATAGACTTTTGTTTGTGATATTCTACTGTTTTTCAGAAATCACTTACTGTTTTAAAATGAGTCACTAAATTCTGGAAATAAAGTTGATAATATGCACCAGAAACTCTTCTTTTAGTTCATATTCCTTTTAGCTATTTTTTTCTCATTTATTGAAATATCATTCCAAATAAATAATCCAAATGGTACACAAAGATTTATGTCCACAGATATATTAATCACAGAATTATTTGTAACAATTACAAAATTTACTAAAATCTATATGCTGAATGATATTGAAATAGCCAAGTTATTCCTAAAATAAAATATGCCCCTGTCTCACTGATCGCTGAATCCAGGGTGGGCAAGTTGAGAGCTGTGAAGCTGGAAGAAAATGTGAGGAGCTGTAGGAACTGCAGATATACTTTATCCACCAGTGGCTGATGCAGCAGCAAGGCAGACATGCTTTCTTCTCTCTTATGGCTGACACAGCAGTAAGGGCTTTCAGGTAGAGCTTAGGTATGTATACATGAACAAAGGTGGCAATTTGCTAAGCTATTATGTCATGATGTGCGTGAGCAGTGCTATGAATGATCTCAGCTGTTACACAAATTTGCAAAGCCATTGTTTATAGAATGTGGATCGACAGTGACAAGATGTGGAGCAAGAGAGCCTGACCACCACCATCTTGACTAATTGTTATTCCTCTACAGCACCTTTCACAGATTTCTGTGAACTCTAAATAACATTGAAACACACATGACATTGAAACACACATGAAATTGTAATATTAAGTTCCATAGAAATTATAAAAATATCATTTGTATGAAAAAGTGTTTGCAGGAGAAAAACTGGCTAGGAATGCACCAATATTTTTAAAACTTTCTGGTTAGAAATAATGTTAAATATACAGAAAGTTTTCCAAGGTATTGTGGAGAGTTTCTGTGACCCCTTCACACTGAGCTTCCTCTAATATTGACATTGTGAATGGGCTAGCAATGTTACAATACCATTAACTGAACTATAAACTTGGTTTAAATTTTACCAGCTTTCTCACTAACATCATTTTTCTGTTCCAGTATCTAATGTAGGATAATAATATTTTGTCACTGTTTCCTTTTTTTGAATCTGTGAGAGTTTCTCAGTATTTTCTTTCTTTTTTTTTTTTTTTTTCCCCTCCCAAGTTTTAAAAAATTCTGAAGAATACCTGTCAGGTCTTTCTTTTTTAGAATGTTCCCCAGTCAGGGTTAGTCTGGATTTATCAATAATTTTAAGAGAGTATCATGGAAGTGAAGCATCCTTCTCATCATATCATATTGGGGGATAAATGATAACAACATAAAATTCTGCTAGTGATATTAACCTTGATCACCTAGCTGAGGTAGTGTTTGCCAAGTTTCTCACTGTGAAATTACTATTTTTCTATCTTCATACTCTCGTCATTTAATCTGAGTGACTAAGCACAGCTCACATTCAAGATGAAGGAATTTAAGCCATACTGCCTAGAGAAGGATGTGTCTACAAGTGTTATTTGGAATAATTCTGTATACAATATTGTAAAGTAATTAGCCTCCAATTAAACTAAATAAATTTTAAAAAAGAACTATCCCTCTCCAGTTATTAATTTATTAATTTTAAATTGGTTTGAAGTTACATATAAATATTTTGTTCTTTGATTTATAATCCAACATTATCTCTCTTGTTTTTCAAAGCCCACTAAGAATATTACCACTGAATTATGCTATTATCACTGATTATTGTTGTTACATTGCTTAGAATTTATCAACTTTTTCTTACATTGTGCAGATACCAGTTTTGTAACCAGAGACAAAACTGAAAACAGAAATGAAAGGTCAAAAAACAATATCTTTACTAACCAAATAGGGGTAGACCACTGGTTAGATTACACTTACCGGCCACTGCAGTATTTTTTCCCCTGGGTTGTGTGAGATCCAGCTATTCTGTGCTGTTTTTGAATGTGTCTCCCTCACATTTCACATAGGATGAGTTGAAGTCTACTAAAGTTTTGTCCACAGCTGCCCCTATGGCTTAGGCTATGCCTGTGAACTTAAGTGTTGGTTTTGATCATGGTGCTGCATGGAGCAAAAAAAGAATAATAGCAGTAGGGACAAATACTTTTGGACAATGTGGCTTCTAGTACTAAAACTAAGGCTAAACCTCCTCATCAACTCTGGCTCTGTCCAGCAGCCCTCCCAGGAGTGTTCATATCTCTTTCCAAACTATTGCTCTGCAACAAAAGGGGCTCCTTTCAATTGTACCTTTTCTGGTGTCTGACACTGATGAAATTTTTATCTCCAGAGTTGTTCTTATTACATGAAGATTAGAAGAAGAGACATTCCTTGAAAAAATGGAACTACATATCTCACTTTTCCCCTCATGGATCACAGCCTTGTTGTGGTAAAGGGGCTTGCATAACTCAGTGAAGCTGTGAGCCATGTTGTGAAAGGACACCCAAGACAGATGGGTCATAGTGAAGAGTTCTGACAAAATGTGGTCCACTGTAGGAGGAAATAGAAACCTGCTCCAAGATTCTTGCCTGGAAAACTCCATGAACAGTATGAAAACGCAGAAACATAAGACACTAGATGATGAGCCCCAGGTTGGAAGGCATGCAATATGCTACTTGGGAAGAGTGAAAGGCAATTACTAATAACTCCAAAAAGAAAGAAGCAGCTGGGCCAAAGCTGAAATGATGCTCAGTTGTGGATGAGTCTGGTGGTGAACGTAAAGTTCTGTAAAGAACAATATTGCATAGAAACCTGGAATGTTAGGTCCATCAGTTCAGTTCAGTTGCTCAGTTGTGTCTGACTCTTTGTGACCCCGAGGACTGCAGCACACCAGGATCCTCTATCAGTGTAAGGTCCATGAATCAAGATAAATAGGAGGTGGTCAAGCAGGAGATGGCAGGATTGAACATCAACATATTAGGAATGGGCAAGTTTAATTAGATAACCATTGTATCTATTACTATGGGCAAGAATCCCTTAGAAGAAATGGAGTAACTCTCATAATCAACAAAGGAGTCTGAAAGAAGTACTTGGGTGAGACTTCAAAAATGACAGAATGATCTCAGTGCATGTTCAAAGCAAGCCATTCAATATCACAGTGAAAGTGAAAGCATTAGTCTTTCAGTCATGTTCTATCTTTGCAACCCCATAGACTTCAGACCACCAGGCTCCTCTGTCCATGGGATTCTGTTAGCAAGAATACTGGAGGTGGCAGCCATCCCCTTTTTCAGGGGATCTTCGTTAAAGCATCTGCCTGGAATGCGGGAGACCTGGGTTCGATCCCTGGGTTGGGAAGATCCCCTGGAGAAGGAAATGGCAACCCACTCCAGTACTCTTGCCTGGAGAATCCCATGGATGGAGGAGCCTGGTAGGCTATAGTCCATGGGGTCGCAAAGAGTCGGACACGACTAAGCGACTTCACTTTCATGACCCAGAGACCAAACCAAAGTCACCAGCATCACAGGCAGATTCTTTACCATCTGAGCCACCAGGGCAGTCCCCAGCATCACAGTAATCCAGGATTATGTCTCAACCACTGAAGTCAAAGAAGTGGAAGTTGACCAGTCTTACAAAGATCTACAACATCTTCTGGAACTAATACAAAAAAAAAAAAAAAAAAAGTCCTTTTCATCATAGGGAACAGGAATGCAAAGGTTGAAAGTAAAGAAATACCCAGAATAAAAGGCAAATTTGGCTGTAGAGTACAAAATGTATCAAGGCAAAGGCTAACAGACTTTTGTCAAGGGAACACACTGGTTATATCAATCACCCTTTTCCAACAACCCAAGAGATGACTCTACACCTGGATATCACCAGACAGTCAATACCAAAATCAGATTAATTATGTTCTTTGAAGCCAAATATGGAGAAGCTTTATACGGTCAGCTAAAGCAAGACCAGAAGATGACTGTTATTCAGATTAAGAACTTATGGTAAAATTCAGATGTAAATTGAAGAAAGTAGGGAAAACCACTAGACCATTCAGGTATGACCTAAATCAAATCTCTTATGATTGATTATGCAGTGGACATGACAAATGGATTCAAGGGATTAGATCTGGTAGACAGAATGCTTAAAGAACTATACAGAGGTTTGTAACATTTTACAGGAGGCAGTGACTAAAACCATCTCAAAGGAAAAAAAAAAATGCAAGAAGGCAAAATGGTTGTCTGAGGAGGCTTTACAAATAGCTGAGGAAAGAAGAAAAGAAAAAGGAGAAAGGGAAAATATACCCCACTGAACGCAGAGTTCCAGAGAATAGCACAGAGAGATAAGTCCTTCTTTAATAAGCAATGGAAAGAAAGAGTCAAATAATAGAATGTAAAAGACTAGAGATCTTTTCAAGAAAACTGGATATACCAAGAGAACATTTCATGCAAGGATGGGCATGAAATAGGACAGAAACAGTAAGGACCTAACAAAAGTGGAAGAAATTAAGAAGAGGTATCAAGAATACACAGAACTATTCAAAAAATAACTTAATGACCCAGATAATTATGATGGTATCATCATTAACCTAAGTCATATATTCTGGAGTGTGAAGTCAAGTGGGCCTTAGGATTCATTACTACAAACAAAGCTAGTGGAGGTGATGGAATTCCAGCTGAGCTATTTCAAATTCTAAAAGATGATGCTCGTAAAGTGCTGCACTCAATATGTCAGCAAATTCGGAAAACTCAGCCATGGCCATAGGACTGAAAAATTTTAGTTTTCATTTCAATCTGAAAGGAGGGAAATGCCAAAGAATGTTCAAACTACTATATAGTTGGGCTCATTTCACATGTTACTAAGGATAATCTCAGAAACCTTCAATCTGACTTCAAAAGTGATAAATGGAGAACTTTCAAATGTACAAGATGGCTTTCAAACTGGCAAAGGAATCAGAGGTCAAATCACCAGCATTTGTTGAATCATGAAAAAGCAAGGGAGTTCCACAAAAACATTTACTTCTGTTTCACTGAATATGTTAAAGATTTGACTATGTGGGTCACAACAATTAGGAAAATTTCTAAAGAGATGGGAGTACAAATCTACCTTACCTGTTTCCTGAGATACCTCTATATGGGTCAAGAAACAACAGTTTGAATGACACATGAAACAATGGATTGGTTTAAAATTGGGAAAGAGTATGACAAGGCTATATATTGTCACCCTGATCATTTAACTTATATACAGAGTACCTCATGGGAAATGCTAGGCTCGATGAATCACAGGCTGGAATCAAGATTGCCAGGAGAAATATCAACAACCTAAGATGTGTACATGATACTACTTTAATGGTAGAAAGTAAAAAGGAACTAAAGAGCCTCTTGAGGGGGAAAAAGGAGAGTGAAAAAAATAAATAAGATCATGGTACCCAGTCCCATTACTTCATGCAAACAGAAGGGGAAGAAGTGGAAACAGTGACAGATTTTATTTTATTGGCCTCCAAAATCAACTGTGGATGGTGACTACAGGATTGAAATTAAAATGCTCCTTTGATGAAATCTATGCATACCTAGACAGCATATTGTAAATTAGAGACATCACTTTGCCAACAAAGGTTTGTATAGTCAAAGCTATGGTTTTTCCAGTAATCATGTGCAGATATGAGAGTCTGACCGTAAATAAGGCTGAGTGCCAAAGAATTGGTGCTTTTGAGTCTTAGTTCTTAGAAGACTCTTGAGAGTCCCTTGGACTGCAAGGAAATCAAACCAATCAGTCCTAAAGGAAATCGACCTGGAATATTCATTGGAAGGATTCATGCTGAAGCTGAAGCTCTGATACTTTTGCCACCTAATATAAAGAGTAGAAGACACTGATGCTGGGGAGAATTTAAGGCACCAAAAGTAGGGTGGCAGATGATAAGATGGTTAGATAGCATCACTGATGCAATGGACATGAATTTGAGCAAACTCCAGGAGATAGTGAAGGACAGAGTCCTTCTGGAGTACTGCATTCCCTGAGGTCCTAAAGAGTTGAACACGATATAACAACTGAAAGCAACAACAATAAAATCTCACTCTACTTTCAGGTCCATCACCTAAGCAGAGATGCTGTCAAACTGAAAGAGGTCATTCTAGGAATGCAATAATTATTGTTTAAAGAGTTCAAGAAAAAGCATAGTTTTATGTCTATGCTATGAAATTCCCAACAATAAGTTTAATGATTGGAAAAATAATCATTACTCACATTATCCTGGGTAATTTGGGTAAAACTGCATTTGTGAGCATCATCATAAAGCAATGTAACAATCTTAAGAAAGTCATCTGAAGTCAGTGGTCAATGGTGACAGGATGGATAATGTAGCATCTTGAGTATGTAACCAGCATTAAAGGAGTGATATTAGGAACCACAGAGACAATAAGATCTATATTATTTCAACATGAATCCCAAAGAGTTATATCATTATGAGCAACAATGGTATTGATACCTTTCTGATAATGAGAGATCTGAAATTAGCCAGAAACTGTGCAGTTGGCCATAAAGCAAAGAAAACAAGCAAATAATACAGATGATTTCTGAACTAGACAGGAAATGATGGTGCTTGGATATTCCAAAAATACCTCACAAGTACTTGCTGATAGGACAGTTTTTTAAAAAAGTGAATGTATCCTCCTTTTTATTCATTTTAATAACTATTTATCAATAAATCATTACAACTGAAATGACTCAAAAAGTCATTGTCATACATTTAGTCAAAGTGTATATGTAGTGGAAGGATCCTGCTGCCCAACACACTAAAGGGGTATCCCTTTTTGTGAACACAATCCCTGTTCTTCTGCACAAATTCCAAAATACATATTCAAAGCAGTCCTTGTGTATTATGTCTTTTGGACATTTTATTTATTTTATATCGAAATATAGATGATTAACAATATTGTGCTAGTTTCAAATATACAGCAAGTGATTCAGTTATATAAATTATTTTCCCATTTAGGTTGATATATAATATTTAGCAGAATTCCCTATACTATAAACTAGATCCCTGTTGATTATCCATTTTAAATATATCATTGCATACATGTCAATTCCAAACTGCCTAACTTTCCCTCTCTCCCATCCTTCCCATGGTAACTGTAAGTTTATTCTCTGAGAGTCTGTTACTGCTTTGTAAATAAGTTCATATGCATCATTTATAAGATTCTGCTTATAAGGGATATCATGCGTGATTTCTATTTATCTTTCAGAATTACTTCACTCAAAAGGTCCATCCATGTTGTGCATATGGCATTATTCCAATCTTTTTAATGGCTGAGAAATATTCTATTGTATATATAAATCACATCGTTTTTATCTATTCTTCTATCAATAGACATTAGGTTGATTCCATGTCTTGGTTATTATAAAAAAAAGAACTGCAATGAACATTAGGATGAATGTATCCTTTTGGGCCAAGTACTTCTCTGGATACATGCTCTGGAGTGAGATTACAAAATCATATGGTAGCTCAATTTTAAGTTTCTTAAGAAACTTCCATACTCTTCTCCGAAGTGACTGTTACAATTTGCATTCCCCCTAAGAGTATAGGAGGATTACCTTCTCTCCAAACTCTGTCCAGTATTTGATGTTTGTGGACTTTTTAACAATAGCCATTGTGATGGATGTGAAGTGTTATTTCTTTGTTTTGCATTTCCCTAACAATTAGTGAAGTTGAACGTCTTTTCATGTGTCTCTTGATCATCCATATGTCTAATTACGAAAAATGTCTATTTATGTTTTCTACCCATTTTTTTTAATTTGGCCTCTTGTTTTAATGATATTAAGTAGCATGACTTGTTATAAATGTTGGAAACTGATCCATTATAGGTCACATCACTAGGAAATATTTTCTTCCATTCTTATGGCTATCTTTTCATTTTGTGTAAGGTCTCCTGGCTGTGCAAAAGCTTTTTAGTTTAATTAGGTTCAGTTTTCACATTTTGTTTTTATTTACATTACTCTGGGAGATGGCTCAAAAAAGATATTACTGTGATTTATGTCAGAAAGTGTTCTGCCAATGGTGTCCTTTAAGAGTTTTATCCTGTCCATTCTCACATTTGGGTGTTTAATCCATTTTGAATTTATTTTTGTGTATGGTAAGTGATCTATTTTTAATGTAACTGTCCAATTTCCCCACCAATGGTCAAGGAATAAATCTGAAAAGAAGATAAAACAATTGTAAACATACATGCACCCAATATAGTGGCCCCTCAATTTGACTTAAAAGTCAAATACTAACAGCAACCACAAAAGGAGAAATTAACAGTAATTTAATAATATTGGTGGGGCTTTAACATCTCAGTATCATCAATGGGCAGATCAGCCAGACAGAAAATCATTAAATAACACATTAGGCCAGATGAACTTAACTGATACTTGTAGAGCATTCTATCCAAAAAGCAGTAGAATATACCTTCTTCTCAAGTGCACAAGAAACATTATCCAGGATTGATCACATGCTGGGCCAGAAAGTGAACCTCAGTAGATTAAAAAAGAAAAAGAAAAATTGAAATCATATCAAGCATCTTTTCTAACCACATTATGAGATCAGAAACAAATTACAAGAAAAAACAAACTAAAAACTATAAGAAACACAAACATGTGAAGGCTAAATAATATGCTACTAAAAAACCAATTCTTCACTAAAGAAACAAAAGAGAAACTCAAAAAATACCTAGAGACAAATGAAAATGAAAGCACAATGATCTAAAACTTATGAGATACAGCAAAATACATTGTAAGAGGGAAGTTTATAGCAATACAACTTTATCTCAGGAAACAAGAAAAATCTCAAATAAAATTAATGGCCTTACAGTTAAAGAAGCTAGAAAAAGAGTAACAAGCAAAACCTAAAATTGGTTTTAGGCAAGAAGTCATAAAGATCAGAACAGATATAAGTGAAATAGAGATGAAGAAAACAATAGGAAAGAGCAATGAAATTAAAATCTGAATCTTTGAAAAGACAAATAAAATTGATAAACATTTAGGCAGACTCATCAAGAAAAAAGAGACGAGGACTCATATCATTAAAATTCAAAATGAAAAAGGTTAGGTTACATGGGATACTACAGAAATACAAAGGATCATAAGGAACTACTCTTAGTAACTGTATGCAAAACAAAAACAAACAAACAAAAAAACCCACAACCTGGAACAAACTGACAAATTCTTTGAAATGGACAATCTCCCAAGACTGAATCAGGAAAAAGTAGAAAATATGAATGTCCAATCACAAGTACTGAAATTCAAACTCTGATTAAAAACCCCCAGTGAACAAAGGTCCAGGATCATGTAGCTTCACAGACACCTATCAAAATTCTAGATGGCTATAAAATTCTATGAAACATTTAAAGAGCTAACATCTATACTTCTCAAACTCATACCAAAAATTGTTGCAAATGAAGTAAAACTTTCAAACTCATTCTCTGAGTCCATCATCACCATGATACCAAAACCAGACAAAGATACCACAGAAAAAAGAAAAATACAGGTGAATATCATTGTGAACATAGACACAAAAATCCTCAACAAAATACTAGAAATCCAAATCCAACAACACATTATAAGATTCATATTCCATGCATGGTCAAGTGTGATTTATCCTAGGGATACAAAGATTTTTCATTATCTGCAAGTCAATCAGTGTGATATACCACATCAACTAATTGAAGAGTAGAAATCATATGATCATCTCAGTAGATGCAGACAAAGTTTTTGACAATACTCAACATCCATTTATGATAAAATAATTCTCCAGAAACTGGGCATAGAAGGAACATACCTTATGTAATAAAAGTCATATACGACAAAACTACAGCTAACTTCATACTCAACTGTGCAACCTGAAAGCATTTCTGCTAACATTAGGAACAGGACAAGGATGTCCTCTCTCAGCACTTTTATTTAATACAGTTTTGGAAGTTCTAGCCATGACTAGCAGAGAAGGAAAAGAAATAAAAGAATTCCCAATAGGGAAAAATGAATTTAAACTGTCACTGTTTGAAGATGGCATGATATTAAACAAGAAATATATTAATGACACAATGAGAAAACTACTAGAGCTCATCAATGAATTAGGTTAGTTACAGGTTATACAATTAATATACAGAAATTTGTTGTATTTCTATACACTAACAGAGAAATAATAAAAAGAGAAATTCAAGAACCAATCTCATTTACTATTGCATCAAAAAGAATGAAATACCTTGGAATAAACCTACCTAAGGAAGCAGAAGATTTGTCCTCCGGAAAGCATGAGACACTTATGACAGTAATCAAAGATGACACAAACAGATGGAAAGTTATTCCATGTTCTTGGATTTGGAGAATCAATATTTCAAAATACCAATGGCATTTTTCACAGAACTAAAACAAGAAAACTTAAAATTATATGGAGACACAGAAAAGCCCAGATAGCCAAATCAATATTGATAAAGGAAAACAGAGTTGAAGGAATGAAGCTGCTTGACTTCAGACTATACTACAAAGCTGTAGCCATCAAAATAGTATGGTGCTGACAGAAAAATAGAAATACAGATCAATGGAGCAGGATAGGAAACCCAGCAATAACCAATGCACCTATGTAAAAAGGCAAAACTGGGCAACCCAAAAGCATCTCCTCTAAAATTAAGAAAAAGACAAAGATGTCCGCTGTCAGCAATTTTATTCAACATAGTTGAACTATATTCTCCATTGTATAATGGAGAAAAATATATTCTTCAATAAATGGTGCTGGGAAAACTGAACAGCTACATGGTATATTATGGTTTTGTTCTCAGGTCAATGGTTGCTACTAACCTCCAACATGATGTTCAGGGGAAAAAAGGCATGGGGGGCAGGTGAGGGAGGTTGTCTGCTATTGTTCAGTCTCATCATTTATTCCCCAACAAAGCAGACAGAAGAGGGTCACTTCATAATTCATTAAAAAAAAAAAAAAACAGGCATTTTGAATTTGACACCCTTAATTTCACTGAAGAAGAAAACCTTTGTCCTCATTAAAGAAATCTCTAATAATTTGTAATGCTGAGGAATTATAAGAATGTGTAATTTTAACCAGATGTTGTCCCTGCATCAAATTCTGGTGCAATTATATTTAGAATACCTTCTCCAGATAAAATGCCACTTAATTACATGAAGCTTGTGATAAAGTAAGTGAAAGTATATATAGAAATAACAGAAAGTAAAAAATATTTACTTTAGCATTTAACATCACAGTTAAACAAAATAGTGTAACACAAAATGTGGTGTCTTGCCTACTGCTTTGGTAAAGTTTAGTTTTTCTCACTGGTAAACATGTGAGAAAACAGCCTCTGATTCATTTCAGGCAGGAATGTAAATAACTAAGTTTTTGAAAGGATAATTTGGATAAAGCTATCAAGAGGTTTAAAATATATGTATATTTTAGTCTAGCAATCTAATGTTAGGTAAATATATTTATTATTTTTCTGTATAATATTATTGCAAAATAACCATAATTAAATCAAATCCAAAGGAGAAGTAATCCAAATGCTAAAATAAGACATTATTTATAAAGTTTATGTTTATATTTTGAACTTTTCTGCAGACATTAGAAATAATGTAAAACTATCTGAAATTTAGGGAATATAATACATCATCAAGAATACACAGAAGAACTGTACAAAAAAGATCTTCACAACCCAGATAATCATGATGATGTGATCACTAATCTAGAGCCAGACATCTTGGAATGTGAAGTCAAGTGGGCCTTAGAAAGCATCACCACGAACAAAGCTAGTGGAGGTGATGGAATTCCAGTTGAGCTGTTTCAAATCCTGAAAGATAATGCTGTCATAGTGCTGCACTCAATCTGCCAGCAAATTTGGAAAACTCAGCAGTGGCCACAGGACTGGAAAAGGTCAGTTTTCATTCCAATTCCAAAGAAAAGCAATGCCAAAGAATGCTCCAATTACTGCACAATTGCACTCATCTCACATGCTATTAAGGTAATACTCAAAATCCTCCAAGCCAGGCTTCAGCAATACGTGAACCGTGAACTCCCTGATGTTCAAGCTGGCTTTAGAAAAGGCAGAGGAACCAGAGATCAAATTGCCAACATCCGCTGGATCATGGAAAAAGCAAGAGAGTTCCAGAAAAACATCTACTTCTGCTTTATTGACTATGCCAAAGCCTTTGACTGTGTGGATCACAATAAACTGTGGAAAATTCTGAAAGAGATGGGAATACCAGACCACCTAACCTGCCTCTTGAGAAATCTGTATGCAGGTCAGGAAGCAACAGTTAGGACTGGACATGGAAAAAAAAAAAAAAAAACATACTTTTATATTCCAAAAAGCTACAGTTATAGGGGCAGGAGTCAAGACAGCCAAGATGTAGGAGGTCATATAATACATCTATTTCCAAAAAGGCATCAAGATTACATCTACAAATGGCACAGTTCTCACAGAGCCCCTCCTAAGCACTGGCAGAAGACTTTGGAAACCTGAAAGGACAGGAAAGTTTCCTGTGTAATGGAATATGATGAAAGAAAGAAGGAAGGAAAAGGAAGAAGGGACCTGTGTCATTGTCCCCATGGAATCCACAGTGGGTCAGGATTAATGATTACTTCAGTCCTGAGACATGGTTTCTGTGGATTGATACTGGTGGCCTGGGTGAAAACAAAGTCTAAGAGTTGTAAGCAGTGCCAACTGCCCTGTGTAACCTGAGAGCTTGCACAGCTAATGAAACTTGACATGAAAGGTACACTCACAGATGAACAACTGCAAAAGATGAATACTCAGTGATCTCTCTCAGTGTGAATGCTCCAACCCCACCTACCTCACATTGTATATCAGAAACACAGATAAGAAACAGATTTGGAAGCCCTACTCCAAAAACTAGGGAGCAGATCCTATCCCTGATAGGACAGAGACAACTGCAGAGGGGAGGCCCTACTCAGCATGTGATGCAGGCTATGGTCACCACAACATTAGTCACACTGCCTATTGAAGGGATATTAGGCAGCATACAGGGAGGAAAGAGACAGCAGACATTTATACTAAAAACAACCTTTGGAACAACAAATTAAGCCCACACAGGCTACACAGGGATACTCTCACATAAAGATAGACCTCCAAGACAGTCTGAGCTTCTGCATCAGGAGAAAGAAACCCCAGAGCATTTATCCCTGAGAGTCAACAAGGCTAGAGTGCAGGAGCTCCATGGAGCTGGAGGAAACAGAGATTCTACTCCAGGAGGATGCACACAAGGTCTCACATGCACTGAGACTCTGCACAATGTAGTACTTCCACAGGAACCTGGGACAGACCTGTTTACGGATCTTATATGGCCTTCTGGATAGGTGAGGATTGGCTGTAATTCTCTGTAATGGGAAGAACACAGGTAGTAGAGGCCGCAGGAAATATTGATTAACCTGAACTCTCCCAGAGGTCTCCATATTGGCACCAAGAACTGACCTCAGCCAACAATCTGCAGGCCAAAGAACCAACACAATAGGGACACAAACCCATCCATCAGAAAACAGGCTGCATAAGTAATACTAAGCTCACATCCACCTCAAAACACACATGACCCTGCCCACCAGAGACAGCAGCTAATTCCATGCACCAGAGGCCATATCAGTGCACCCACAAAGATGCCTAAACAAGCCCCTGGATCAACTGCATCTAGCAGGGGGAAGGCACCATAAACAACAAGAACTATGGTTCTTCAGCCTGCAGAAAGAAGACCACAAACACAGAAATTAAGAGGAAAAAAAAGTGATACAACAGAGACATATGTTGCAGATAAGGGAATAAGGTAAAAACCCACAGTTCAGTTCGGTTCAGTTCAGTCGCTCAGTTATGTCCGACTCTTTGCGAC
>SJYT01045349.1:25788-58261 GCA_006410635.1 Cephalophus harveyi
GGGATGCTTGGGGCTGGTGCACGGGGATGATCCAGACAGATGATATGGGGTGGGAGGTGGGAGGGGGGGTTCAGGATTGGGAGCTCGTATACACCTGTGGCAGATTCATGTCAATGTATGGCAAAACCAATACAGTATTATAAAGTAAAATAAAATTAAATTAAAAAAAAGTTTAACAAAGAGATAGAAGGTTTAAGAACAAATAAGCAGAAGAATACAATAACTGAAAGGAAAAATACACTAGAATCCAGCAGAATACACTAGCAGAATAAGTGAGTCAGAAGAACAAAGAAGTGAGCTCGAAGGCATAATGGTGGAAGTCACTGTCACAAAACACAATTTAAAAAAAAAAGAAAAGAAATTAAGACAGTCTCAGAGACATCTGAAACATTAATTGCACCAATATTTACATTATAGGGGTCCCAAAAAAATAAGAGAAAGGGAAAGGGCCTGACAAAAATATTTGAAGAGATTATAGCTGAAAACTTTTCTAACATGGGAAAAGAAACAGTCACCCAATTCCAGGAAGCACAAAGAGTTCCATATGGAAAAAAAAAAAAAAAAACTCAAGGAGGAACATGCTGAGACACATGACAAACTGACAAAATTTAAATAAAAGAAAAAAATATTAAAAGAAACAAGGGTAAATCAATAAGTAACATAAAGGGGAAAGACCATAAAGTCATAAGCTGGATTTTCAGCATAATCTCTGCAAGCCAGAAGAGAGTGGCATGCTAAATTTAAAGTAATGAAAGGGGAAAATGTACAACCAAGAATACTCTACCCAGCAAGAGTTCACTCAGTTTCAGTGGAGAAATGAAAAGATTTACAAAAGAGCAATATCTAAGCTAATTTAGCACCATCAAAACAGCTTTACAACAAAACCTAAAGGAACTTTAGCCATTTTTTATGGCATTAAAAAAAAGTCATAACTAGAAACAAGAAAATCACAGATGGGAAAGCTTACCAGTGAAGGCAAATATAAAGTAATTAGTAGGGAATCATCCAAACATGTAATGATACTGAGAAAGAAACCATGAGGAAAGTAAAAATGTAGGAACTTCTAATTTCATTTTAAATCAAGAGACAACAACTTAAAGAACTTTGTACATATATAGACTAATATATCAAAAGCTCGGGGGAAATGTAAACCAATAAATAAAAAAAAAAAAAAACACTACAATATACACATACACACACACAACAAAAAGCATTCCAATCACAACACTAACGACAGTCATCAAACCCCAAGTGAATAGAACCAAAGAAGAACAAAACAAAGACCAACAAAACAAACCCCAAATAATTAAGGAAATAGTAACAAGAACTGACATATGGACAATTACCTTAAGTGTAAATGAATTAAATATTCCAACTACATGAGATAGAAAGGTGAAGTGATGCAAAAATAACATACCATATACAAGACAATCAACTCAGAACTAGGGACAAATACAGACTGTAAGTGAGGGATTGATCACTGCCAATGGTGACTACAGATATGAAATTAAAAGACACTTGCTCTTTGAAAGAAACTCTATGACAAATCTGCTGCTAAGCGTCTAAGTCACTTCAGTCGTGTCCAACTCTGTGCGACCCCATAGACAGCAGCCCACCAGGCTCCCCCATTTCTGGGATTCTCCAGGCAAGAACACTGGAGTGGGTTGCCATTTCCTTCTCCAATGCATGAAAGTGAAAAGTGAAAGTAAAGTCGCTCAGTTGTGTCCTACTCTTAGTGACCCCATGGACTGCAGCCTTCCAGGCTCCTCCATCCATGGGATTTTCCAGGCAAGAGTATCTAGACAGCATGTTAAAAAGCAGAGACGTCAATTTGCCAGCAAGCATCCACAGTCAGAGCTATGGTTTTTCCAATAGTCATGCACAGATATGAAAATGGGGCTATAAAGAAGGCTGAGTGCCAAAGAGTTGATGCTTTCCAATTGTGATGCTGGAAAAGATTATTGAGAGTCTTTTGGATCACAAAGAGATAAAACCAATCAATCCTAAAGGAAATCAACCCTAAATATGTATTGGAAAGATTGATCCTGAAGCTGAAGCTCCAATACTTTGGCTATCTTATGCAAAGAACTAACTCATTGGAAAAGACCCTGGTACTGGGAGAGACTGAAGGCAAAAAGATAAGGGTGTGGCAGAGGGTGAGATGGTTAAATAACATTACTGTACTCAATGGACATGAATTTGAACAAATTCTGGGGGATAGTGAAAGACACAGATCTCAAAGAGTCAAACACAACTTAGCAATGAACAAAAACAACAGGAAAAAACATATTAAAAAAGGAAAGAAAGAAACACATGGAAGCTAAACAATATGTTACTAAATAACCAATGGATCACTGAAAAGTCCAGGAGGAAACTTAAAAATAAAAATACCTAGACATAAATGAGAATGAAAATATGACAATGCAAAACCTATGGGGTGTAGCAAAAGCAATTTTTGAGAGGAAGGTTTATAGCAATAGCATTTTACTATAGGAAATAAATATGTATTTCCTATATAATCTTGTATACTCAGTCACTTCAGTCATGTTCAACTCTTTGTGACCCTATGGACTGTACCCACCATGCTCCTCTGTCCATGAAATTCTCCAGGCAAGAATACTGGAGTGGGCTGTCATGCCCTCCTCCAGGGGCTCTTCTCAACCCCAGGATCGAATCTGCATCTCCTGTGTCTTCTGCATTGCAGATGGATTCTTTAACCACTGAGCCACCTGGGAAGCCCCAGGAAACAAGATATATCTCAAATAAACAACCTAACCTTACAACTGAAGAAACCAGAGAAAGAAGAAAAAATAGAACACAAATTTAGTACAAGGGAAAAAATATAAAAATCAGGGCAGATACAAGTGAAATAGAGACCAAGAAAACAATAGCAAGATAAGTGAAACTAGTTCTTTGAGAAGATAAACAAAATTAAAACAGGCAAATGAAAAACTTTTAGCTAGATTAATCAGGAAAGAAAGGAAGGGACCCAAATCAATAAAGTTTGAGGGGAAAAAAAAAAAGAATTTGCAAGAAACACAAATACAAAGGATCATAAGAGACTACTTCAAGCAACTGTATGCAAATAAAATGGGCAACCTAAAATAAATGGGCAATACATTAGAAAGGTACTATCTCCCAAGACGGAACCAGGAACAAATATAAAATATGAACAGACCAATCACAAGTAGTGAAATTGAAACTAATATAAATACTTCCAACAAACAAATGTCTAGAACCAGATGGCTTCAAAGGTGAACTCACTCAAACATTTAAAGAAAAGTTAACATCCACCCTTCTGAAAACCTTTCAAAAATTTTCAAAAGAAATAATTCAATTCATTCTATGAGGCCACCATACCCTTGATGCCAAAATCAGACAATGATACCACAGGAGGGAAAAAGAAAAAAAGTGGTAGGCCAATATCACTGATGTACATGGACACAAAATACCAGCAAACTGGGTCCAAAAACTCATTAATAGGATCACACACCATGATCAAATGGGATTCATCCCAGGAATATGAGGATTCCTCAATAAATGTAAATCAATCAATATGATACTTTATATCAACAAACTGGCAAATAACCATTTGATCATCTAAATAGATGCAGAAAAACACTTTTGATCAAATTAAACAATTATTTATGATTAGAAACTCTCTAGAAAGTAGGTATAGAGGGAGCCTATTCCATAATAAGTGGTCATATATAAAGGCCATATACAAGCCACCAACTAACATTATTCTTAATGGTGAAAAACTGAAAGCATTTCCAAGATCAGAAATAGGGCAAGTATTCCTTCTCACCATTTTTGTTCAACATAGTTTTAAAAATACTAGCCACAGAAATTATAGAGGGAAAAAAAAAAATCCAAATTAGAAAAGAATAAGTAAAACTACTTCTGTTTGCCAGATCCACAGTACTATACATGTTATTGTTGTTTAGTTTCAAAGCCATGTCCTACTCTTTTGTGACCCTATGGACTTAGCCCACCATTCTCTGCTGTCTGGGAGATTTCCCAGGCAAGAATACTGGAATTAATTATCATTTCCTTCTGCAGGGGATCTTCCCAACCCAGGGGCTGAACCCACGTCTCCTGCATTGCAGCTGGATTCTTTACCTCTGAGCCAATAGAGAAGCCCAACATTCTACGTAAATATTCCTAAGTATGCTACCAATGGGGGGCAGTGGCACAATGGACAATATGTCTGATTATGGATCAGAAGATTCTAAATATGCTACCAGAAAATTCCTAGAACCTATCAGTTAATTTGATCAAGTTGCAGGTTACAAAATTTATACAGAGAAATCTCTTGCATTCCTTATACACTTACAGCAAAAGATAAGAAAGAAAATTTAAGGAAACAATCCTATTTATCATTGCATCAAAAATAACACAATACCTAAGAGCAAATCTATCTAAAAAGGCAAAAGACTTGCACTTAGAAAACTATAAGATCCTGATGAAGAAACCAAAGATGTTGCAGATGGAAAGATACAGTATATTTTGGGATTGGAAGGATCACTAGTGTCAAAATAACTATATTGCTCAAAGCAAATCACAGATTCAGTGCAACCCCTCTCCAATAACCAATGACATTTTTCATAAAATTAAAACAACAACAAAAAATTCAGTCTATGGGGAAACACAAAAGACTTCAAATAGCCAAGTTAATCTTGAAGGGGGAAAAAAAGAACTGGAGAAATCAGGCACACTGGCTTCAGACTAGAATACAAAGCTACAGTCATCAAAACAGTTAGATACTAGCCCCCAAAAAGAAATATAGATTAATAGAAAAGGATAGAGAGTCTCAGACATAAACCTATGCACTCAACCTCAATTACCTATGACCAAGGAGGCAAGACTATGTAATAAATTAAAGATAGCCTCTTCAATAAGTCTGCTGGAAAAACTGGGCAGCTACATATAAAAGAATGAAAGCATCTGCTTACAATGTGGGAGACTGCGGTTCAATTCCTGGGTTAGGAAGATCCTCTGAAGAAGGAAATGGTAACCCACTCCAGTATTCTTGCCTGGAAAATCCCATGGTTGGAGGAGCATGGTAGGCTACAGTCCATGGGGTTGCAAAGAGTCAGACATGACTAAGTGACTTCACCTAACACAATACACAAAAATAAATTCAAAATGGATTAAAGATCTCAATGTAAATATAGACAATATAAAACTCTTAGAGGAAAGCAAAGGCAGAACACACTCTGACATAAATTTCAGCAAGATATTTTTTTGTCCACTTCATAGAGTAATAAAAACAAAAATAAATAAATATGAGTAAATTAAACTTAAAAGCTTCTGCACAGCAAAGGAAATCATCAAGAAAACAAAAAGACAGCCTGCAGAATGGGAACCCAATAAAAAAAAATGGACAGAATAACTACGTAGATATTTCTTCAAAGAAGACATAGAGATGGCAAAAAATGCCCATGAAAAGGTGCTCACCATCACTTGAGAAATGCACAACAAAACTACATTGAGGCATCACCTCACACTAGTCAAAGTGACCATCATTAAAAAATATACAAGCAGTAATTGCTGGAGAAGATGTGGAAGAAAGGGAACCCTCCTAGCCTGCTGATAAATAGGGAATATAAATTGGTATACCATTATGAAGAATAGGAATATAGTATGTTTAAAACTAAATATAGAACTACTATATTATCCAGCATCCCTACTCCTGTGTATACAACTGGAGAAAACCATAATTAAAAAAAAAAATACATGTGTCTCAATGTTCATTGTCATTATATTTACAATAGCTAATACATGGAAACAAGTTAAAAGTCCATCAAGAGAGGTTTAGAGGATAGAGAAGATGTACATATAAACAATGGAAATTCACTCAGCCATAAAAAAGAACAAGACAATGCCATTTGCAACAACATGGATCGACTTAGAGACTGACATATTGAGTAAAGTAAGCCAGGAAGATAGTGACAAAAATATGATATTACTTATATGTGACATCTAAAAAATGAGACAAATGAACTAATTTTCAAAATAGAAATGGAATTACAGACATAGAAAACAAACTAATGGTTACCAGATGGAAAGGGGGCAGAGGGATAAATTAGGAGATTGGGATTGAGATATACACGCTAATATACATAAAATGGATAACTAATAAGGACCTACTATATAGCACAGAAAATTCAATTCGATACTCTGTAATGACCCATATGGGCAAATAATCCATAAAAGAGTGGATTGATATGGATTCATATGTATATTCACTTTGCTGTGTACCTGAAATTAACACAATGTTGTAAGTCAACTATATTCTAATAAAAATGTTTTTAAAAGCTATGATCATATAAGCTTTTATATTCTAAGCAAACTAGGTGTCATAATTTTTATACCCACTCATTCATCCTGGTACATGCATTGTCTTCTAACTACACTGGTTTATATGTATATGCTCTACTAATATATCAGTTTTATTAAGATGATCACATTAGTGCTTAGGAAGTTTCACATTAATAAGTTTTGCATTACTATTTAGCAATTAAGGGATAGTATCTTGCTTTCATAAAGGGATGCAAGGATTCTTCAATATCTGCAAATCAATCAATGTAATACACCACGTTAACAAATTGAAAAATAAAAGCCATATGATTACCTCAATAGATGCAGAGAAGGCCTCTGACAAAATTCAACATCCATTTATGATAAAGACTCTCCAGAAAGCAGGAATAGAAGGAACATACCTCAACATAATAAAAGCTATATATGACAAACCCACAGCAAACATTATCCTCAATGGTGAAAAACTGAAAGCATTTCCCCTAAAGTCAGGAACAAGACAAGGGTGCCCACTTTCACCGCTACTATTCAACATAGTTCTGGAAGTTTTGGCCACAGCAATCAGGGCAGAAAAAGAAATAAAAGGAATCCAAATTGGAAAAGAAGAAGTAAAACTCTCACTGTTTGCAGATGACATGATCCTCTACATAGAAAATCCTAAAGACTCCACCAGAAAATTACTAGAGCTAATCAATGAATATAGTAAAGTTGCAGGATATAAAATCAACACACAGAAATCCCTTGCATTCCTATACACTAATAATGAGAAAGTAGAAAAAGAAATTAAGGAAACAATTCCATTCACCATTGCAACGAAAAGAATAAAATACTTAGGAATATATCTACCTAAAGAAACTAAAGACCTATATATGGAAAACTATAAAACACTGATGAAAGAAATCAAAGAGGACACTAATAGATGGAGAAATATACCGTGTTCATGGATCGGAAGAATCAATATAGTGAAAATGAGTATACTACCCAAAGCAATCTATAGATTCAATGCAATCCCTATCAAGCTACCAGCGGTATTTTTCACAGAACTAGAACAAATAATTTCAAGATTTGTATGGAAATACAAAAAACCTCGAATAGCCAAAGCAATCTTGAGAAAGAAGAATGGAACTGGAGGAATCAACCTGCCTGACTTCAGGCTCTACTACAAAGCCACAGTCATCAAGACAGTATGGTACTGGCACAAAGACAGAAATATAGATCAATGGAACAAAATAGAAAGCCCAGAGATAAATCCACACACCTATGGACACCTTATCTTCGACAAAGGAGGCAAGAATATACAATGGAGTAAAGACAATCTCTTTAACAAGTGGTGCTGGGAAAACTGGTCAACCACTTGTAGAAGAATGAAACTAGATCACTTTCTAACACCACACACAAAAATAAACTCAAAATGGATTAAAGATCTAAACGTAAGACCAGAAACTATAAAACTCCTAGAGGAGAACATAGGCAAAACACTTTCCGACATAAATCACAGCAGGATCCTCTATGATCCACCTCCCAGAATACTGGAAATAAAAGCAAAAATAAACAAATGGGATCTAATTAAAATTAAAAGCTTCTGCACAACAAAGGAAACTATAAGCAAGGTAAAAAGACAGCCTTCTGAATGGGAGAAAACAATAGCAAATGAAGCAACTGACAAACAACTAATCTCAAAAATATACAAGCAACTCATGCAGCTCAATTCCAGAAAAATAAACGACCCAATCAAAAAATGGGCCAAAGAACTAAACAGACATTTCTCCAAAGAAGACATACGGATGGCTAACAAACACATGAAAAGATGCTCAACATCACTCATTATCAGAGAAATGCAAATCAAGACCACAATGAGGTACCATTTCACACCAGTCAGAATGGCTGCGATCCAAAAGTCTACAAGCAATAAATGCTGGAGAGGGTGTGGAGAAAAGGGAACCCTCTTACACTGTTGGTGGGAATGCAAACTAGTACAGCCACTATGGAGAACAGTGTGGAGATTCCTTAAAAAACTGCAAATAGAACTGCCTTATGACCCAGCAATCCCACTGCTGGGCATACACACCGAGGAAACCAGAATTGAAAGAGACACATGTACCCCAATGTTCATCGCAGCACTGTTTATAATAGCCAGGACATGGAAGCAACCTAGATGTCCATCAGCAGATGAATGGATAAGAAAGCTGTGGTACATATACACAATGGAGTATTACTCAGCCATTAAAAAGAATACATCTGAATCAGTTCTAATAAGGTGGATGAAACTGGAGCCTATTACATAGAGTGAAGTAAGCCAGAAAGAAAAACAGCAATACATTATACTAACACATATATATGGAATTTAGAAAGATTGTAATGATAATCCTGTATGCGAGACAGCAAAAGAGACACAGATGTATAGAACAGTCCTTTGGACTCTGTGGGAGAGGGAGAGGGTGGGATGATTTGGTAGAATGTCATTCAAATATGTATAATATCCTATATGAAATGCATGGCCAGTCCAGGTTTGATGCATGATACTGAATGCTTGGGGCTTGTGCACTGAAATGACCCAGAGGGATGGTACAGGGAGGGAGGAGGGAGGGGAGTTCAGGATGGGGAACACGTGTATACCTGTGGCGGATTCATGTTGATGTATGGCAAAAACAATACAATATTGTAAAGTAATTAACCTCCAATTAAAATAAATAAATTTAAAGCAAACAGAAAAAAAAAGTAAGATATGTACATCATAAGTGAAGTGCTCAATGAGCTTTCACCTAGAAGATAACATAGATCATATCTGTCATTTCAGAAAGTCTGTTTCTTATTCTTCTCAATACCACTACCAGCATTTTAACTCATTGTAGTTCTAGAAGTAATAGCAAAATCTAGCATTTATTTAATTTGTGCCTTTACTTAGTTACTTTACTTAGTCTTAGTTACTTTATGTAGTCTTACTTACTTACTTTACTTTAATTTACTTAGTTAGACCCTTTAATTACTATATCTCATTTAACAGGTGATTCTCTGCCTCTGACATAAAATGGAATATTTTAATTTTTAACCAACTTGTCCAAAGCTGCACAAAATGCTAATAGAAAATAGAACACAGAGTGTTATTTGACTTCAAACTTGAGAACTTTGTCCAAATTATGCAGACATTCATTAAGAGAACAATAGAGTTTGGTAATATCCACATGCTCCAAATAATGACAATAAAAGTAGCTGAGACATCATATAATATAAAACTGACAGCGATAAACACTGGAGACCTTTTAATACCTTAAGGGAAAGTGAAGTCGCTCAGTCGTGTCCGACTCTTTGCAACCCCATAGACTGTAGCCTATCAGGCTCCTCTGTCCATGGTATTTTCCATGCAAGAGTGCTGGAGTGGATTGCCATTTCCTTCTCCAGGAGATCTTCCTGACCCAGGAATGGAACCTGGGTCTCCAGTATTGCAGGCAGACTCTTTACTACCTTAAGGGAAAGATAATCCTAAAATGTCCTGCCACTTTAAAACTAAAGAGATTTTGGGATTAAAGTCACTATACTACATCTTTCTGGGAGAGTGATCCTCAAAAAGATTACCTGTCCTTCAAGATTTCAGAGAAATACTTTAGCTTTTTAGAAATCTTTATTTAAAAGAACCTCCCTCCCCTCTCTCCCTGTACCATCCCTCTGAAAATTTACTTATGTTCTTTATTTTTTAATGATTTTAATCCTTGATTAGCCAGTACATCTCTGAAATAATATACTTTAACTTTAGCACTTTGCCATCAATACTCACTAAAAATGAAATTCACTATATAAGGAATTGTACAAAGTTTGTGGTAAACCATTATGAACTCTATTGATCTTGATTTTGGGGAGTTACTTCCACTGCCATCAGTTGGTTTGCTATTAAGACTACATATATAAAAGCTGTGTCTTTCCTTGACAAAAAAGTCTAGTGAAGCTTTTTTAACCTGTAAATTATGGTAAAAATAAATACAATTTTCATTTTCCTAAAAATAAAATAAAATAAAATAAAAGAATAAAATAAATACTGTATAAACCTAATTGTAAAACAAAAGAGTTCATGCAAAATCTTGCAAAAATGACTAAATTAGCAAAGATATTATGAATTGAAACTAGATTAAAATTCATTTTAATGACTGTATGTACAAATCCTCAGTTCATTACTTTTTCAACAGTTTCATTACTCTACAGAACTGTAGGAAATTTGCATTTCCCCAGCTTATGCTTCTCTAATTAGCTAACCAAGAGTGAGGCTACTCTTGAACTCACATTAATGCACCACACACTAATTAGCAGCAGAAGGCAGTAGCCTTTACAATGCATGTAAATTAAGTATATTATCAACTGGCTTTTCTCTTAAAGTTATTCCATGGGAAAATGCACTCTGGAGAACCTCTCTCTTTCTTTTGTAGCAGCAAAAAAATAAAAAGTCAATTCACCCTCAAAGATAAATTAAAATGACTATCTATATCAAGTAAGGAAAAGAAAGGGTGATTTCCCACGTGAGAGCGCCACCATTACAGATTCAGAGCTCTATCTTCTGGCTATATTACTGATACTTATTTCCAATGGGTTTCGAAAAACATGACTAGGTATGAATGGCATACTTGACTGCTCACAAGGGATTTGCCTGAAGCCAAACTCCTGCTTTACCTTCACACAGTATCTTAGTCTCTAAATGACATATGTGTGACTCCTAATCAGAAGTTTTCAAAGCTATGGCAGACCCAAAAACAATAGGATGGAGGAGGCCAGACAGTTTTGGAGGAAGAAATAACAAGATCAAACAAAACCAGGAATCCAAGGGATGGGATTATTTCAGAGGGGAGACATTATGAAAAGAAGATGAATTATAATAACCATTTTGATTTATTCGAACTACTCTCAGCTGTAGTTAAAAGGACTCAACCTGGAATCAAAGTCAGCCAGCTAGCCAATCTCTGAACAAGATATATCTAGTTTGAGTAACATGCTATACATTCCAAAAATCAAAACTTTATTTCAGTTTGGTGATAGCCATAGATGAAGTATTCCAAAACCTTGACCTGTTAGCATCAAGGGATTAGGCATGCAAATTAGCACTAGACCACAGGCCTTTAGCCGAATCATACTCATACTAAGAGCAATGCTAAACAGACCTGGAAAATGTCATACATGTCTTCACATAAACCTATTTTTTCTTTAAATTATTTAATGAAGAGCTTCATGTAGAAATCATGCATTTAATTTCTATAAACTGGGTAAATCTCAGATTCTAAAGAACCTCCCCACAAATTCTCTATTCTCCCTCTTACTCTGCTCCCAATATCAAACATTATTATTCTTCAACTTACCTTCTTCCATTCCCTATCACTTGACCTTTTTTTTTTTTTAATCAAATCTTAGAGAATTTTTGAAAGTATTTTGTTTGGACCAGAGCAGGTGTTCTACATTCTTTCCCAAGGAGTTGTACAATTACTCACTTAGCTTACTCATTCTCTATTCTGAAAACAGTGGATCTCAATTTTGACTACATATGAGAATCATCTGGAAAACTAGAAAAAAGAAAGCATGCTTTGGGCATACTCAATACCAAATACTCAGTACTAAATCTCTAAGTACAAGGCCTTGACATTATATTCTAAAAATTCCCTGGATGACATTTTATATTCATCTCTGCCAAGAACAGTGTACTAAGAGTTTACATGTTTACATCAGAGGAACAACTAGAACAGAGACATTTCACATTCAAAGGTGAAACTTCAGACTTTTAAACAGAGGTTCATGTGGCAAGCTAAACAGGTTATAAGCTAGGGATTCAGTGCCTGGACTCTAACTCCGGATTCACTCTATGAAATTTCAAACCATATTTTATCTCCTCGCAGATCCCCATCCCAAGAGCAATTTTAGTAAAAAGCTTCAAAATGTAAATAATCAAAATGCTACAGCAGGAAATCTGTTAGGAGATACATAGCATGAGAAGAAAGATATCAGGTGGCGTTAATTAAGGGCCCCAAAGCCTTGAGAAACACTGATTTGTGGACTAGAAAAATATCATCAATTATGCTAACATGAAAGAAAATTTACAGTCAATATGATTTTTGAAATGGAGCCTCTGACTCTTGTCGAAAGGATATAGCTTGTCCACAAAGACCGTGAAGTGTTCATGAGCAGGAATTTGCCTGGTGAAACTTTCTACTTCCCATTCCCTAGCCTCATACCAGTGACTTACGATGATTATCTTTGTTACATGTGGGATAGAACAACTAGGGCAAAATCTAGCCTCTTCATATCATAGCTAAAGAAATGAATATTTTAAAATTATATTTTAAAAACAGAGACCTAGATGGGCAGATGACTTTCCAAGTCCTCATGTTGACAGGGAAAGTTAGGAATAGATTAAACACAGATTTGTGATCACCAGATTTGTTCGGGCAGGAGACATTTTATGTGCTCTTGTTTTTTGACTTCCTGCTTGCCCAAACTTTACAATGACTGTCAAAACATATGCCCTCTCCTCAACTATATAATATCCCAAACCATATCTTGTATCTCTTGTTCATTTAGCGTCTATTTCCTTAGAAATGTGGCTTACAGATTTTCCACTGTGGCCACTCAGACCCATCTTTTTGTCAGGATTCTTCAGCTTCACTAGCAATGGAAAATCTCTTTCTCTCATCCTCTCCACATCTTTGTATTTGTCTTTTTCTTCATATTTTTATTCGGCACTAAAGATCTAGTTTATTTCAGGTAATTTTTTTTTGACACCAGACCTCATCAAAAAGCTCTGAGTCAGACTTTTGTTCCTTGAGTAGCTTCTAAGGGGGTGACAATTCTCCCTAAAAGATATTTTAGTAAGGATGAAACTGCATCAAATCCTTTTGTGTCTTCAGGGCTGAGCTATAACACCAATCTTGCACTCTTTTTGGATCCAGATAATTCTGATATTCAGCAGGGATGAGATCATTTACTAAAACCATACTGCTTAGCTAACACATTAAAGTTTCAATTATGCTAGGTTGTCATTTCTCAACATTACTATCACAGGTTAACATTCTGGAAATGTTGAACAAAGTCTCATAGAACAACCTGAACAGGTTAGCTTAGTGAATTTCTGTTCATGGAAATGCATTTATATCTAAGAGCAATTTTATAAACACATTTGAATTAAATTCTGTTGTTTTCAATTATACAAAAAAAGGTTTTTCTATACACTAATGACATCTTAAACATCTGAAGACAGTTGAAAATATTTGGTGCATGTGTGTTGTGTGTGGGGAACAGGAATATAGGTCTTACAATTGCATTAAACTTACTCAGCAGATGCAGAAGGTAAACTTGTTTTAGTTCTTTGAAAGAGAAAGGTGATTTATTCCTCTGGGAAGTCACACATTTTGTTAATATTCTTAAATGTACTTTGGATTTTTAGAGTTATACAAGTACATGCATCATTTAAAATCCAAATAATGCTATTAGGCTCATACCAAAAAGGAAAAGTCTTCATCCCATGGCATCACACTAACCAGGTGTACTTCTCAGAAGCAACCATTTCCATGTTTCAAAATGGTTGCTTATATTGTGGTTTGCATTAAGAAAATTCAGATTTCATTTATAGCTCGAAAATATTTAACTCTATGATTGGCCTGGTCACTCCCACACCTATTATTTTATTGACTTTCATGTACCTTCCAAACCTGACTCAATTTCATGGAATTTTTTTGGAATCTTGTAGTCATAATAGCATTATCCTTATTGGTATATATTGTTCACTGCTGCACTAAGTAATATACTATTACAATATTTATTTTCCTGTACATTTTGCTCTTTCTAGATTTTCTATTTGTTTTCTTTTTAATCTGCTGTTCTATGTAAAGATAATCTTTTAAACCAAAACAAATCTTTCAAACACAAGTATTATTTTCAGAATATTCAAATAAAAATTTAATTATGTGTACTCAAAATATTCAAATACATAAGAAATATTCTCATATCCCTGTAAAAATACATATTTTTAGTACCTTATTGAGTATCTCCTTGGAAGAGTGATCTGTCTTTCTTCTCCAAACTAATGAACTGTTCTGTAGGTCACAGGTACATAGTGTCTATTATGAGCTCTTTGTACCTCTATAGTTAGATTGTATATCTACTTCTTTGTTAATTTATTTCTTAAGTGTTTAATGGGGCTTCCTTTGTGGCTAGGACAATAAAGAATCCACCTGCAATGTAATAGACTTGGATTTGACCCCTGGGTCAAATATCACCTATGTTCAATACCTGGGTCGAATAGGTGCTTTTTAACAGCATCTATCAATTAAAGGTGCATAGGAGGCAATATTTTTGAGACTGTTAATTTATTAAAATGCATTTTCCCCCATTACATTTATTGATAACAATTTTCTTTTAATATCCAGTATTGTTGTTCATAAGATCAATTTCATCATGATAATTACCCTTCATTTTTTTGTCCTTTTTTTTTGTTTGTTTTTCAGAAATCTTTTAGTACCTTACCCAATTGTAGTAAAATTTCACTATGATGTACTTAAATGTGAGCCTTTTATTTTTCTTCATATATTTGGACTTTACATGAAAACATAAATATAGAGGTTCATGCCCTTTAGTTGCATTAATTTTTAAAGATTATCTGAGAGAATCAATTCCTAGGCAGATTGATAAGAAGTCTGGGGTCCCGCAGGAAGAGAAAGAAGTGTGGGGCTTTTGAGGAGTAGAAAGAGGTCTGGAGTTATCAAGGAGGAGAAAAGGACAAACACTTCTTTCTTTAACCCCAGAACTGATGATTGCACAACAAAGCAACTCATCTTGTTCAAGGAAATGCTTTCCCTTAAACTCTGAACCAATGATTATATAAGAGCAATGTATCCTACTTGAAGACATGTTTCTCCTTCTTGAGAAGCTTCTGACTAATCCTGTCACCTTAAAATCTATATTATGGGAGTGTGTTTGGTAAGATCTTTCTATTGTTAGTTCTAATCCTGTTATTTAAAAATATATATTGTGGAAGTGGGTCTGGCAAGACCTTTACAACATTGAGACATTCTTTAGATTTATTGCTAATAACCAATTGAAAAGTATATAGCTGCCTTGCTAAGACTATCAAGGGGGGCACTCTCCATTCCCCTTCTGATGTCTATGTCAGAAGCTTTCTTTGTCCCTTTTCATTCTTTAATAAAACTCTACTACACAAAACTCTTGAGTGATCAAGCTTGTCCCTGGTCCCGAAGCTAAATCTTCTTCGGAGATCACAAATCTGACACTGTTCACTGTAAGCTATCATTATCCACCATCTATTTTCTCTAATGCCTGTTAGTTGGATGTTTGATCTCTTAAATATTTTCTTAATTTCTATATATTTTATTTCCTGTTTTTCTTTGATTTTATCTATTAAGTTCTACTTTATGGGAAATTGAGGGCTTCCCTCATAGCTCAGTTGGTTAATAATTCACCTGCAATGCAGGAGACCCTGGTTCAATTCCTGGGTCAGGAAGATCTGCTGGAGAAGGGATAGGCTACCCACTCCAATATTCTGGCCTGGAGAATTCCATGGACTAAGTTCATGTGGTTGCAAAGAGTACATCACAACTGAACGACTTTCACCTTCACCTTTATGGGAGACTATAAAGTAATCTTGACTATACCTTCTAATAGTTTTTATTCTTTTTTCTTTCTCCAATAAGAGCATTCTTATATCATGAATGTTACATATGCTCATTTGTCTGAGCAATAATTTATTTTAATAAGTAAAATTAATCAAATATCACCATATAATACATGCTTTGATAAGCACCCTTCTTTTTTGTTTTGCTGAAAGTTTTATTCTGGTTTTAGGTTTGAAGTGTTCATTAACAAAAGAAACCACTTGCTACATACAAATGACAATGTCAATATTTAGTAGAAGATTATTTAATTTCAATATTCAGTAATTTAAAAAAATAGAAATGATAGAGAGAAGTAACAGTGTGTACATCACCAAACTGGACCAAATGTAATATTCAGACTTGGATAGCACTGAGAAATTCCATATAATATCAATCTGCAATCCCAATTAGGAAAGAGTCCAAAGTGATGGGCCCACCTCACAGTAAGACTTCATATTGCAGCCTTTGGGCCTCCAATTTATAATCGCAGGCTGCAATATGACATCCTCCTCAGTTTATGTTTAAAATCAAAAACTCTAAGTTTTCTTTAACTTTTATAATAGTTTGTTTCACCTTGTGAGCCATAAGATTCCTTGGACCCTGCAGGACTAGTGAAGTCCCTGGAGCTTAAGAAATTCCAAACCCACTCCCTTTCCCATCTAAAGTGCTGCTTAATGTACTGGTAGTAAACGGTGTGCCAGCAGGCATGCATGTAGTCCATACAGGGTCCAGGTAAGGTCAAGAGTTGGTCAGAGGTCTGTTCTCCAACTTCTGAAGCCTGAACAAGACTGCCTCCATTTTAATTTCCCTAAAGACACTGATGTTGGGAAAGACTGAAAGCAGGAGGAGAAGGGGTTGATAGAGGATGAGATGGTTGGATGGCATCACTGATTTAATGGATATGAGTTTAGTAAACTCCAGGAGTTGGTGATGGATAGGGAAGCCTGGCGTGCTACAGTCCATGGGGTTGCAAAGACTTGGACATGACTGAGTGACCAAACTGAACTGAACTGAATAATATATCATCTTCTTTAATCATCATAATCACTTTTGATGGTTTCAGAAATATTATTACCAATTAAAAGAGGAAGATGCCAAGAGTCAAAACCTTTTCAAAAATGCCAATTAATTCTGATTATGTAGATATTGTTGTTCACTTTTTTCTAAGTAATATATTATGATTCCCCTTCAAGGCTCAGAGCATTGTCAAGGTGAAGGGGCTTGTGTAACTCCATGAAGCTATGAGCCATGTGATGTATGGCTGTGCTTTTCATCATAGAGGACTGGGACACAAATGTGGGAAGTCAAGATATTTGGTGTAACAGGCAATTTGGCCTTGGAGTACAAAATGAAGCCCCTAGAGGAGGACATGGCAATCCACTCCAGTGCTCTTGCCTGGAGAATCCCAGGGATAGTGGAGCTTGGCAAGCTATATTCCATACTGTCACAAAGATTCAGACAAGACTGAAGCAACTGAGCATGCACACACAAAATGAAGCAAAGAAAAGGCAAATAATTTTGTCCTGAGAACACACTGGTCATAGCAAACACCCTCTTCCAACAACAAAAGAGGCAACTCTACACATGGACATCACCAGATGGTCAATACCAAAATCAGATTCATTGTATTTTGTGCAGCCAAAGCTGGAGAAGGTTTACACAGATAGCAAGAGGCTCAGATCATGAGCTCCTTATTGTAAAATCCAGGCTTAAATTGAAGAAAGTAAAGCATAGTACTAAGCCATTCAAGTATAATCTAAATCAAATCCCTTATGATTATGCAGTGGAGGTAATGAATATATTCAAGGGATTAGACTTGTATTGAGAATTTCTTAAGAACTATGAACAGAGGTTCACAACATTTTACAGGTGGCAGGGACAAAAACCATCTCAAAGAAAAAGAAATGCAAGAAGGTAAAGTGGTTGTCTGAGGAGGTTTTACAACTTTCTGAGAAATGAAGCAAAGTGAAAGTCCAAGGAGAAAGGAAAAAAATATACCCAGCTGAGAGCAGAGTTTTGAATAGCAAGGAGAGATAGGAAAACCTACTTAAATGAACAATGCAAGGAAACAGAGGAAACCAATAGAATGCAAAAGACTAGAGTTCTCTTTAAGAGACCTGGAGATACCAAGGGAACATTTCACACAAGGATGAGCACAATAAAAGACAGAAATAGTAAGGACCTGAGAGAAGCAGAAGAGATTAAGAAGAGGTGGCAAGAATATACAGAAATATGCAAATAAAGGTCTTATGACCATGGTCTTATAACCATGATTTTGTAGTCACTCACCTAGACCCAGACATCCTGGATAGTGAATTCAAGTGTTGATGGGATTCTAGCTGAGCTAGTTAAAATCCTAAAAGATAATGCTGTTAAAATGCTTCACTTAATATGTCAACAAATTTGGAGAACTGGGCAGTGGTCACAGGACTGGAAAAGAACAGCTTTCATTTCAATCCCAAAGAAAGGAAATGCCAAAGAATACAAATTTCCATAAAATTGCATTCATTTCACATACCAGCAAGGTAATGCTCAAAATCCTTCAAAGCTTCAGCAGTACATGAACCAAGAAATTCCAGATGTATAAGCTGGGTTTAGAAAAGGCAGAGGAACCAAAAATCAAATTGTCAACATTTGTTGTGTCATAGAGAAAGCAAGTGATTTCCAGAAAAACATCTATTTCTGTTTCATTGACTATGTTAAAGCCTTTGAGTGTGTGTATCACAGTAAACTGGAAAATACTTAAAGAGTTGAGAATACCAGACTAACTTACCTATCTCCCAAGAAATCTGCATGCTGGTTAAGAAACAACAGGTAAAACAATGGACTGGTTCATAATTGGGAAAGGAGTACATCAAAGCTGTATATTGTCACTCTGCTTATTTAGCTTCTATGTTGAGTACATCATGTGAAATGTGGGGCTGGATTAATCACAAATTGGAATCAAGATTGCCAAGAGAAATATCAACAATCTCAAATATGCAGACGGTAACCACTCTAAAGGCATAAAGTGAAGAGGAATTAAAAAGCCTTTTGATGAAGGTGAAAGAGGAGAGTGAAAATGCTTGCTTAAAACTCAGCATTCATAAATCTTAGATCATGGCATCCAATCCCATCACTTCATGGCAAATAAAAGAAGAAAAAGTGGAAACAGTAACATATTTTCTTTTCCTGGTCTCCAAGATCACTGCAGAATGGGACTGCTGCTGCTGCTGCTGCTGCTGCTGCTAAGTCACTTCATTCGTGTCTGACTCTGTGCGACCCCATAGACGGCAGTCCACCAGGCTCCCCCATCCCTGGGATTCTCCAGGCAAGAACACTGGAGTGGGTTGCCATTTCCTTTTCTAATGCATGAAAGTGAAGTCGCTCAGTTGTGTCCGACTCACAGAATGGGACTGCAGTCATGCAAATACAAGACACTTGCTTCATGTCAGTGTAAGTATTATAATAGGGCTTCCCTAGTGGCTCAGAGGTTAAAGCGTCTGCCTCCAATGCAGGAGACCTGGGTTCGATCCCTGCGTCGGGAAGATCCCCTGGAGAAGGAAATGGCAATCCACTCCAGTATTCATGCCTGGAGAATCCCATGGATGGAGAAGCCTAGTAGGTTACAATCCACGGGTCGCAAAGAGTCGGACACGACTGAGCGACCTCACCTCACCTCACCTCAAATGGTATAATGCATATTGACAGTTTTATTTTAAAAATCAATCCAAATCAGAGTTTTAAGCTCTGGAATAAATTTTCTTTTGAATATTATAATATTCACATGTCCAGATATCCTCACATATTAAAAAATTCACCTATTACATGAAGCACATTAAGCTTGTAAACTTTTGGCTATTACCTCTAATTTAAATTATTTCCCATATCTCTATAAATCTATAAAACTTCATTTTTTTAAATATCTTTCACATTTTCTTTGAATTTTTTATCAATCTTTTCCATCTTATTATATTCAAATTTCCTTGTTTCAAAGGAATATCTTGTATCCTTCCCAGTAATTAGAACCAGAGATCAGCTATGGTGACTATTTGAGAAATATTTATTGAAGTAAATGAATAAGTACAAAATTAACATTAAATTTATGTATCACAGTTATATGGAATTATATGCTACAAGTTATTTTATCAAATTCAGAACTTATTTTATGAGTACTGTGATCTACTAGTGGTATACCCAAGTATGAGCTTTTGATACTTCATTAGAGAAATATTAGACCTGCTCTCTTCTGTTTATTTTCTTGACCTCCAAAATCGCTGCAGATAGTGACTGCAATCATGAAATTAAAAGAAACTTGCTCCTTGGAGGAAAAGCTATGACAAACCTAGATAGCATATTTAAAAGCAGAGACAACTGAAATTTTGTGGACAAAGGTCTGTATAGTCAAAGCTATGGTTTTTCCATTAGTCATGTATGGATGTGAACCATAAAGAAGGATGAGCACTGAACAAATGATGCTTTTGAACTGTGGTTGGAGAAGACTCTTGAGAATCCCTTCCGACAGCAAGGAAATCAAACCAGTCAATCCTAAAGGAAATCAACCCTGAATATTCACTGGAAGGACTGATATTGAAGCTGAAGCTCCAATACTTTGACCACTTAATGAGAAGAGCTGACTCATTGGAAAAGACTCTAATGCTAGACCTCAACGTTAGGAAAGATTGAGGACAGGAGGAAAAGGGGGCTCCAGAGGATGTGATGATTAGATGGCATTATTGACTCAATGGATATGAGTTTGAGCAAACTCTGGGAAATGGTGAAGGACAGGGCAGTCAGGCATGCTGTGGTCCACCAGGCTGCAAAGAGTCGGACATGACTGAGTGCCTGAACCACCCACCTGCTCTCTTCAGGTGGAGTAGTGTTTATCCCATTGTCTTTCTAAGTAAACTGTGAAAGAAAATAATAATAATAATAGTGCTACAAAAACATGAATAAGATGATGCTGCTTAAAACTCAAGTGAAAAACATAAAATGTTTTTGTTTTTCAAAGTATTTGCCTGATTTCTTTCACTGCAATTTATTTTAAAATATAGGGGCTGGATGTGTTGCAGCCTGGTGGAGCAGAGACCAGAATCTGCCCCATGCCTTCGAGGGTGAGGCAAACTGCGCCCTCGTGACTGTCCTACTAAGCATGCAAACGGACATTCTTGGGGTGGATCGTGCTCTCTGCTCCGCTCACTGCCTACCCCTGCCTCTATCCCCATGGAAACAAAACAAGATGTTCTTGATCAACAGTAGAGCTTTAACTTTACTCCCTCTTTATGGTGTGCTATTCAGACTTCCCAGTATAGCTATTCCCTAATGATCTCATGTGACTTCTACAATAAAAGAGTGGGTGAAGGGAGCCGTTTTATCTTTCTGCCATGGAGAGTAGGAGGGCCCCTTGACAGCCTGCTCACCAAATTATATGTCTGTCTTTTCATTGTGCCCTTGTCCCATTTCAAGTCTTTCTTACCCGCTATGCTGGAGGCGGCAGGTGGTGCCCAAGGGGACCTGAAGTCGGGAAGGATTCCCCCAAAGGGAAAACTGAAAGTGAAGACAGTGAGCAGTAAGTGAGACACCTGGATCGCCACCAGGCCCTCACACTCTAAGGGTGGGAAGTCCCTTGTCTTACATAGTCAGGATAACAATGGGGAATGATTTGAGTAAAGCTGAGAAACATTATCTCCAGCTTTTAAAGCACCTCCTCCGGACTGCTGGAGCGCAGGTGAGAGAGCAATTGACACGATTGCTAAAAGAGGTGGTTAAATATAATCCTTGGTTTCCAACAGAAGGCACTCTAGATATTGAAAATTGGGCTCGAGTGGGAGAAAATTTTAAAAAGCACACAGGAGAGGAGATCAACATACCCTTGAGGGTATCTGCGACCTAGGGGCTAGTGCGATTGGTCCTATACCCTCTACAGAGTGAGAAACCATGTGAGAAGGCAGTGTCCTCAGAGACAGCTTCTGCTACCCCTTCTGCCCCTTTGCCATCCAAGCCTGAGGATGATTTTCCACCACTGCCGCCTCCACCAGGTCCAGAAATGTCTCGGGAGGATAAGCCGCTGACTCAGCAGGTCATGACCTCCGTCTTTCATTCTGGTGCGTTGGACGTTTAGGATCTTGCTTTCCCTATTGATTATAGGCCTGACCCCAATGATTCCACACAGGTTGTTGCAATCCATGAAACTTTTGACATCAAGGTTTTAACGTAATTAAAATCTAGTGTTAGGTTGAATGGGGCTAATTCCCCGTATACACAAGAACTATCGGAAATTTGTTTGCATGGGAAATGCTCTCCTTAGGACGTTAATATGTTAGCCAAAGCTGCATTAAGTGGTCCCCAGTGTTTACAGTTTTTTGCCTCTTATACTGAGTTGTGCCAAAAGCAAGCCCACATTAATTTGGCCAATGGACATAATCTTACTTTTGAAATGCTCACAAGGATGGGACAATATACCAGTCCAGTAGCCCAGTTGATTTATGAAGGTATACTAACTGGAGCATATGAACAGATCGCCAAATGGTGCCGAAGGGCGTGGCAGTGTCAGACCCTAGCGAGCCTACTGGTTCATTTGTTAAAATATTACAGAGACCTGGAGAAGACCCTGAACAGAATTTGTAGACTGGCTCTCACCTGCTCTCCACTGTCAAATTAACAGTCCTACAGTGGAGGACATTTTGTTAAAACAATTAGCCTATGAAAATGCCAATGAAGATTGCAAGGCCACCTTATTCGTCAAAACGGCAGCCTTGTCTATTTTGTCAAAATATTGGTACACAGGCTCACAAACAAACCATTCTAGCCCAAACAGGTTCTACTGCCTTTAAAAATAATTTTGGCTCTTCCCCTGCCAAATGCTTTCAATGTGGAAAGCCCCAATATATGGAAAAGAATTGCCGTTCTGGCCCAAAACAGGTGTTACAATTCCTCCCTCTACTGGTGACAATAAAGCACCAGCACTATGTCCTTGGTGCCAGAAAGGCAATCACTGGGCTAATCAATGCAGATCTAAATTTCATAAAAACGGTTTCCCTTTACAGCCGCGAAATGGCCCATGGGGCCAGCCTCAACCCCACAGACAATGGCGGCATACCCGTGAGGACCTCCACTCTTCAGTGTATTTCCAGCCTCAGCTGCTACCAGTTAAAATGCTGGGTGGGACCTCCCAACCAGAGTAACTGTTCAGATTAGTGAATCAGATCCCTCCGTAGCTATCCTTACTGGGATTCAAGGCCCTATTCTACCAGGGACCATAGGATTCATTTTAGGCAGAAGTGGCCTTACTCTTAAGGGCCTCCAAATTCTTCCTGGCCTTATTGATCCAGACTATTCAGGAGAAATTAAAATAATGGCTCTCTCTCATTCATTCCATGTCATTCTTCAAGGTCAGCAAATTTTTCAGCTCCTTCTCTTGCCTTACCATACCCCTAACAATTTTAATCCTGTCACCAGAGGAGAATAAGGATGTGGAAGCACAGGTGATCAAGTAGTGTGCTTTAATCAACAAATACTCTCAGATCAGCCCACTTGTAAGGTTAAAATTCGTGGAAAATCCTTCTCTGGTCTCTAAGATACTGGGGCTGACGTTTCCATCATTGCTTCTCATCAATGGCCAGATGATTGACCCTTGACTGAACCCCAGAGGAAAATATCAGGCTTGCAAGAACCCCAACAACTTGCTCAAAGTGCAACAGTTCTTCCTTGCCTCGGACCCGATAGACAACTTGCTCATTTCCAGCCTTTTGTTGCAGACATTCCCTGTAATTTATAAGATCTTCTTGCTCAGTGTCACCTAGTTATCTCCAATGAGGGAAAGGCAAATCATATGATTGCAAGAATGGAGTACCAACCAGGAAAAAGGCTAGGAAAGAATTTACAGGGAGATCCTTCTCCTTTACCTATTCATCCCAAATTGGACAAAAAAAGGGCTAGGATATAAAAGTTTTAAATGGGGGCCATTGAGATTTTTCCACCACCACGTACCACACCTCTAACTTGGCTTACATCTAAACCTGTTTGGGTGGATCAACGGCCTCTAACAAAGGAGAAACATGCATTCACAAGCCTTAGTAGAAGAACAATTTCGAGCAGGACATATAGAGGAGTGTACTACTCCTTGGAATACTCCAGTTTTTACAATCCCTAAAAAGTCCGGCAAATGGAGGCTGCTTCTTGATCTTTGAGCTATTAATGGAGTTATGCACCCTATGGGGGGCTTGCAGCCTGGACTTCCACCCCCTTCAGCCATACCTCAAGATTGGCCAATTGTAGTTGTGGATTTTAAAGATTGTTTTTAGTACAATCCCCTTAGCCCCACAAGACAGAGAAAACTTTGAATTTTCGGTGCCCAATACTAACCAACAAGCTCCCATGAAATGGTACCAATGGAAAATGTTGCCTCAGGAGATGATGAATAGTCCTATGCTATGCCAACAATACATGGCTAGTGCTCTGGAGGTAGCTTGATCCCTCTATCCTCAAGCCTAGGTCATTCGCTATATGGATGACATACTCTTAGCTGCCCCAGAGGAGTCTCTCCTAAATCCACTTTTTCACCAAGTTCAACATGATCTTATGGAGACAACATGGAGCACCCCCCAAAATTCAAAAAACAGCTCCCTCTTCCTACTTAGGTTATTGGGTTTCAGAACACACCATTATACCCCAAAAGGTATCCATTAGATACGATGATCTCAAACCATTAAATGATTTTCAAAAGTTTTTAGGAGATATTAATTGGTTTCCCCCTCCTCTGGGCATTCCTACCACTTCACATAAACACCTCTTTGAGACTCGTAAAGGGGGCTCAGCCCTTTCCTCCCCTTGGACTCTGACTCCATAAGCTAAAAAGGAACTTGATATGGTAAATATTCCTATTCAAAATGTTCGACTTAATTGTATTCATTATGATTATCCTATTCTCTTCATTGTCGTAGCTCCTCCAGAAAACCCTACAGGAGTTTTATTTCCAGAGCAGCCTACATTTGGCATCATAGAATGGTTGTTCCTGCATTCTCAAGAGGGCAAAACCCTGATGACATGTTACCCTTATGTCTAATTTAATTATGCAGGGAAGAAAACATACTCACCAGTTGACTGGCTTTGATCCTCAAACTGTACATGTTCCATTTGACAAAACTCAACAATAGCAACTTTGGCAAACTTGCTTATTATGGCAGGATGCCCTCACTGATTTTGTGGGCATTTTAGACAATCACCCTCCTGCACATAAATTGTTACAATTTATTTCCCTAACTCCCTTTGTGTGGCCCAGAGTCATCAAGGCCACATCTATCCAAGTTGCTCCTACTTATTTTACAGATGGCTCTATTAATGGCAAAGCAGGCATTGCCAGGCCTGTGGGATGAGAAACTCTAGTTATGCCCCACGCTTTGGCTCAGCAGGTGGAACTAGGAGCAATAATTACAGTACTTGTTCGTAAAGATAAGACCCCTATTAATATCGTTAGTGACTCTGCCTATATTTTTTGGAATGACTAAGTCTATTGAAACTGCAAAAATTAAACATGTTAATTCTGGGAAATTATTCCTCCTATTTCTCCAACTTCAAAAAAGTCATTTGTTCCTGTTCCTTTCCTTTCTTTATTACACATGTTTGAGCTCACTCCCCCTTCCTGGGGCCTCTCACCCTTGGCAGTTCTCAGGCTGATCTTTTGATGATGCCCATTTTTTAAACAGGCTTACTAGTCTCATCAACTTCTTCATCAATCTGCCTGCTCCCTTAGACATCATTTCAACATTACTAAATCCCAAAAAACAAAAATTAGCCAAGCCTGTCCTTGCTATCAACAAGTCAATGCTTATCAACCTCCATCACCTGGAGTTAACCCCCAAGGGCTTACTCCAAATGAAATTTGGCAGATGGATGTAACCCATTTTCCTGAGTTTGGACGCTTTAACTACCTCCCTGTTTTTTTCAATACTTATTCTCACATGCTTTGGGCTTCTACTCATCCCAGTGAAACCACCATTCATGCCCAATGCCATTTATTAGCTGCTTTTGCTCATATGGGCAGTCCAAAGAAACTTAAAACTGACAATGGGCCCGCTTACACCAGTAAAGCCTTCTGCTCTCTCTGGTCCATTGGTCACTCCACAGGCATCCCATATAATCCAACTGGCCAAGCTGTCATTGAATGAGCACATTATGCTCTTAAAATTCAGCTTTTAAAACAAAAAGGGGGGATAGCAGGGAAATCTCCACCTGCACATCTGCATTCTCCTAACCTTAAATTTTTTTCACAACAAATGACCAAAAATCAACCCCATGTGAGAAACACTATTCACATACTCCCTTAGTGCAATGCATACAGGTCTGGTGGAAGGTGCCAGAAGGTGGTCCTTCGGAAGGACCAACACCCTACTAACATGGGGAAGAGGATATGGTTGTGTCTCAACAAGTCAAGGCCCTCACTGGATACCAAGCAGGTGCATCAAGCCATACCATGAACCCTCCATTTGCACCACAGGAGACGTGGGATCCCAGAGTGAGTGTGATGACGGTGACATAGAAAGTCCAGAAGTTACACCAGGTGGACCCCACCAGAGCGAGATCCAGGACCACATACACTTAAGGCACCTCCTGTGACTTGGAGACAACTGAAGAGCCTCAGTCAGAAGAGCAAACAAATGCCTCTGCACACAAACACCTAAAACACCCCCGTCACCATGCTGCTAGCTATGGTGGCATTGGTCTCATGTGTGGTAACTAGGGCAGATGCTGATTTGTATTGGGCTTATATTCCAAATCCTCCATTTAGTTCAGTTCAGTCACTCAGTCATGTCTGACTCTTTGTGACCCCATGGACTGCAGCACACAAGGCCTCCCTGTCCATCACCAACTCCCAGAGCTTACTCAAACTAATGTCCATCGAGTTGGTGATGCCATCCAACCATCTCATCCTCTGTCATCCCCTTCTCCTCCCACCTTCAATCTTTCCCAGCATCAGGGTCTTTTCTAGTGAGTCAGTTCTTCACATCAAGTGGCCAAAGTATTGGAGTTTCATCTTCAGCATCAGTCCTTCCAAAGAACATTCAGGACTGATTTCTTTTAGGATGGACTAGTTCGATCTCCTTGCAGTCCAAGGGACTCTCAAGAGTCTTCTCCAGCACAACAGTTCAAAAGCACCAATTCTTCAGCCCTCAGCTTTCTTTATTAGTCCAACTCTCATATCCATACATGACTACTGGAAAAACCATAGCTTTGATTAGACAGACCTTTGTTGTTAGAGTATTATCTTTCCTTTTTAATATGCTATCTAGGTTTATCATAGCTTTCCTTCCAAGGAGCAAGTTTCTTTTAATTTCATGGCTGCAGTCACCATCTGCAGTGATTTTGGAGACCCCAAAATAAAGTCTGTCACTGTTTCCATTGTTCTCCCATCTATTTGCTATGAAGTGATTGGACTGGATGCCATGATCTTAGTTTTCTGAATTTTGAGTTTTAAGCCAACTTTTTCACTCTATTCTTTCAATTTCATCAAGAGGCTATTTATTTCTTCTTTGCTTTCTGCCATAAGGGTGGTGTCATCGGCATATCTGAGGTTATTGATATTTCTCCTGGCAATCTTGATTCCAGCTTGTGCTTAATCCAGCCTGGCATTTCACATGATGTACTCAGCATATAAATTAAATAAACAGGGTGACAATATGCAGTCTTGACACATTCCTTTCCCAATTTGGAATCAGTCTGTTGTTCCATGTCCAGTTCTAACTATTGCTCCCTGACCTGCATACAGATTTCTCAAGAGGGAAGTGAGGTGGTCTGGTATTCCCATCTCTTGAAGAATTTTCCAAAGTTTGTTGTGATCCACACAGACAGATTTTAAGGATTTCCCTGTAGCTCAGACATTAAAGAATCTGCCTGCAATGCAGGAGACCAATGTTCAATCTCTGGGTTGGGAAAATCCTCTGGAGAAGGGAATAGCAGCCACTCCAGTATTCTTGCCTGGAGAATCCCATGGACAGAGGAGCCTGTAGGGCTACAGTCTGTGAGGTTGAAAAGAGTCAGACATGGCTGAGCAACTCACACACACACAGTAAAAGGCTTTGGTATAATCAATAAACAAAAGCAGATGTTTTTCTGGAACTCTCTTGCTTTTTCAATGATCCAGCAGATGTTGGCAATTTGATCTCTGGTGCCTCTGCCTTTTCTAAATCCAGCATGAACATCTGGAATTTCACGGTTCATGCACTGTTGAAGCCTGGCTTGGAGAATTTTGAGCATTACTTTGCTAGCATGTGAGATGAGTGCAATTGTGCAGTAGTTTGAACATTCTTTGGCATTACTTTTCTTTGGGATTGAAATGAAAACTGACCTTTTCCAGTCCTGTGGCCACTGCTGAGTTTTCCAAATTTGCTGGCATATTGAGTGCAGCACTCTCCATTAGCTAGACCCTTACCTTGGCATCACTGACTCAATGGACATGGGTTTGGGTGGACTCTGGGAGTTGGTGATGGACAGGGAGGCCTGGTGTGCTGCAGTCCATGAGGTTGCAAAGAGTCAGACATGACTGAACGACTGAACTTAACTAATTTGGATTGACCTTTCCCCTTCAATTTGGACCAACAGTTCTCACTGGTTCCCTGATTCTAACAAGGCACCTCCAAATTTAACACACAAAAAAGAGCTCTATATTATTATTCAGGAATGACCATGATAGTCCTGCAGTCAAAAAGGGTGAGATGTTGCAGCCTGGCTGAGCAGAGACCAGAACCTGCCCCATGACTTGAGCATGCAGCAAACTGTGTCCTTGTTTTTGTCCTAGTAAACATGCCAATTGGACATTTTTGGGGCTGGATGTGCTCTCTGCCCTACTTCACTGCCTACCCCTACCTCTGTCCCCATGGAAACAAAACAAGATGTTCCTGATCAACAGCAGAACTTTAACTTTACTCCCTCTTTATGGTGTGCTAATCAGACTCCCCAGTATAGCTATTCCCTAATGATCTCATGGGAGAAGGCAATGGCACCCCACTCCAGTACTCTTTCCTGGAAAATCCCATGGATGGAGGAGCCTGGTAGGCTGCAGTCCATGGGGTCGCTAAGAGTTGGATACGACTGAGTGACTTCCCTTTCACTTTTCACTTTCATGCACTGGAGAAGGAAATGGCAACCCACTCCAGTGTTCTTGCCTGGAGAATCCCGGGGACGGGGGAGCCTGGTGGGCTTCTGTCTATGGGGTCGCACAGAGTCAGACACGACTGAAGCGACTTAGCAGGAGCAGCAATGATCTCATGTGACTTCTGCCAATAAAAGTGCAGGCTGAAAGGAGCCATTTTATCTTCCTGCCATGGAGAGAAGGAGGGCCCTCTGACTCCCTGCTCACCAAGTTATATGTTTCTCTTTTTTCATTATGTGTTCACCCCGTTTCAGGTATTTCTTACCCACTGTGCTGAATGTGGTATGATGGGTCACCAGTAAACTGCACCAAACATTTAAGAAAACTATATAGCAATTCTTTAACATCTTCCAGAAGCTGAAGCAGAGGCAATACTTCTTAACCCAAACTTTCAGGCCAGCATTACCCTAACACTAAAATCATTCAAAGACATTTAAAAAAAAAAAGCATAACTATAGATCAATATTGGAGAAGGAAATGGCAACCCACTCCAGTATACCTGCCTAGTGGAGCAGCCTGGTGGGCTCTAGTCCAGATGGTCACAAAGAGTTGGACATGACTGAGTGAATCTGCACATAAATCAATATGGGCTTCCCAGGTGGTGCTAGTGGTAAAGGAGCCACCTCCCACTGCAGGAAACATAAGAGACCCAGGTTTGATCCTTGGTGTGAAAGACTCCCTGGAAGAGGACAGGCAACCCACTCCAGTACTCTTTTTTATTTTATTTCTTTTTTAGCAAATCCAAGTAGCAATTTTATTTTAGTCTACAGCACAAAATTTTACCTACACTTTAGTGGTTTTGACAATAATACTCTTAAGCAGATTTCAAATGAATCCACAAAAGCTAATATACTTAAAATTAAATATACACAATAAAATAAGAGGCATTCAGATGCTCAGAACCATGCAGAAGGGATGGTCTGGTTGGTGTTTTCACTGGGTACCTTGCCTATTTGGGGTTGCAAAGAGTTGGACATGACTGAGCAACTATCAGTTTCACTTTTGCCTATTTAAGAATTCATCAGCAAAAGGCAGTTCTTCTCTTCCTCATTCCCATATAACTTACCAAAATCAGAGTTCTAAACATATGCACACACAAAATAAGCCCTCCTTTAAAGCTACATCAGTAGAAAATTTCAATAAACTGAATTCAATATACTGTCAAACTAACAATTTCAATGATCAAATTTATCACTAGAAAATAGGCAATATTAGCACTGGCTAAATACAAGATTATTTATTAAAGCACCAACAGGAGATTAACCAAAAAGCAATTAATATGTTAATCTTAATATAAGTCATTGAAGGAAAACCAAAAACAATATGTTAAATATCACTCCACTGAGCCAGGATATAACTGATGGACAACAGACACATGAATCTGTCAAACAGTGCTTTAAATACTTTTCTATGATAAAAAGTGTATCAGGAGATGCAAAGGAAAGGTAGAAATGTGAATTATGTATTTAGTTCCACAACTTAGAATGACTATCAAACCGATAATATAAAGCTAAGTGACAATAACTTAACCACTGGGCACCAGACAGGCATAACCACTATTCACTGTAATTAATAGCACTCTTCAGAAGTGTTCAGTGGATGGCCAAGCCAGAAATCCTGTCTTAATACAGATTGGATACTCATTCTCTGTGGAAAAGACCCTGAAGAAGACATGGCAAAGGCATAGAGAAAAAAATAAATCTTTTGAAAAAATTAGTGATATCAAAATACTTTTGCATTGCTGGGAAACCAAACTAGGTCAAATATATGGCCCAAAGCAGCATGGAATTCAGAGTTAGAGGTTGGCAGGAGTGTTTTGGAAAACTTCGTTTTTAAAAATCGGCAATTTCTCCATGCTTAATAAAACTATCAGAGAAGAGGTATAATGTTTGTTCATTTGTGGAATGTTGACAGATTGCTGCAAAAATTCACATGAATGAAGAACCACAGAAATGTGCTTCATTGAAGTACATTTTTTTTTTAATTTATAAAAAACTGAAGTTCCTATTTAAAAAATAGCCATGCATGCTCAAGATGAAACATGATAAAAATTAGTGTAAATTCTGTCAATGATTCTTTACACAGCTAGTGGGAAAGTGATATAAATCATTTTCTCTTAAAAAGGAAGTTTTGTTATTGTACTGACTTTTACAATCTGATCTAGTAATTTAGAAAAATCATGTAGTAAAATCTGTAAAATTAAAATACAAAATTCTTGTTTGTAAACTTCAGTTGGCCAAGTCTCTCCAGAGTCCTTCATGATAGTGAAATGGAATGAATAGCTAAGTTGCTACCTTATTTACTTGCTGTGAGGGGGAAAATTCCAGAACACAGCTTTCATACTTTCACAGTAATTATATTCAAAAGATATAAAGAAAGGTAGTACAGTTGTCTTCTTTTCTTCCTCTGTGCAAATTTCAGCTCTTATCCCACTCCTGAGTGCCATAATTGAAATAATACTGGTTTGGAGAACAGTTGAGGATTGGCCATAAATGTCGCACAAAGTCAGAACTTCAGTAAAGATATTTCCAAACGTCAAAGTAATGCACTGCAGCTGCCATGGCCGTGAACAGGTGCCAGATGGCATGGGCAAATGGAATGATGCCATCACTGTTGAAGAACACAACTCCCAGGCAAAGGATTAAACCCCACAGGCAAGTTTGTGAAGTCCATTGGTGTTGTCCATTGATGTTATCACCAAGGCTGTAGAAAACCCCATCATGGGATAGATAAAGAGCTCAACCATCTTCAGTTCAGTTCAGNAATGCACTGCAGCTGCCATGGCCGTGAACAGGTGCCAGATGGCATGGGCAAATGGAATGATGCCATCACTGTTGAAGAACACAACTCCCAGGCAAAGGATTAAACCCCACAGGCAAGTTTGTGAAGTCCATTGGTGTTGTCCATTGATGTTATCACCAAGGCTGTAGAAAACCCCATCATGGGATAGATAAAGAGCTCAACCATCTTCAGTTCAGTTCAGTCACTCAGTCGTGTCTGACTCTTTGCGACCCCATGAATCGCAGCACGCCAGGCATCCCTGTTCATCACCATCTCCCGGAGTTCACTCAGACTCACGTCCATCAAGTCCGTGATGCCATCCAGCCATCTCATCCTCGGTCATCCCCTTCTCCTCCTGCCCCCAATCCTTCCCAGCATCAGAGTCTTTTCCAATGAGTCAACTCTTTGCATGAGGTGGCCAAAGTACGGGAGTTTCAGCTTTAGCATCATTCCTTCCAAAGAAATCCCAGGGCTCATCTCCTTCAGAATGGACTGGTTGGATCTCCTTGCAGTCCAAGGGACTCTCAATAGTCTTCTCCAGCACCATAGTTCAAAAGCATCAATTCTTTGGCACTCAGCCTTCTTCACAGTCCAACTCTCACATCCATAC
>SJYT01045349.1:65900-85804 GCA_006410635.1 Cephalophus harveyi
AAAAACTACTATATTTCCTTTTCTATATTCCAAATACATTGATTAATATATTCCCAGGTGCCTAAGGATATGGAGGCCTGGCAGCAATCATTGACTCAATAAGAAGAAAAGCCCTATGCTAATACTCCAAACTCTCTGTGCTGTTTATGGTTGAGAGGTTGTCACACAAGCTAGTCTGTCAGCAGAGAGGTTTGACCTGAGACACCCTTGTCACACCCAGGGCAGGGAATTAGCAGTAATTATTGGCACAACAAATGAAAAAACCCTTCACCAATATAATTCCTAACCAACCCACTATACTAATAATTTCTAACTTCCCAAAAGAATTTGCCTTTAGTAAGTCTAAAACATCTTGTGCCTCTCATGGTTGGGGGGCTGTAAACAATCACATGTGGCCAGACGAACCTATACAGGCAGGCTAGATAACCTTCAGAGTTCGTAAGTTGAAACACTCTTGTCACACCCAGGAATTTTTATTAACTTGGATTTGCAAGTTAACTCCTTCTCCAAGAGAAATGGCTATGGGGGAGAGCCCCCCGTAAAGTACTCTGGTGTAGGTGAGAGCATAAAACAGACTCTGGTTTTGGGGTAGATGCTCGGGAACAGGGGGTTTCCTGAGGCTTGATCACGCCTTTGCGTATGCCAAGCTTCCTTCCTCATGACCTTTGCCATGGGTGGAGTTCCTCATGCTGGCCCCTGGCAGATAACCATTCTATCACACATGTGAAAGCAATGCTCCAATGTCCTTAAGTGGCTCTTTTTCCATGACATGATGTGAAATCTGTGGAAATGATGAAGAAGGCACAGAAGCCCATTCTGTAAATCCAAGCTGTTATTTTTTCCCAGCAGTCATCAGATAGCTGGTGAAGGAGGATACTACCCACAATGGCCACAATGGAGCACTGAGGAATGCATGTATGTAACAGTTAGAAGCATGTTTGTAATCTGTTGGCTTGTAGCGGCCTTTGGCTAAGCCCAGTGGTTCATGAACTGCTGGAATCAATTCTGGAACCTCATTGATCCTCCTCTCCTACTCCTGGGAGAGGAGTTCCGTTTCACCAGCACCAACGGCCAGGCAGGTGGCCCACATGAGCTGGGGTTGCTCTGGAGGCTGCTGCGTGCCTCGAGGACCACTCAACAGTGCAGGGGCAGAGTGAACTAGGCTGGGGAATCGGGACAGGGCCAGAGCTAGACCAGGTGCCCTACTCCAGTATTCTTGCCTGGAGAATCATATGGACAGAGGAGCCTGGTGGACTACACTCAATAGGATCACAAAGAGTTGTACATGACTGAAGAAAAGCTATGACAAATCTAAAGAGCATATTAAAAAGCAGAGACATTGTTTTGCTAACAAAGGTTTGTCTAGTCAAAGCTATGGTTTTTCAAGTAGTCATGTATGGATGTGAGAGTTGCACTATAAAGAAAGCTGAGCACTGAAGAATTGATGCTTTTGAACTGTGGTGTTGGAGAAGACTCTTGAGAGTCCCTTGGACTGCAAGGAGATCCAACTAGTCAATCCTAAAGGAAATCAGTCCTGAATATTCATTGGAAGGACTGATGCTGAAGCTTAATCTCCAATACTTTGGCCACTTGGTGGGAATAACTGACTCTCTGGAAAAAAACCCTGATGTTGGGAAAGGTTGAAGGAAGGAGGAGTAGGGGATGACAGAGGATGAGGTGGTTGGATGGCATTGATGGACATGAGTTTGAGCAAGCTTTGGTATTTGGTGATGAACAGGAAAGTCTGGAGTGCTGCAGTCCATGGGGTCACAAAGAGTCAGTCATAACTCTGCAACTGAACTTAAGAAGTGACTTAGCACACACATGCATAGACCAAAATATCTCATGAACATAAATGCAAAAACTCTAAGCAACATATTAACAAGTCAAATCCAACAATATTCCAAAAGATTATTTACCACAACAAAGTGAGATTTATTCAAGTTATGCAAGGCTTGTTCAACATTAGAAAGTCAATTAATGTAATCCATCATATCAGACTAAGGAATAAAAATCAAGTAATTACAACAGATGCAGAACAAGTAGTTTAGAAAATTCTCCACATTTTTTGATAAAGAACTTTAAGCAAATTATGAATTGAATGGGTTTTCTCAACCTGATAAAGAACATCTACATGAAAACCCTTGGCTACCATCATACTTAATGTTGAGAATTGATAAGCTTTATTGATAAGATCTGAACAAGGCAAGACTATCCACTCTCATCACTTCATTATCATACTGGAAATTCTAGCAATGCAATTACACAAGAAAAGGAAATAAAAGTATACAAATTTAGGAGGAATAAATACAACTGTATTATTGCAAATACAATATGACGATTTCTTGTAAAAATCCAAAAATAATTTTTTGAAAACTGAGAAATTAGTAAGTATTTATAGAAAGATTGCAAAATACAAATTTAATATACAAAACTCAATCAGCAGCAACAAAGGAGTAGAATTAAATGTTTAAGCCATCCAAAAAGATTTCTTATAAAGTCTAAAGCCAGGGCTGCAAGGGAAATGGAGCACTCACATGTCATTGTGATGTTGAAAATTTGTGCTGTCCTTTGGGAAATCAAGCTCTATGAAACCACTCATGCTCTTTGATCTGGTAATCCCACCCCTGGGAACTTGTCCTAGGAAGAGAATTACAAAGAAGGAAAAAGCTATATGCATTAAAACATTCAAAGCACAGAAAAATTGGGAGTTCCCTAAATAACCAATAATAGATTCTTCCCAAATTAAACTAGAGATTCAATGTGAATCAAATAAAAATTTCACTAGCTGACTTTGTGGATATTGATAAATTAATTCCAGAGTGTATATGTAGAGGCAAAGACAGAATAGTTGACACAATATTTGAAGAGAAAAGCAAAGTGGAAAGACTGGCACTACAAACCTTCAAGGCTTACTATAAAGGTGTAACTAACAATCAATACAGTTTGTAATAATCAGGACAATGTAATACTGGTGAAAGAATAAGCAAATAGAACTACGAAACAGAGAGCTCAGAAATAGATTGCCATAAGTATACTCTGAGAGATGCTCAGAGGGCTCAAACAAAACCTTGCATACTCCAGGGCCCAGAGACCCCACAGAGACTGAGCCAGACCTGCCTTTGAGTGTTTGAGTGTGTCATGGAGAGGCATGCATCAGCAGTGGCCTGGCACGGGAACAGTGGCTCTGGCTGCAGAGGACCTGGGGCACACAGTGTATGGCATAAGCCCTCTTGGAGGAGGTTGCCATTAGCCCCATCATAGAGCTACTGAGCAGATGACCCACAAACTGCAGAAGAGTTATACCAAAGAAATTTTTGCACTGTTAAGAAAGTTGTAGGACCCAAAACAGATTTACCAACCTGGAAATCTGGCAAAGGGAACACAGAATTTGACTTTGAAGGCCAGTGAGATTTGAACTTCCACAGAACTTCCATTAGACTGGGGAAACAGACTCTTGGAGGCCAAAAACAAAACCTTGTGTGCAGCAGGAAAAAGGAGCAGCGTCCCCACAAGAGACTGAACCAGATTTGCCTGTGAGTGTCCAGGAGTCTCCAGCAGAGGCAAGAGCTGACAGCAGCCTGCTGCAGAGTTGGAGTACTGAATACAACAGTGCATGCATAAGCTCTTGTGAAGGAGGTGTCTTACTGTGACTCTCCATACCATAGTTTGGCCTCAGGCCAAATAACAGGAAGAGAACACAGCACACCCATCAACAGAAAATTGGATTAAAGATAAGACCCAGGACAAGAGACAGTCAGTCTCTTCCATCAAGAAGCTTCCACATGCCTCTTATCCTTATCCATCAGAGGGCAGATAGAAGGAATCAAAATCACAATTCCAGAAAACTAACCAAACTGATCACATGGACCACAGCCTTGTCTAACTCAATGAAACTATGAGCCATGCCTTATAGGGTCACCCAAGAAGGATGGGACATGGTGGAGAATTCCGACAAAACATGGTCCACTGGAGGAGGGAATGGCAAACCACTTCAGTATTCTTTTCTTGAGACTCCCATGAGCAGTATGAAAAGGCAAAAAGATATGACATTGAAAGAGGAAATCCTCCAAGTTGGAAGGTGACCAATAAGCTACTGGAGAAGAGTGGAAAAATAACTCCAGAAACAATGAAAAGATGAAGCCAAAATGAAAACAACACCTAAATATGGATGTGAATGGTGATGGGAGTAAAGGCTGATGCTGTAAATAACAATATTGTATACTCCAACCTGGAATGTTAGATCCGTGAATCAAAGTAAATTAGAAGTGGTCAAACAGGAGATGGTAACAGTGAATATTGGCCTTTTAGGAATTAGTGCAGTAAAATGAACCAAAATGGGCAAATTTAATTCAGATGACCACTATATCTGCTACTGTGGGCAAGAATCACATAGAAGAAATGGAATAGCCCTCATAGTCAGCAAAAGAGTCCAAAATACAGTACTTGAGTGCAATCTCAAAAATGACAGAATGATCTCTGTTCGTTTCCAAGGAAAACCATTCAATATCACAGTAATCCAAGTCTATGTCTTAACCATTAATGCCAAAGAAGCTGAAATTGAATGGTTCTATGATGACCTAGAAGATCTTCTAGAACTAACATCCAAAAAAGATGTCCTTTTCCTCATAGGGGACTGGAATGCAAAAGTAGGAAGTCAAGAGTTAACCAGAGTAACAGGAAAGTTTGGCCTCAGAATACAAAATGAAACAGGACAAAGGCTATCAGAGTTTTGCCAAGAGAACACATTTGTCATAGCAAACACCTTCTTCCAACAATGCAAGTGATGACTCTATACAAGGACATCACCAAATGATCAATACTGAAATCAGATTGATCATATTTTTTGCAGCCAAAGATTGACAAGCTCTACACAGTCAGCAAAAACAAGACAGGAGCTGACTGTCAGTCAGATCCTGAACTCCTTATTCAAAAATTCAGACTTAAATTGAATAAAGTAGGGAAAACCACTAGACCACTCAGGTATGACCTAAATCAAATCCCTTATGATTGTACAGTAGAAGTGACAAATAGATTCAAGGGATTATCTCTGATAGACAGAGTCCCTGAAGAACTTTGAATGGAGATTTTTGATGTCGTACAGGAGGCAGTGATCAAGACCATCTCCAAGAAAAAGAAATGGAAAAAGGAAAAATGGTTGTCTGAGGAGGCCTTACAAACAGCTGAGAAAAAAAGAAAAGCTAAAGGCAAAGGAGAAAAGAAAAGATACACCCATTAGGGTGCAGAGTTTCCAAGTATAGACAGGAGAGATAAGAAAGCCTTCCTCAGTGATCAATGCAAAGAAATAAAGGAAAACAATAGAATGGGATAGACTAAAGATCTCTTCAAGAAAATTAGAGATATCAAGGGAACATTTCATGCAAAGATAGGCACAATGAAGGACAGAAATTGTATGTACCTAACACAAGATGACCATTATATCTACTACTGCGGGCAGGAATCCCTCAGAAGAAATGGAGTAGCCATCATGGTCAACAAAAGAGTCCGAAATGCAGTACTTGGATGCAATCTCAAAAACGACAGAATGATCTCTGTTCGTCTCCAAGGCAAACCATTCAATATCACAGTTATCCAAGTCTATGCCCCAACCAGAAAAAAAAAAATATCTTCATAATCCAGATAAGTGATCACTCACCTAGAGCCAGACATTCTGGAATGCAAAAATCAAGTGGACCTTAGGAAACATCACTACAAACAAAGCTCATGGAGGTGATGGAATTCTAGTTGAGCTATTTCAAAACCTAAAAGATGATGCTGTGAAACTGTTGCACTCAATATGTCAGCAAATTTGGAAAACTCAGCAGTGGCCACAGGACTGGAAAAGGTCAGTTTTCATTCCAATCCCAAAGAAAGGCAATGACAAAGAATTTTCAAACTATCACACAGTTGTACTGATCTCACTCACTAGCAAACTAATGTTCAAAATTCTCCAAGTTAGGCCTCAACAGTACGGGAATTGAGAACTTCCAGATGTTCAAGATGGATTTAGAAAAGGCAGATGAGTCAGAGATCAAATTGCCAACATCCTTTGGACCATTGAAGAAGCAAGAGGATTCAAGAAAAAAGCATCTACTTCTGCTTTACTGACTATGCTAAAGCATTTGACTGTGCGGATCACAACTTACTGTGGAAAATTCTTCAAGAAATGGGAATACCAGACCACCCTACCTGCCTCCTAAGAAATCTGTATTCAGGTCCAGAAGCCACAGTTAGAATTGGATATGGATCAACAGACTTATTCCAAATTGGGAAAGGACTATGTCAAGGCTGTATATTGTTATCCTGCTTATTGAACTTCTGGGCAGAATAAGTACATCACGTGAAATTCTGGGCTGAATGAAGCACAAACTGGAATCAGAAATATCAATAATCTCAGATATGCAGATGACACCACCATTATGGCAGAAAATGAAGAGGAACTAAGGAGCCTCTTGATGAAAGTGAAAGAAGAGAGTGAAAAAGCTGGCTTAAAATTCAAAATTAAAAAAACTAAGATTGTGGCATCAGTCCCATTTCTACAAGCAAATAGATGCTGGAACAATGGAAACAGTGACAGACTTCATTTTCTTGGGCTCGAAAATCACTGCAGATTGTGACTGCTGCCATAAAATTAAAAGACACTTGCTCCTTGGAAGAAAAGCTATGACCAACCTAGACAGCATGTTAAAAAGTGGACACATTTCTTTACCGACAAACTTCCATACAGACAAGGATATCTTTTTTTTTTTCCATTTCTCATGTATGGATGTGAGACCATAAAGAAAGGAAGTTGAACGCTTTAGAATTGGTGTTTTTGAACTATGGTGTTGGAGAGGACTCTTGAGAGTCCTTTGGACTGCAAGGAGATCAAGCCAGTCAATCCTAAAGGAAATTGGTCTTGAATATTCACTGGAAGGACTGATGCTGAAGCTGAAGCTCCAATATTTTGGCCACCTGAGGAGAACTGACTCATTGGAAAAGAGCCTGATGCTGGGAAAAATTGAAGGCAGGAAGAGGTGTATGACAGAGGATGAGATGGTTGGATGGCATCACTGACTTGATGGATGTAAGTTTGAGCAAGCTCCAGGTGTTGGTGATGCATAGGGAAGCCTGACATGCTGCATTCTATGGAGTTCCAAAGAGTTGCACATAACCGAGTAACTGAATTGAACTAAATTGAAATGTACTCACTTCATCTTTGACAATGGAGCAAAGTTAGTCTTTTCAATAAATGGTGCTGGCTGAAGTAACTAGATATCTCTATACAAATAAATAAAGGAAAATGATACATAGTCATTATACTCTTAACAAAAATTAGTCAAAGTAGGTCATGAACATAATATAAAATACAAGTATAAAAATCCTAGTAGATAACACCAGAGTAAATTTCTATGAACTTTCCTATGGTTGTGACTGTTCAGATGCAATACCAAAGCACAGTCCATGAAAGAAATAACTGATAAGCATACTTTATTAAAACTGAAAACTTTTATTCTGCAGAAAATACTATGAAGAGAATAAGAAGATAAGCCACAGGGTGGGAGAAAAAAATTGCAAAAGATATAGCAGATGAAGACTGTTACTGGATACAAAGTACACAAACATTCAACAATAAGGAAACAGATAAGCTGATTTAAAGATGTACAAAACATTTGAGTAGATATCTCATCAAAGAAGATAGGCAGATGGTAAATAAGCATATGAAAATACGTTATATATCATTTCATTATGGAAAAGCAAAATAAAACAATATTGAGTATCACACACCTATTAGAATGGCCAAAATTCAAATCTTTGACAATGCTGAATAATGGTGAGGATGTGGAACCCCCATTTATTCCAGATGAGAATGCAAAATTGTAAAGCTCCTTTGGAAGACAGACTGCCAGTTTCTTACAAAGAGAAACACACGTACTGTAGAAGAGAATCTAATAACTGTGCGAAGTATATGAAAAATTTATGTCTACACAAAACCTGCTTCATTTACAATTGTCAAAACTTGGAAACAACTAAGATAAAATTGGAGAAGGCACTGGCAACCCACTCCAGTACTCTTGCCTTGAAAAATCCCTTGATGGAGGAGCCTGGTAGGCTGCAGTCCTTGGGGTCGCAACGAGTTGGACACAACTGAGCGACTTCACTTTCACTTTTCACTTTCATGCATTGGAGAAGGAAATGGCAACCCACTCCAGTGTTCTTGCCTTGAGAATCCCAGACATGTTGGAGCCTGGTGGGCTGCTGTCTATGGGTTCGCACAGATTCAGACACGACTGAAACGGCTTAGCAGCAGCACCAAGATATAATAGATTGCTTTAATAGGAGAATGGATAGATTGATTGCGGTACATCCAGGCAATGGAATATTATTCAGTGCTCTCTATAAATGCCCTACCAAGCCATGATAATATAGAGAGGAAAGTTAAATACATATTATTAAAAGAACCCAATCAGAAAAGTTATGTACTGTGAGTCCAACCAAATGACAATTTGGAAGAGGCAAACCTATGGAGACAATAAAAAGATCAGGTGTTTCCAATAGTTGCTAAGAAGTGGAGAGAAATATGTAATCAGAATACAGAGTCAGTAAGAATGTTCTGTATAACACTACAACGGTACATATATGTCATTATATATGTGTGCAAAATCATAGAAGATATAACACTAAGAGTTAATCATAACACAAATTATCAACTTTGGGTAATAATGTAAGCTTACTGATTGTAACAAATATAGCTCTATAGTGTGGGATATTGATAGGAAGGAGTCTTGTTGGTGGACTTCTCAAGATATATGAAAACTCTCCATATATTTTGTTTAATTTCACTGTGAACTTAAAATTCCACTTAGTATAGATTGTATATGGGCTTCCCAGGTGACAGTAGTGGTAAAGAACCTGCATGCCAACATAAGAGACGCAGGTTCTATCCCTGGGTTGAGAATATCCCTCGGGGGAGGGCATGGCAATTCATTCCAGTACTTAAGTCTAGAGAATCCCATGGGCAGAGGAGCCTGGCAGGCTATATATAGTCCATAGGTTTGCAAAGAGTCTGAGACGACTGAAGTGATTTAGCTTGCACACAATGGCACCCCACTCCAGTACTCTTTCCTGGAAAATCCCATGGACGGAGGAACCTGGTAGGCTGCAGTCCATGGGGTCGCTAAGAGTTGGACACGACTGAGTGACTTCACTTTCACTTTTCACTTTGATGCATTGGAGAAGGAAATAGCAACCCTCCAGTGTTCTTGCCTGGAGAATCCCAGGGGCAGGGGAGCCTGGTGGGCGGCCGTCTATGGGGTCGCACAGAGTCAGACATGACTGAAGTGACTTAGCAGCAGCATATATATGTGTGTGTGTGTGTGTGTGTGTGTGTGTGTGTGTGTATGCCTGTTAAATCAGAGAAGCCAAGATAAATAACTAAAAGGGTTTAAGGTTAAAACACAATAGAAAAATATCAAGGCATGAATACACTCCCATATACACACATATTGAATATTGACTTCTGATGTCCCTTAGGAGTACATGCAGGCTTGCTCAGTCTCAGTTGTTTGACTCTTTGCAATGTTATGAACTGTAGCCTGCCTGGCCTCTCTGTCCAAGGGATTCTCCAGGCAAGGTATAGGAGTCAGTTGCCATTTCATCCTCCAAGAGATCTTCCTGACCCAGTGATTGAACCTGTGTCTTCTACATTGGCAGGCGGATTGTTTACCACTGAGACGCGTGGGAAGCCGCTCCCTTAAGAGAAGAGCAATTTAAATAAAGCTGAGAAATGTAGCCTATGCTGCACAAGAATGGTTTTATGTATTGGTTTGTTAACTTTGAAATATGTCTCTTTACCCCTTAGCCCAAGGTATAAAATCTATAGGCTTGGGTAATGCCTTCACTTGAGATTTGTTTACAGGTTCTGCATATGAGCCTTTGTCACTCTACTTAGGTTTCGTCAGCCATAAATTTTCCAATCAGAAATTTCTCTTCATTTCTGAATATGAAACTACTGCAAGGCAAGCTATGGGCAGTTTGAGATTTGTTATTCAATTTTCTCAAGACCAAAAAATGTGCTGTACCACTTAGACTTCAGCCATATATTAGCAATCTACAGTTTCTCCCTTTGAGGGCTGACAGCTTCAGTGAGGGAAAATAGGATTTTGAAAGCTGTGGGAATTCAATCATCAACAGTGCTCTCACGGGCTCTCTTCCAATGTATTGGGCCCGAGTAAAGGAAATGTTATTTTTGAAAGTTTGTATTGCTATTGAGCCAAAGAAAAATCAGAAACAAGAAATGAAAATCAAACACAGCATATTTTTATAATCTACCTGTGTTCCATCTTAGCCATCCTGCATTTTCTTATTCATTTGTTTACTTCATTGTCAGATGCAAGACTCTGTGTGTGTTTGTGTATATCATAAATGTTGAGATATTTTAATGTTAGAAGTTACTAAACACAAAATATAAATATAACTAGATCACTCATTTCCTTCCTTTATTTTCAGAAGGTACACAAAGCAGATTAAAAAAAAAAAAAAACTTCTTCATGCATAAACAGATGTGAGAACAAATATAGGATTTTTCTATTGAGACAGGAAGTAACGGAGTTTCTATCATATCAGTTCAGTTCAGTTCAGTTACTCAGTTGTGGCTGACTCCCTGTGGTCCCATTGACTGCAGTTCACCAAGCTTCCCTGTCCATCACCAACTCCCAGAGCTTTCTCAAACTCATATCTATCAAGTTGGGGATGCCATCCAACCATCCCATCCTTTGTTGTTACCTCCTCCTAATACTGTCAAACTTTCCCAGCATCAGGGTCTTTTTCCATGAGTCAGTTCTTCCTATCTTTGGTGGCCAAAGTATTGGAGTTTCAGCTTCAGCATCAGTCCTTCCAATGAACATTCAGGACTGATTTCCTTTAGGATGGACTGGTTGGATCTCCTTGCAGTCCAAGGGACTCTAAAGAGTCTTCTCCAATGCCACAGATCAAAAGCATCAGTTCTGCACTCAGCTTTCTTTATAGCCCAATTCTCACATCCATACATGACTACTGGAAAAATCATAGCTTTGACTAGTTGGAATTTTGTTGGCAATGTCTCTGCTTTTTTAATATACTGTCTAGGATGGTCAAAACTTTTCTTCATCCCCCACCCCCTCCCCCCACTAAATAAAATCTGTCACTGCAGTGATTTTGGAATCCCCCACCCAAAATAAAGTATGTCACTGTTTCATCAAATTTTCTAATGATTAAGGATGTGAAAGTGAAAGTCACTCAGTTGTGTCCGACTCTTTGTGACCCTATTGTCTACATAGTCCATGGAATTCTCCAGGTCAAAATGCTAGAATAAGTAGCCTTTCCCTTCTCCAGGGGATCTTCTTAACACAGGGATCAAACCCAGGTCTCCCACATTGCAGGTGGAAGCCACAAGGGAAGCTCAATGATTAAGGATACTAAGCAATTTTTCATGTGGCTATTTCCCATTTGCCTGTCTTTTTCAGAAGAAAGTTTGCCCTGGCCTTCTCCCATTTTAATAGTTTTTTTGTTTGTTTGTTTGTTTTTCCCAGTTAAATGAGTTCTTTGTATATTTAGTTCAATAATATCTTATGAGAAATACTGTTTGGGAGTATTTTCACCAATTCAGTAGGTTGTCTTTGATTTTTTTAAAATAGTTTCTTTAGCTATGCAAAAACCTCATTTTAGTTTAGAATTGTTTCACTTGTTTATTTATTTTTTCTTTTCTTCCCCTTACCTGTGGAGACAAATTCAAAAATATCACTAAGACAGATGTCAAAGAGGGTACTGTACTTACTCCAGTTTTATTTTTCTTACTCAAGATTGCTTTGGCTATTTGGGTTCTTTTGTGTCTCCATACAACTTTAAGAATTTTTATTCTAGTTCTGTGAAAATTGTCACTGGCAATTTGATACAGATTGCATTGGCTCTGTAGATTGTCTTGGGTAGTATAGTCATTAAGGCAGTATTGATTCTTCTAATCCAAGGACATGGTATATTTTCCAGTTGTTTGTGTCATCTTTAATTTCTGTCATCAGCATCTTAAACTTTTTGGAGTAGAAGTAATCTTCTTAGGAACATCTACTTTCAGCTATCTTATTCTTTTCAGTGAGGTGTTAAATAGGATGGTTTCCTTAATTTCTCTTTATCTTTCATTATTAGTGTATATAAGTGAAACAGATTTTTTGTATTAATTTTGTACTCTGCAACATTACCAAATTCACTGTTGAACTCTATTAATTTTCTGGTAGCATCTTTAGGATTTTCTATCGATAGTGTCATGTCATCTGTAAATAGTGACAGTTTTACTCCTCTTTTCCAATTTGGATTCCTTTTGTTTATTTTTCTCCTGTGATTATCACATTTAGGACTTCTGAAACTATGCTTTCAGCATTTCATCATTGAATGTGATATTAGCTGAAGGTTTGTCATATATGTCCTTTATTATATTGATGTATGTTCCCACTATGCCTAATTTCTGAAGCTTTTTTTTATCATAAATGATTGTTGGATTTTGTCAAAAGTTTTTCTAGATCTACTGGATTATCATAAGTTTTTTATTTTATTTAGATGATGTGAACTGTCACAATGATTGATTTGTGGGTATTGAAAAACCCTTGCATCCTTGGGATAAATCTCACTTTATCATGTTACGTGGCCTTTTAAATGTATTGTTTGATTCAGCTTGCCAGTATGTTGTCGAGGATTTTTGTCTCTATGTTCATAACTGGTGTATGCATTCTCAGTTGCTCAATTGTGTCCAACTGTTTGTGACCCTGTGGACTGTAGCCCTCCAGGCTCCTCTGTCCAAGGGATTTTCTTAGCAAGAATACTGGAGCCGGTTGCCATTTTCTTCTCCAGGGGGTCTTCCCAGCAAAGGAATTGAACCCATGTCTCTTGCCTCTCCTGCATTACAGGCAAATTCTTCACCACTGAGCCATCAGAGAAGCTCCATACTAGCCCATAATTTTCTTTTTCATGATATCTTTGTTTGGCTTTGGTATTAGGGTGATGGTGGCATCATAGAAATAATTTGTGTGTATTCTGTCCTATACAGTTTTTGGGAAGAGTTTCAGAAAGATAGCTTTTAATTCTTTACTAAATGTTTCACAGCATTTACCTATAAACCCATCAGGTCCTGGAATACTGTTTGTTGGGAGCATTAAAATCACTCTTTCAATCTCAACACTTGTGATTCAGTTCAGTCACTCAGTCGTGTCTGACTCTTTGCGACCCCATGGACTGCAGCATCCCAGGCTTCCCTGTTCATCACCAACTCCCAGAGCTTGCTCAAACTCATGTCCATCGAATCGGTGATGCCATCCAACCATATCATCCTCTGTCACCCCATTCTCTTCCTGCCTTCAATTTTTCCTAGCATCAGGGCCTTTTACAATGAGTCAATTCTTCCCATGAGGTGGCAAAAGTATTGGAGCTTCAGCTTCAGCATTTGTCATTCCAATGAATATTCAGGACTAATTTCCTTTAGGATTGACTAGTTGGATCTACCTGGTTCTCCAGCACCACAATTCAAAAGCATCAATCCTTCAGCGCTCAACTTTCTTTATGATCCAACTCTCACATCCATACATAACAACTGGAAAAAGCATAGCTTTGACTATACACACCTTTGTCCATAAAGAAATATCTCTGCCTTTTAATATGGCAGAAAGTGTATATATATATACACACATATATCTTTTCTCTATGTCACAAACTAACACATTTTAAACCAACTCTATCTCCATTTAAAAAAAAAAACAGAAATTTGTAATGCAATTAGTGCTAGTTCTTTGAAAAGATAAACAAAGTTATTCAATAACTAGACAGACATTAATAGAAAGAGGGAAAGACCCAAGTAAGTAAAACTAATATGAAAAGAGAAGTTATTGCTGACACCACAGAAAACAGGAATCAAAAGAAATTACTACTAGCAACTGTATATCAAAAATACAGAAGAGTTAAAAGTAAATGATAAATTCCTAGAAACATATAATAACACAAACTGGATAAGAAAAAAGAAAACCTGAACAGAGATCCACTGAGAACACTGAATCACAATTTTAAAGGACTCCCAACAAGCAACAAAAGACCAGGACCAAAGAGCTTTGTAGCAAGGCTCACTGAACTTTGCAATCCAAGATGTCTGGCTCTAGATAAGTGGAAGCACCATCATGGTTATCCAGGTCTTCCTAACCTTTTTCATACAGTTCTTCTGTCTGTACCTGCCCCACCCCCTTCTTAATCTCTTCTGCTTCTGTTAGATCCTTGTGATTTCCATCCTTTACTGTGCCTATCTTTGCATGAAATATTCACTTAATATCTCCAAATTTCTTGAAAAGATCTCTAGTTTTTTCCATTCTGTTTTCCTCCATTTCTTTGCACTGTTGGCTTAAGAAGGCTTTCTTATCTCTCCTTGCTAAAGGAAATCGGTCCTGAATATTCATAAGAAGGACTGATGCTGAAGCTGAAATTCTAATACTTTAGCCACCTGATGCAAAGAACTGACTCAATTGAGAAGACCCTGATGCTGGAAAAGATTGAAGGCGGGAGGAGAAGGGGATGACAGAGGATGAAATGGTTGTATGGCATCACCGACTCAATGGACACGAGTTTGAGCAAGCTCTGGGAGCTGGTGATGGACAGGGAAACCTGGTGTGCTTCAGTTCATGGGGTTGCAAAGAGTCGGACATGACTGAGCAACTTAACTGAACTGAACTGATGCAACAGCAGAAGACTGTAGGCCTCCAGGTGACAGGCTAAGCTCCCTGGGATGAGATAGGAGAGAGGATAGAGACATAAAAAAGGGAAGAGATGGAGAACCTCAGGATGGTAACTTGTGCCCTAAGGGAGGGAAGGAGTCTTGAAGGAGGAAGAGTTCCCGTGCCCTTGGAAGTTCCCTCAAAGGCAGACCCAAGGGGAAGCTATGGAATCTCGGAAAGCCAGGCAAAGCAGGAACTTAGAGGGCAGAAAACAGAGAAAGCTGCACTTCTCAGCCCAGAAATAGCTCACTGACTGTGGCCTTGACTAGAGAGTGGGATAGGGGAACTGAAAGAATCCTACAGAAGCCCTGCGTCATAGAGGGTGGGCCCAGGGTGCTGAGAGAAGCACAGCATACAAATCTCTGCAGCTCTCACAAGCCTCGCTGTGCAGTTTAGGCCTTGGGGACTGACAGAGAGGCACACACAAACCCCTGCCGCACACACAAACCACGTGGCACAGAGGGTGGGCCCAGGGAGCCAAAATAACACACAAGCCCATCATAAAGGGTGGGCCCAGTGAGCCAAAACAAGTGCACAGAAGCCCTATGATGTAGAGAGCAAGCTCAAGGGGCTGAGGGAAGCCCTCACAAGTCTCCATGATGCAGATGGGACAGGGTTTGGGAGCTGAGAAAAGATCAATACAAGCTCCTACCTTGTCTGTTCCCACCTGCAGTTCAGGGTGGGACCAGGGGACAGAAGCAGTGGCAAAGATTCCAGGGACAAGTAGGGGGCTGAAGGCAGTGAAGATATACTGAGAGGGCCATTTCAACATGGCTATGAAAATAGATGTGTCTAACACTGCCAAAGCCAGAAGGACTGTACCAAAAGATACTGAACCCAGTCGTGTCTGACTCTTTGCAACCCCATGGACTGCAGCACATCAGGCTTCCCAGTCCATCACCAATTCCCAGATCTGCTCACACTCATGTTCATCAAGTTGGTGATGCCATCCAACCAGCTCATCCTCGATAGTCCCCTTCTCCTGCCTTCATTCTTTCCCAGCATCAGGGTCTTTTCTAAGAAGTCAGTTCTTCACATCAGGTGGCCAAGGTATTGACCCCATAGACACTGCAAAACCTACTATTGGATACTGCACTCATTGCCCTTCAGAGAGATGAGATCCAGCTCCATCAAAGAGAATACAGGCAGAAGCTCCCCCAACCAGGAGAACACCACAGGACACTAATTCAATCCCATCTATGGGGTCAGGCTCCACAATCAAGAAGAACTATGACCTTAAGAACATTTTTCTTTTCTCAATTTTAAATCACACTATCACCGCTACATATTTCTACCTTCACATTAGCTTTCTGTAGTGCTGTCGAGTATTACTCTTTGTTTTTCTTGCTAAAAAAAAAAATGTTTAATATCATATAAGAAACAAATCACCAGTCCAGGTTCGATGCAGGATACAGGATGCTTGGGGCTGGTGAAATTGGGATGATCCAGAGAGATGGTATGGAGAGGGAAGTGGGACGGGGGTTCAGGATGGGGAACACGTGTACACCCGTGATGGATTCATGTTGATGTATGGCAAAACCAATACAATATTGCAAAGTAATAAAACCTTCACATTAGCTTTCTGTAGTGCTGTCGAGTATTACTCTTTGTTTTTCTTGCTTAAAAAAAAAATGTTTAATATCATATAAGAAACAAATCACCAGTCCAGGTTCGATGCAGGATACAGGATGCTTGGGGCTGGTGAAATTGGGATGATCCAGAGAGATGGTATGGAGAGGGAAGTGGGACGGGGGTTCAGGATGGGGAACACGTGTACACCCGTGATGGATTCATGTTGATGTATGGCAAAACCAATACAATATTGCAAAGTAATAATAATAATAATAATAATTAATAAATAAATTTAAAAAACAAAATAAATGTTTTTTCAATATGTTTTTTCATCCTTTTTTTTGTGATTCTTCTGATTTTGCTTTTGATATATTTGTCTGCTTTTCTTGTAGTTCTTTACTGGCTGTAGCTATTCCTGAATATATATAAATCTTCACATATGTCTATTTATTTTTGCTTTTCAAATTTTTAATTTTTTTTTACATTCTCTTCCACCATTCATTTTATCTTTTCTTTCCCTTCTCCTCTTTTGTCCTTTTTCTTTTTGCTTTTTCCATCACTCTTTCTTTTTTCACCATGTAAGTTACATTGTTGTGCTCTCTTTGCTATATTCCCCAAGTGGCACTCTGCTCAAACTCAGTTTTCCAGGATGAGAGTAACTTATTTCTTCTTTTAGTTGGTTGATATCACTTTTGGTTTCCCTTGTTCATCAAGTCAATCTTCTGTATTCTTTTCGTATTACTCCATTATTTCTGTAATTACCTGCTTGATCTTGCATTTACCATCTATCTGGGTTCAACTTTTATTTCATGTAATGCTTTGCTTTTTGTCTTGGTGTGTATGCTTTAATCCCTTTAATCCCATCATAAGCTACTTATGGAGCCCCAATCCCCTGAACAAGGGTTGCACCTGAACCAGTGAGGTGAAAGCATTGAGTCCAAGATCCCAGATGCCAGAGAATTCCTAATCCCAGAGGGTATTAATTGCTAAGAACTTTGACACCTGTACACAAAACTTAGTACTACCCAGCTATTGAAAGTATACACTCCAGGACAATTTTCCCAAACAAAAGCAAGACAAAAACACAAAAACAATCAACAGACAAGAGTCCCACAGACACTGTGAAATATACTACTTCACACAGCCTTGCCCATCAGAGGAAAAAATTGAAAGAAAATAACTTCACCTCCTCCCACTAGAGTACAGGCACAAGTAACCCCTAACAAGAAAATAACACAAACCACAACCAACCTTTCCCTCCAAGGGCAAAAAACAAAAGGAAGATGGAATACAGCCCTAAAACCTGGAGAAAGGAGACATCAAGTGGAGCACATAAAAAAATAAAATAAAATAAAAGACAGAAATACAGCACAATACTGAAAGGAAAAATCTACAACCAAGATTACTATACCCAGCAAAGACTTCATTCAAAACTGATGGAGAAATTAAAAGGTTTCAGTTCAGTTCAGTTCAGTCGCTCAGTCGTGTCCGACACTTTGCGACCCCATGAGTCGCAGCACGCCAGGCCTCCCTGTTCATTACCATCTCTCGGAGTTCACTCAGACTAACGTCCATCGAGTCAGTGATGCCAAGTGATTTTGGAGCCCAAAAAAATAAAGTCTGACACTGTTTCCACTGTTTCCCCATCTATTTCCCATGAAGTGATGAAAAGGTTTACAGACAAGTAAAATTTAAGAGAATTTAGAACCAGTAAATCAGCCTTACAAAAATAATAAAGGAACTTATGTAGGCAGAAAACACAAGAGAAAGAAAGACTTACAAAGCAAACCCAAAGCAATTAATGAAAAGCTGATAGGAGCGTTATCTAAATAATTACTTTAAATGTAAATAGATAGCATGAATTCACCAAAGCATCCATACTGACTGAATGGATACAAAAAGAAGACCCATATAAATGCTGCCTACAAGAGACCTACTCCAGACCTAGAGACACATACAAACAAAAAACAAAAGGATGGAAACATGTTATTCTATGTGAACGGAAACCAAAAGAAAGCCAGAGCGACAATCGTTATTTCAGACAAAATAGACTTTAAAGAATATTATAAGAGATAAAGGAGGATAGTACATAATGATCAAGGGATCAATCCAAGAAGGCATAACAACGGTAAACATTTATGCACCCAACATAGGAGTGGCTGAAAGGAGCTACCCCATGTCTGAGGTCAAGGGCAGAAGCCGGAAGGAAGACAAAATAGACTTTAAAGAATATTATAAGAGATAAAGGAGGATAGTACATAATGATCAAGGGATCAATCCAAGAAGGCATAACAACGGTAAACATTTATGCACCCAACATAGGAGTGGCTGAAAGGAGCTACCCCATGTCTGAGGTCAAGGGCAGAAGCCGGAAGGACCCCATGCCTGAAGGGCAGAGGCCAAGAGGAGTTACCCCGCATCTGAGGTCAGGGGCGGCAGCTGGGAGGAGCCACCCTGCGTCTGAGGTCAGGGGCAATGGCCGGGAGGAGCAACCCCATGTCCAAGGAGTGGTGCCTGTGCAGGCACAGGAGGGCCTAGAGGAGCCATCCCACATTGAAGGTCAGGAAGGGTGGCGGTGAGGAGATACCCCTCATCCAAGGTAAGGAGCAGTGGCTGCCCTTTGCTGGAGCAACCATGAAGAGATACCCCATGCCCAAGGTAAGAGAAACCCAAGTAAGATGGTAGAATGTTGCAAGAAGGCATCAGAGGGCAGACACACTGAAACCATACTCACAGAAAACTAGTCAATCTAATCACACTAGGACCACAGCATTGTCTAACTCAATGAAACTAAGCCATGCCTGCGGGGCACCCCAAGACGGGCAGGTCATGGTGGAGAGGTCTGAGAGAATGTGATCCACTGGAGAAGGGAGTGGAAAACCACTTCAGGATTCTTGCCTTGAGAACCCCATGAACAGTATGAAAGGCAAAATGATAGGATACTGAAAGAGGAACTCCCCAGGTCAGTAGATGCCCAACATGCTACTGGATAACTCCAGAAAGAATGAAGGGATGGAGCCAAAGCAAAAACAATACCCAGCTGTGGATATGACTGGTGATAGAAGCAAGGTCCGATGCTGTAAAGAGCAATATAGCATAGGAACCTGGAATGTCAGGTCCATGAATCAAGGCAAATTGGAAGTGGTCAAACAAGAGATGGCAAGAGTGAACGTCCACATTGTAGGAATCAACAAACTAAAATGGACTGGAATGGGTGAATTTAACTCAGATACCATTATATCTACTACGGTGGGCAGGAATCCCTCAGAAGAAATGGAGTAGCCATCATGGTCACCAGAAGAGTCCGAAATGTAGTACTTGGATGCAATCTCAAAAATGAAAGAATGATCTCTGTTCTTCTCCAAGGCAAACCATTCAATATCATGGTAATCCAAGTCTATGCCCCAAAAAGTAATGCTGAAGAAGCTGAAGTTGAACGGTTCTATGAAGACTTACAAGACCTTTTAGAACTAACACTCAAAAAAAGATGTCCTTTTCATGATTGGGGACTGGAATGCAAAAGTAGGAAGTCAAGAAACACCTGGAGTAACAGGCAAATTTGGCCTTGGAATG
>SJYT01045350.1:0-25927 GCA_006410635.1 Cephalophus harveyi
ATTGGAGAAGGAAATGGCAACCCATTCCAGTGTTCTTGCCTGGAGAATCCCAGGGACGGGGGAGCCTGGTGGGCTGCCACCTATGGGGTCACACAGAATCAGACATGACTGAAGCAACTTAGCAGCTGCAGCAGGGAAAGAAAGACAGATATCCATCCATAAAAAGATGAGTAAGTAAAGGCTGATATCTTCAGACAATGGGATTCTGTACAGCAGTAAAAATTAATAAATAAACTACTGGAATAGTCAGAAACATGGATAAATCTCATAGTGCTAATATTTACTAAGAGAAGTCAGCTACAAGGACTAGGTATAATGCGAAATTGAAATAAAAATACAACATAGAGAATAAAACTTTAAATAAACATCTGGAAGAAAATACACTGAAAGTTTGCCTATAGGTCTTTCTGAGCTTGGGATTAAATATTTTTTTCATGCTATTCTGGGTGTGCAAAATTTTCTTCAGTGAACATGAAGAATTTATAATTGGGAAAAATTATTTAAAAAAATTGAAATTCCTTTTAAAATTTGCAAGGCAGAAATGAAGAAGAAAGGAAAGAAACTGCTGGCAAAACAGCACTTATGCTAAATGCTTTAATATAGCTGTAACTGTCTGATTTCGAGGCTTTAAACATAATTTTTAAAATAGGTCATATAGTCAATAACTTTGAATTGGTTAATTTTCTCTTATTCTTTTACCTCAGAGGCAAAACGCAAAGGAATAAATGGGTCTATGGCTAAGTAGATAAATGTATTTGAGACTGAAAGGATTTTATTGTACATTTTTATTGCAGATATTTTCTCCTTTCATTTTGGCTATTAATGTGCACAGCTGAATTGAAGTCGAGACCTTATTGGCTTTTAAATACTTCAGCGGAACCCCCAGCTGTTAATAATAGCCCACGTCTCTCCCTCGTCTTTGAAGGCATGGGTGCTGAGTACTCATTCATTTGAAGTTAAGTGGGCGATTATGACTGGAGGAACACACCACGTCTGGGGAATGCAGCAAGCTGTCAGGCCCGGCTGGGCCTTGCCTGGGGCAATGTGCTCAGTCTTGTCTCCCTGTCTTCCTGGTCCTAGCTTAGTAGCCGCCAAGTCATCTCTGATGCTCTGAGACCCCACACAGTGCATTCTATCAGCTGCCTGTCTTGCTTCCTAATAAAGCCACTTTCTCAACAAATCAGAGCGTATGATGGAGCCTGCCAGAATTGTGGGGGCCAAAGACCCAACCAGATGCTGAGCTGCTTGCATTGTTTTCCTGATAAAAGTGCCCCAACAGATGCAGGCCCCCAGGCCAGATTGAAAGGACCTGTATCATTAGAACTACAGCAAAAAGACACTGGGGAAAGGGGAGAATTCAGGCACCAGGGTCTTGCTGCTCAACTGCCATGTTAAACTCACTGATTCATTGAAAAGAAAAGAAAAAAAAAAAAAAAANGTTTTAAAAGTGGGCTTAATCCTAAAGACTGTTCCTGTAATAGCTAATCTTTGGATGAGTGTGGGAGGCTTTAGCAGGAGGTTTGGAGAAGGCAATGGCACCCCACTCCAGTACTCTTGCCTGGAGAATCCCATGGACAGAGGAGCCTGGTAGGCTGCAGTCTATGGGTTCGCTAGGAGTTGGACAAGACTGAGCGACTTCACTTTCACTTTTCACTTTCATGCATTGGAGAAGGAAATGGCAACCCACTCCAGTATTCTTGCCTGGAGGATCCCAGGGGATGGGGGAGCCTGGTGGGCTGCCATCTATGGGGTCGCACAGAGACGGAAACGACTGAAGCGACTTAGCAGCAGCAGCAGGAGGTTAGAAGGTGGGAAGAAAGAAGGAGTCAAAATATTGCCCTCCTCTTTCTCTGCTTATCAGGATAAGGGCTCTGTGTATTCCTTTGTTTCATTTCTCATAGACAGATTAGAGGCGGGGGGTGGGTCTCAGCTTTTGTCAGTTTCCAATTTATCTGCAGCTTTATAATGGTCATGTCTTTCTGATGTTGACTTATGGATTATCTCAAGGTCATCTCTTCAATTTTTTTTTTTTTTAGTATTTTTTTTTTAATTTTACTTTATTTTACTTTACAACACTGTATTGGTTTTGCCATACATCAACATAAATTCACCATGGGTGTACATGAGTTCCCAATCCTGAACCTGTTCATTGTTTAAGTATAACTGATTCTTCACGTTGCATTGATTTGTTACAAATTATTGAAGTCATTTTCCTAGTCAGATCCCAAATGATCATTTTTTTTTTTTTTTACTTTATTTTACTTTACAATACTGTATTGGTTTTGCCATACATCAACATGAATCCGCCACGGGTGTACATGAGTTCCCAATCCTGCTGCTGCTGCTGCTAAGTCACTTCAGTTGTGTCCAACTCTTATCCTACTTGGTATTAAATTATGGATCTCTATTTCCCCCTATTTAGAAAAAAAAAAAGAAATCCAAAAATTGATGGATTTTTCTTTAAACAACTTATTTGGACCAATTCTTTTTTTCTGGAACTGGCCTTTATTCTGTTAGTTATCACAGGGAAAAAATTTTTTATTTGTATAATTATTTTTCCTTAATTTAATTTACATGTATATTATTATAGCATTTCAATTAAAGCCCCCTACCTTTTGTCATTACTTCTCTACCTCTCCTTTAGCTACTTCACAGTAGTATAGAGAAAATTCATGATTTAACCTTGGGCAACAATCTGGAGTTGTAAAGATGAACAAGGAAGCTTATATAAGACTGACACTAATTCTAATACTTGCAGTATGTCTATGATTAACATGCTCCACAGACCCAAATAGCTGATTTATTTGGAATCTTTCTGCCTCTGCTCCAGTGGCAATGAAATAAATCATCAGTCTTGATTATATTTGAAAGGTTTTAGAAAATACAATATGTGATAAAATGTAATTTAGAGATAATACATCTCTTTCTGATTATATTTATTTCAACCACAATGAATATTAGACAAAGTATTAAAACTAATGTATCTTTAACAAACCTATACTTTCCCAGTAACTATGTTGCTCTTTTAGAAAGGGATAAAATCAAAGGCTGTGGTCTTTTTCTTCCCTGGTATAACTTTTGCAATATTAACAATATGAAATTTCCAATTATGTCCCAAAGGAACTATTTAAAAAAAAAAAAAAAAGGAAATGGTAAAGAGCTCCCCAAAGAATTTTCCCTTCATTCAACAGTTTGAAATTGTTTTCTTTCCCCATAATTAAATATTTAATGTGTTGCTGCTATAGAAGAATCATCTTTGTGTTAATGATTCTTCAGTTCAATTCAGTCACTCAGTCGTTTCCAACTCTTTGCGACCCCGTGAACCACAACACACGATGACTCCCTGTCCATCACAACTCCCGGAGTTTACTTAAACTCATGTCCATTGAGTCGGTGATGCCATCCAACCATCTCATCCTCTGTCATCCCCTTCTCCTGCCCTCAATCTTTCCCAGCATCAGGGTTAATGGTCCTAATTATAGATAATTTTCTATATTTTCTAGTGCTAAATTGAAATTTTGGATTATTCATCAAAAGACTGTTTATAAGGTTGATTGTTCAGTTGTACCGCGGTTTCATCTTACAAATCAACTTTTTAATTTGAGGCTATCATAGTGAAAAATGTGAACACATNTAATGGTCCTAATTATAGATAATTTTCTATATTTTCTAGTGCTAAATTGAAATTTTGGATTATTCATCAAAAGACTGTTTATAAGGTTGATTGTTCAGTTGTACCGCGGTTTCATCTTACAAATCAACTTTTTAATTTGAGGCTATCATAGTGAAAAATGTGAACACATGAGTAGTCTACTCAGTTTTTATTATGCGATTAGGTGTTCAAAAGAAATTGAGAAATTATGTAGCTTGGTTAGAAGTCTTATATTTGTGTCACAAGTTCTGTTTAATGGTTTTTGTGAAGTATTGCTTCAATTCTGTTTCCAAAAAGCAATAAAGCAGAAGTTGTTTTTACAAAGCAGATAGAAAATTGATTCACTGGTGCTGGGCATTTTCCAAGTGTAATGTAGTATTTCCAAACTGTTACATATGTAATAATGGCTCTGCTATTTAAGTAAGCATTTCATTAAATGGGTTGATTTTAGTTCTAAAGCTAGGGCTAGCATCACTGAAAAATGAAGTGGTCAGAAAAATTCAGTCATATAATTTTGTGTTAAAAAAGTCACCGTTCATGTGTATGTGAATCTACCAATTGAAAAGACAGGCTGAACAGTTACACCTCATCTAATTTCATTTCACAAATGAAGGGTTCATTTAAGTACCTCTTTAAAAACTGTAATAAATGTAATAATAAGTTGTAATATCACTCTTGATTATCCATGAGAAGGAAAATAACATATATCATGAAGTTTTTTCCCATACTTTCAGATTTAACCATATTTACATATTAAAATCCTATTTTTCTCAGAGCTGCTCTTATCATTTATTGATTTCTGAATCAAATAGCACAAGAGATTTCTCACTACTTCTACCAGTTCTCTAAGATATGTGAAATCCACATTCTTTCTATCAAACTAAAATATATGTCAGTTGTCTTTAAATAACTCATAGGGTTGGATTAGCTTTTCAGAAATTGAAAGAATTTTAGCTGAGGATTTTGACAATAAGCTTCCCAGGTATAGGAAACAAATAAAAGTTAAATGAAAGAGAAGGCAGCTTAGATTTTAAAACTATATTAGCATTTATTTATAATTTTATTAGCCATAAGAGAAAAGCCTTTTCCCCTAAATCAAGTTCTAGCTCAATAGAACTGTAATTGTAACAGAGTAAGAACTGGCACTCAGTTCAAACTTTGTTCAAACTCTGTTAAAATGGTTCACCTTAAAATACAGTCAAAGCAGAAAGTGTGTTACTTTCAGGACTGTCTTGTGTTGCACCAATATGAATACCAGTATTTTTTGTTTGTTTGTTTATTTATTTATTTTAGAAATTTGAAGAAGTGACTGCTCCCCAATAGAAGTGACCTTGCTCTTTTTTAATGGTAATCAGAAGCACTATCCACTGAAGTTTGCCACCTTTTCAGTATATTGCAACCTAGCAAACTAAGAAAGGAAAAAAATGTTCACTTGAGAAGTTCTTTATGGTTTGTTTTTTGTTTGTTTTCTTAGAGCACTGGTTTATTTTATTCTTTAATTCCTCCTCAACCACTAGGGTCAGGAATATGATTCCAGGGAAATAGGTATTATAAAAGTCAAAGTTAAAAAAGGGCAGTATACACATTGCTTATATAGTCTTACCTCATGCTGAACTTAATTAAGAGAAAAGCAAATTGAGGTGCAGCAGATGAATAAGCATTTACCTCAAGCATGGGTTCTTCAGTTTGAGTAGTAAACCCAGCAAGGTAGTATCCTAGAGTCCAGACAAGTCTTGGCAAACTTTTTTAAAAGTTCTAATACCTATTTTCTTACTTGGTTTCAACAAATTTAAGCCCTCTTTCCTATTACAATTCCTACTCCCATTTCCTCTGCAAATATTTTTGAAATATATATATATATTTAAATTAATTAATTCATTTTTATTGGAGGCTAATTACTTTACAATATTGTGGTGGTTTTTGCCTTACATTGACACAAATCAGCCATGGGTGTTCATGTGTCCACCATCCTGAACCTTCCTTCCACCCCCCTTCCCACCCATCCCTCTGGAAATATTAATAATTAGATTTTATAAGTTAACTGACATTGTATAAACTTCTCAAATTAGAGTAAATCAACTGTAATTTGGACTCCTGGGGTGGTTCTATAATAAAGAACCCTCTTGAAATGCAGGAGATGCAGGTCTGATCCCTGGGTTGGGAGGATCTCCTAGAGGAGGAACTGGCAACTCACTCCAACCATTCTTGCCAGGGAAAAATCACATGAACAGAGGTGCCTGGCAGGCTATAGGGTTGCATAGTGTTGGACAGGACTAAAGTGACTGAGCACACACATAACTGTAATTTAGGTTTCTTAGCCTCTTTTCCACATAGTATAACAGAGATTCAACTGTGTTTTGCTTTCAAAACAGGGGCAGAATGATTGCCAGTATTGAGGTCAACTACCAGCACAGGCTGGATGTCACTGTGGATTTAATGGCAGTAGCACCAGAGTAAAGAATTGTATGTGCCTGTATGCATGGGTGGATGCCTCAAATGTGGCACATTTGGTCTGACTCCAGGAATAGATTCTCATTGTATCTGATAGTTGGATCATCTGTTTATTAGTCCACATTTCTGAACAGACTGAGAAATGTTAGCATGACTCTGCACCTTTGCCTTAAATTTTTGCAGCATTTTTGTGCATCACTTTATTTATTTGATTTTGGCATAATTTACCTTTATCTTTCTTTTCCCTATAGAGAATGTATTTACTAATCTGCATAAGAGCATTGAAAAGATAGTCTAAATGATGGAGAATGAGAATTGAGCTCAAAGAATGATTCAGGAAATTGAAAGTGCACATAAGCTATTTAGATAAAGCATATCAATTAGATTGGCCAAATTAATTAGTCTAAAGAATCTGTCCTTTTTTTCTACATAAAATCGTCTTGCTCATCAGTTCACAGGTATTTTTTCTTAAGATTATGATTTTAGAATGCAAGGAGTTGGTCATGCAGTAAATGATATACATTGTCTCTTCATTTCCTTTAAATTCAGATAAACATCTTTTTATCTGGTACCTACCTCATGACAGATGCTGGTATTATAAAGACAGATTAGCTAAGGTCACAACATTGAAGAAGATAACAGTTTTCCTGGGTAACAATATGTGAACAAATAAATTGTAACAATTTTTTATAGGACATATTGTAAAATAGGTTATTCACAAATGTTGCGATAGGGCTTGATCTAACTGAAATAAAAATGAACTTAAAAATAAGTGCAACAGGGAAGAGGGCACAGTAGAAAGTACCACTAATCTGTCTTCCATCTAGACAGCATTTGCAGTGGTAGAATCTATCTTGAATAACTGCTTTGGCACTCTGAAGTCTATTGAAGGTTTGCTACTTTCCAAGAAAGGATTGGCTGTTAAACAGTAGTTAATTTCATCCAATTTCAGATCTCAGCACAGGAGCAGCTACTCAACTGTTCTCGAGAGTCCCATGGCACACATTTCAGCTGTGTGTGCATTCCAGGAGCAGTTTGCACATAACTTTAAAGAGCTAGGGTGAACCAAAAAGATTCTGTCCTCCAAATATTGGGAATCTGTTTTCTGATTACTGAATTCTGCTTCTCATAATGAAGATGCAGACAAAACGTGGCCATCATTGTTATACCTTACTTCATTATTGCTACATTTTATACCCAATGGTTACAAGCCCGGCTTCCTCTAGCTGAACTGACTTTCAAAGGACTTAAGAGCTGGACTGAACTGAAGAGCTGGAATACTTTCTCTCCTCTTCATTTTTCTTATTCTACTTGTGGAGCCAGATATTAAAAATTAAGACATCAAAATCAAATGCATATACAGAGGAATTAAAGAATTACCTGAGAAGACTTTCCATTTGCATTTCAGTGTGTTTTTCCATATGGATGTAGCTATAACAGCCAAAAAAAAAAAAAAAAAACACTAACGAAAACAGAAAGCATCAAACCATAGTGAAGGAAGAGAATCTGATTTCCAGAATTGCTAGACTATTAGATTCCAATGTTCTGTTTTCAGCTGAAAAAAATCATAAGACCTACACAGAAAGGAAAAATGGCCCATTTGATGGAAAGGGATAAAATCAACAGAAACTGCCCCTGAAAAAGACCCAATAGAATATCAGCTGGAGAAGGAAATGGCAACCCATTCCAGTGTTCTTGCCTGGAGAATCCCAGGGATGGGGGAGCCTGGTGGGCTGCTGTTAATGGGGTCACACAGAGTCAGACACGACTAAAGTGACTTCAGTTCAGTTCAGTCACTCAGTCGTGTCCGACTCTTTGCGACCCCATGAATCGCAGCACGCCAGGCCTCCCTGTTCATCACCATCTCTCGGAGTTCACTCAGACTCACGTCCATCAAGTCCGTGATGCCATCCAGCCATCTCATCCTCTGTCGTCCCCTTCTCCTCCTGCCTCCAATCCCTCCCAGCATCAGAGTCTTTTCCAATGAGTCAACTCCTCGCATGAGGTGGCCAAAGTACTGGAGTTTCAGCTTTAGCATCATTCCTTCCAAAGAAATCCCAGGGTTGATCTCCTTCAGAAAGGACTGGTTGGATCTCCTTGCAGTCCAAGGGACTCTCAAGAGTCTTCTTCAACACCACAGTTCAAAAGCATCAATTCTTTGGCGCTCAGCCTTCTTCACAGTCCAACTCTCACATCCATACATGACCACAGGAAAAACCATGGCCAGGGGTGGCCAGGAGGAGACACCCCACGTCCGAGGTCAGGGGCAGCCGGGAGGAGACACCCTGTGTCTGAGGTCAGGGGCAGTCGGGAGAAGCCACCTTGAGCTTGAGGCCAGGGGCAGTGACCCCAGGGAGCCACCAGGAGCCCAAAGCCAGGGGCGGCAGCTGGGAAGAGCCACCTCGTGCCCGAGGCCAGGGGGGGGTGACCCTCAGAAGCCACCCCGAGCCTGAGCCCGAGGCCAGGGCCGATGGCTGGGAGGAGCAACCCAAGGATCGCTGGCTGCACAGGTGCAGGAGGGCCTAGAGGAGCTATCCCACCTTGAAGGTCAGGAACAGTGACGGTAAGGAGATACCCCTCATCCAAGGTAAGGAGCAGCGGCTGTGCTTTGCTGAAGCAGCCGTGAAGAGATACCCCACACCCAAGGTAAGAGAAACCCAAGTAAGATGGTAGATATTGCAAGAGGGCATCAGAGGGCAGACATACTGAAACCATACTCACAGAAAACTAGTCAATCTAATCACACTAGGACCACAGCCTTGCCTAACTCAATGAAACCAAGCCATGCCTGCGGGGCAACCCAAGATGGGTGGGTCATGGTGGAGAGGGCTGACAGAATGTGGCCCACTGGAGAAGGGAATGGCAAGCCACTTCAATATTCCTGCCTTGAGAACCCCATGAACAGTATGAAGTGACTTAGCAGCATAATATCAGCTAGGCAAGGACTTAAAAAAAAAAAAAAAAAAAAAAACTGTCTTAAATGCTTAAAGGAATAAAGATGTTGACAAAGCCAAGAAAACAACATATGAATGAAATGGGTATATCAATAAAGAGAAAAAAAATAAAAAAGAAACTGAAAGGAAATTAGTGAGTTGAAAAATAAAATAACTGTAATGAAAAGCACACTAAAAGGACTCAAAAGGATATTTGAGCTGGCAGAAGAAAGAATCAGTAAACCTGAAGATAGAGCAATGAAAATAACTAAGTCTGAGGAGCCAAAAAAAAATCACTGGAAAAAGAAGGTGTCCTTCAGTGGATGAATGGTGAAATAAACTCTGGCACATTCATATAACTCATCAATAACAGCTGCCCCTCAAAAAAAAAAAAAGGAATTCTTGATACATACCACAACCTGAATGAAATCTTATGTGGAGTGAAGAAATCCAGTTATCAAAGATTGCATACTGTATAACTGCATTTATATAACATCTTTGAGGTGTCACAGTTACAGGACTAGAGAACAGGTTAATGATTTCCAGGGATTAAGGAGGCAGTGGCAGTGGGTGGAAAGTAGTTGGAGCCATAAAAGGGTAATGAAGGATCCTTATGCTGATGGAAATGTTCTATATCTTGACCATTAATATCTGTATATTAGGTGTAATATTGTACTATAGTTTTGCAAGTTGTTATCACTATAGAAAGAGTAGGCAGATCCCTCTGTATTGTTTCTTACATGTGAATTTACAGTTATCTCCAAGTAAAATATTAATTAATGCTCTGTTTTCATTTTTAATAGAGTATTATTTGCAACAATAACTCACATATAAAGCTCTTTGATGTGCTCGGTAATTTTTAAGAGTGGAAAGGGCCTCAAGAACATAATTCTTGAAAAGTAATATCCATTAAATGAATGTATAATTTTAAATTGCTATAGGTAAATTATTCTAAAAAATGGAATACATTGCCTAATTAGGATAATATTTAAGGAGGAGAGATTGGTGTTTGGCTACTCAGATTTCTATAAATTTCAAAAATTTTAACTGATTTCATAATCTAGTTCTTAGCTTGATGTTCAGAAATGACTTAACATTTCACCTTGTGGATAAATGAAAATGCAATCTTCGGACAATGAACATTTTAGCAACCTTTAAAAATATAGTTTTTCCAATATCAAAAAGTATCAGTTAGATTATTCTGTAATAAAAAGCTAAAATTTTCAGTGATTAAACCAATAGAGGTGTATTTGTCATTCATATTCAGGGAAACAGGCCCGCAGAGCCTGCACTATGTTCAAGGTTGCTAGTCTATGTCAGGAGGAAAGGACACGGCAACCCATAGATTGTTTCTTGAAGTTCTGGTCCAGAAGTTACATGTAAGTCTGTTCACATATCATTTGCCAAAATAAATCATATGACCATCCCTAACTTCAAGAAGGCAGGAAAACATATTCCAAGGGATCCAAAGTTTGATAAATTTAACTAGTATTCACAACATAGCAATCCAGATAAATTGGTAACCTTCAGACTACTGTTAAATAGAATTGGCACAAAATAATTTGAACTACCTTCAGGTATTTTCCTGAGGGTGATAGGGTAACAAGATGCTTTCAGTTTCACAGAAGAGTTAATACTGAAATGCAGTGGGCAATAAATATTGACAAGTCATATTCTTTAAACCAACATTGTCTAAATACTATTTGACTACCCAATTTATACTGTAACAGTTAAAGTTTGGAATTTCCACTGATGACTGTAACCCAAACAACAGACATAAGCACACTGTGTTTCCCTTCACCTTAAGTTGATTACTTTAGTTTTTATTTTATAGAGTGATGTTTTCTGGACTATATGGAGAATGTATTTTCTATGCAAGACATAAGATTCATGTGGGGATTTTCCAGAATGTGTTTCTCCAAATAAGTAGGGAAAATTCTTCAATCTGCGGAGAATTATTTAGAAAATGATGCATATCCTGCACCCCACTTAAGCACAAAACACAATAACATATAAAAAAAATCTGAGAATGTTTTTAGTAAATAACCTGGTTATTGAATAAAATGTGACCATGTCTAGACACTAAATTTAGCTCATTTTAACCCCTAAATTTTCATAAGGTAGGTGAATAGTTGTCCTCACTTTATAAACTTGATTATCTTATAAAAACTACTAAATTCTGTAAATTCCTACTTAAAAGTTCCTATTTTATTTTGAGGGTGGTTTTCTAAACTTAAGACAGAGTCAAGGTTGTCTGAAATAAGTTGAGCTAGAATAGGAAGAATGAATATTGGCTTATGTTGTAGAACTTGAAATAGACTATTCTGTTCTGAAAGACCTAAAATGTATTACTTGATAGCTTAAAATAAAACATCTCTCCTATGCCTTCTAGTCTGAATTGTCCACCAATTAATCATCACATTAGATTATTCCGTGGGCATAAAATTAATCTTTTAAGACACTGGGAAGTTAGCCAGAGCTGGGAAGGTCTTCTAGTTTATGAGTTTAGAGAATTGGATAATTGTTGACTGGAAGAAAGTTATGATTTAAATTTAAGGAGTGAAGTACAAGGAGTAAATATATTTGCACAGGACTCAAAGTGACTTCATTCTAAAAGACAGTGAGTAATCAAGGATCCTGAGTTGATCCCTGGATATCAAGTTTGGTAAAGGAAAACAGGTAAAAAATGTCTAAAAATCGTGCTCAAACTATGGGATGCTTCAGCGTTGCCTAATTAAAGATAAAGAAGCATGCTGCCTCTCCATCTCCTCCTTCCCTACACACTCAGGATTTCAATTCTATATGTGTGGGGTAGAGCCTAGACTTCAAGAATTTTAGTGAGCTGTCTGCTTGCTAAATTTTTGAATTATTGTTTTATAATTGCCAAAATGGTGTCATGAAAAAAAAAAAAAGAGTAATAAAGACTAAAGAAAACAAATTTTAGAGAACAAGATGGTGGAGGAGTAGATGGACACAGAGTACATCTCTCCATGGATATATCAGGAATATAACTTCAGACACAGAAGTGTGTGCAAAACACCAGCCGAGAGTGGACAGGAGTACCTGCCCAGTGGAAAAGAATATACAGAACCACACAAAACTCGGTAGGATGAAGGTACTAGGGGGAAAAACAGGAGTGTTTGTATGACTGGACCTGCCCTCAACAGTGGGGGAACTGAAGCAGGGTCGTATCCCCACTCTGGGGCAACTGAGTCAGAGGAGAAACATTTAAGGCTGAGAGTGAAACACCTGATCTGTGGCAGCCTAAATGGAATGAGAATCAGACAGTCCTTGCCACAGCCATACACACCCCAGATGGTGCAGTGGCTGGGAGCTGGAGTTTAGGGATTGTGGAGCAATTCCAGGGCGAGGTCTGCTGTTGACTGTGGAGAGACGGATCGAGGGGATGTGAGGGAGGAGATTGTGGTGGGAAATGCCTGTGGAGAAAAGGCTGGCAGCAATGGGAATAAGGCGATACTGCTGAGTCACACGTAGCAGGTGGGGCCATCACCATAGCTCCTCTCCCCCCACATGCCAGCTTTGGCAGCTGAACAATAGAGAGGCTGGACCATCAAACGCCTGACACACTGAACTACAGAATAGGACCCACATCCAGAGTGCCCCTTTAAGTGCCTGATGCACCAGTCTACAGAGTAGCACCGCACCCTGAAGGCTCCTCTATGTACCTGATGTGCCAAACAGCAGAGAAGGACCCCAGTCCTTCTCTGAGGAGAAGGAAAAAAGCTTAATTAGATTTCATAGTGCCAATAAAATCAACAACTACAACGCAGCGAGTTGGGCGGGGAGGAGGAAAAAAATCAATCTACAGAGCAAGTCAAAACATAAGAATAATAAAAGTTATTATTTTATTATTAGGAAGCCCTTTAAGTGCCTAAATGGGCAGAGCTCCAAAGAAAGACTGGCCAAACAGGCCTTCTGATTGGTGGCAAGAGGCTCAAAAAAAGACTCTGATAGGGCCATAACTCCTGCAGCAGAGGCAGTCCATGTTTCTGCATACTTGGTGCCACCAGGGTCCGCACAAGCCAAGCAGCTGTGCCACTTTCATGTTCAACTCTCACTGGGGCAGAAGTGCCACAGGCTAAAAAAGTCTTGCACCTATACACACAGGGTCACTTTGGTAGTGTCCAAATCTTTGTGACCCTGTAAACTGGTGCCTGCCAGGCTTCCCTGTTGCGGAGGAGAGTTCTCCAGGCAAGATACTGGAGCGTATTGGCCAATACTGGTTGCCATACCCTTCTAGAGCACTGTATTTCCTGCTGCCCTAGCCACCAACTCTCCTGAGTACCTGATGCTGCCAGAACCACTGTGAGCCAAGCAGCTACACCACCTCCACACTGGGCCTCACAGGGGCAAACCCAAGTGGATGACCCATAGGAAAAGGTGTAAATAAAACCACAATTGAAACCAAGGGGCAGTGTGATTAAGCAAGAAGACACAAAACCCCACCAACTGTACAAGCTGCAGATTAAATCCACACAATCAACTAGGCAGACTCTGTGTCTATGGAATATATAAAAGGTCACTGAGTGATACATCTCTCCATGGATATATCAGGAATATAACTTCAGACACAGAAGTGTGTGCAAAACACCAGCCGAGAGTGGACAGGAGTACCTGCCCAGTGGAAAAGAATATACAGAACCACACAAAACTCGGTAGGATGAAGGTACTAGGGGGAAAAACAGGAGTGTTTGTATGACTGGACCTGCCCTCAACAGTGGGGGAACTGAAGCAGGGTCGTATCCCCACTCTGGGGCAACTGAGTCAGAGGAGAAACATTTAAGGCTGAGAGTGAAACACCTGATCTGTGGCAGCCTAAATGGAATGAGAATCAGACAGTCCTTGCCACAGCCATACACACCCCAGATGGTGCAGTGGCTGGGAGCTGGAGTTTAGGGATTGTGGAGCAATTCCAGGGCGAGGTCTGCTGTTGACTGTGGAGAGACGGATCGAGGGGATGTGAGGGAGGAGATTGTGGTGGGAAATGCCTGTGGAGAAAAGGCTGGCAGCAATGGGAATAAGGCGATACTGCTGAGTCACACGTAGCAGGTGGGGCCATCACCATAGCTCCTCTCCCCCCACATGCCAGCTTTGGCAGCTGAACAATAGAGAGGCTGGACCATCAAACGCCTGACACACTGAACTACAGAATAGGACCCACATCCAGAGTGCCCCTTTAAGTGCCTGATGCACCAGTCTACAGAGTAGCACCGCACCCTGAAGGCTCCTCTATGTACCTGATGTGCCAAACAGCAGAGAAGGACCCCAGTCCTTCTCTGAGGAGAAGGAAAAAAGCTTAATTAGATTTCATAGTGCCAATAAAATCAACAACTACAACGCAGCGAGTTGGGCGGGGAGGAGGAAAAAAATCAATCTACAGAGCAAGTCAAAACATAAGAATAATAAAAGTTATTATTTTATTATTAGGAAGCCCTTTAAGTGCCTAAATGGGCAGAGCTCCAAAGAAAGACTGGCCAAACAGGCCTTCTGATTGGTGGCAAGAGGCTCAAAAAAAGACTCTGATAGGGCCATAACTCCTGCAGCAGAGGCAGTCCATGTTTCTGCATACTTGGTGCCACCAGGGTCCGCACAAGCCAAGCAGCTGTGCCACTTTCATGTTCAACTCTCACTGGGGCAGAAGTGCCACAGGCTAAAAAAGTCTTGCACCTATACACACAGGGTCACTTTGGTAGTGTCCAAATCTTTGTGACCCTGTAAACTGGTGCCTGCCAGGCTTCCCTGTTGCGGAGGAGAGTTCTCCAGGCAAGATACTGGAGCGTATTGGCCAATACTGGTTGCCATACCCTTCTAGAGCACTGTATTTCCTGCTGCCCTAGCCACCAACTCTCCTGAGTACCTGATGCTGCCAGAACCACTGTGAGCCAAGCAGCTACACCACCTCCACACTGGGCCTCACAGGGGCAAACCCAAGTGGATGACCCATAGGAAAAGGTGTAAATAAAACCACAATTGAAACCAAGGGGCAGTGTGATTAAGCAAGAAGACACAAAACCCCACCAACTGTACAAGCTGCAGATTAAATCCACACAATCAACTAGGCAGACTCTGTGTCTATGGAATATATAAAAGGTCACTGAGTGTTCCCAATAAAGAAAACACACTAGTTCTGATAGCTGTGGACATTGGAGGCAAGTACACAGAGCACAGCAGGACCATATTAGAATTTGAGCTGCCCACACAGCAGGTCCAGAGATCAGCACAGTGTTGGAGGGCATCCTAGGGAGGTGAAGAAGACTGTGACTCCCAGCAAATAAAAGAACTCTGACAGCAGTGACTCAAGAAAAACTTTTATTATTCTTATGTTTTGACTTGCTCTGGAGATTCTTTTGATTTTTTTTCCTCCCCCCGCCCAACTCTCTGCGTTGTAGTTGTTGATTTTATTGACACTATGAAATCTAATTAAGCTTTTGAGTTTTTTTTGTTTTTCTTTTTTTTCTCAGTCACACTTTTTATCATTGTTATAAACCTCTGCCTATATGTTGGGCTTTTGCAGTTCTGGGAATTTTTTTAATTTTTTATTTTTGTTCTGTCTCTTTTTTTATTTTTAACTTTTTAAACCTATTATTATTTTTCTGCATTTATTCCTTTGTTTTCTTTTCCTAGTGTTCTTTTCCAGTTGCAGTTAATCTTTAATATACATAAATCATCTTTATCTACCTCTGTTTAACATGACATATCTATTCTTTCTTTCTTTTCTTTCTTTTGTCTCAACATATATGTTAGGTTTATTTTCATTACTTTATTCCCCACCTAGTTTTAGTTTCATTTTCCAGTTTGTGCTCTTATTAGTTTTGTTCTGGTAATTTTTGCTTTTCTTTGTTTGCTGGGTCAATCTGTTGTACTTTATTTTTGTTGGACTGTTTTGGTTTTGCTTATGGGTGTATATGTATATGTGTATATTCAGTCACACTTTTTCAGTTCAGTTCAATCACTCAGTCATGTCCAACTCTTTGTGACCTCATGGGCTGCAGCATGCCAGGCTTCCCTGACCATCACCAACTTCTGGAGTTTACTCAAACTCATGTCCTTACACTTTTTATATGGGGTTGCAAAGAGTCGGACATGACTGTGCGACTGAACTGAACTGAATACACCTCTGCCTCTTTGTTGGGCTTTTGCAATTCTGTGGAGTTTTCCTTTTTTTTCTTTTCTCTTTTTCTTCCTTTTTTTTCCCCTCTTTTTTGTAATTTTAATTTTTTAAACCTATTATATTTTTTCTACATTTATTCCTTTGATTGCTTTCCCTACTGTTCTTTTCCCCTTGCAGTTAATCTTTCTTATATATAAATCTTCTTCATCTACCTCTATTTAACTTTTTTATATCTATTATTTCTTTCTTTTCTTTCTTTCCTTTCTTCTCAATGTATTTGTTAGTTTTATTTTCATTGCTTTATTCCCCACTTGCCACCTTGCTTTAGGTTTGCTTTCCAGTTTGAGCTTTAGTTAGTTTTGTCCTGGTAGATATAATTTTTAGTCTCCTTTGTTCTCAATGTGAATCTATTGTATTTCATTTTTGTTGGCCTGTTTTGGTTTTGCTTATGGGTATGTATGTATATGGAGAATGAAATAGCAACCCACTCCAGTACTCTTGCCTGGAGAATCCCATGGACAGAGGAGCCTGGCAGACTACAGCCCATGGGTCACAAAGAGTCAGACAGGGCTGAAGCGACTTAGAACGCACACATATGTATATGTGTATATTCAGTCACATTTTTTATTTTTGTTATATACATCTACACCTACATTGGGCCTTTGCAGTTCTGTGAAATACCTTTTATTCTTTTCTTTTCTTTCTTGTTCTATTCTTTGTTCTCTTTTTTATTATTTTAATTTTTTTAAAACCTATTGCATTTTTTCTGCATTTATTCCTTTGATTGCCTTTCCTACTGTTCTTTACCCCTGGAAGTTAATCTTTAATGTATATAAATCTTCTTCATCTACCCCTATCTATCTTTGTATATCTATTCTTTCCTTCTTTACTTTCCTTCCTTTCCTCTCAACATATTTGTTAGTTTTGTTTTCATTGCTTTATCCCCCACTTGGCACCTTGCTTTAGTTTTGTTTTCCAGTTTATACTTCAGTTAGTTTTGTTCTTAACTGGAAAATATAATTTTTTATTTCCTTTGTTAGCTGAGTCAATCTATTGTATTTTATTTTTATTGGACTATTTTGACTTTGCTCATTGGTGTACATGTATACATGTATATTTCATTATTTTCATTGTTATTTGCTGATTTTGTAATTGCCATTTGTCTGGGATTCATCTTTGGTTTCTCATTTTTGGATGTTTGTTTTAATATCACTTAATGCCATAACAAACCACTTGTGGAATCTTTGTTCTGGACCAGAGATCAAGCCCTGAACCTTTGGAGTGGGAACACTGACTCCAAGACCCTACACTACCAGAGAACTAACCCTAGGGGGTATCAAATAGTGAGAACTCCCAAAAATGAAACCACTGTGTTTGTGTTTCTTACAGTTTCTTTTTCTTCTTCTTCTTCTTGTAATTGATATCTAGTCTCATAGTGTCATGGTTAGAGAAGAAGCTTGATACAACTCCAATTTTCTTAAATTTATTGAGGTTTGATTTGTGACACAGGATGTGGTCTATCCTGGAGAGTGTTCCATGTGCACAAACACATGGAGATTAAACAACATGTTTCTAAATAACCAACAGGTTACTGTGAAGAAATGAAAAGGGAAATGAAGAAATCAAAATGGAAATCAAAAAATTTCTAGAAACAAATGACAATGAAAGACAACTCAAAACCTGTGGGAAGCAGCAAAAGCAGTCCTAAGAGGGAAGTTTATAGCAGTACAATCCTACCTCAAGCAACAAGAAAAACATCAAATAGACAACCTATCTTCACACCTAAAACAACTGGAAAAAGAAGAACAAAAAAATCGCAAAATTTGTAAAAAGAAAGAAATCATAAAGATCCAAGCAGAAAGAAATGAAAGAAAGCAATAGTAAAGTTTAATAAAACTAAAAACTGGTTCTTTGAGAAGATAAATAAAATTGACAAACCTTCAGCCAGACTCATCAAGAAAAAAAGAGAGAAGAATCAAATCAACAACATTAGGAATGAAAAAGGAGCAATTACAACAGACAATGCAGAAGTATAAAGGATTAAAAGAGATTATTATGAGCAACTGTATGGCAATAAAATGGATAACCTGTAAGAAATGAACAGGTTCTTAAAAACATTCAATCTTCCAAGACTGAACCAGGAAGAAACAGAAATTATGAACAACCCAATTACAAGCAATGAAATTGAATCTGTGATAAAAAATCTCTTAAAAAACAAAAGCTCAGGACCAGGTGGTTTCACAGGAGAATTCTATCAAACATTTAGAGAAAAGCTAATGCCTATCCTTCTAAAAAATTGCAGAGGAAGCAACACTTCCAAACTCATTCTACAAGACCAACATCACACTAATACCAAAACCAGACAAAGATAACACAAAAAAAGAAAACCATAGGCCTATATCACTGATGAACATAGATGCAAAAATCCTCAACAAAATTTTAGCAAACAGAATTCAGCAACACATCCAAAAGCTCATACACCATGATCGAATTGAGTTTATTCCAGGGATGCAAGAATTCTTCAATATATGCAAATCAATCAATGTGATATACCATATTAACAAATTGAAAGATAAAAACCATATGATAATCTCAGTAGATGCAGAAAGAGCCTTTGACAAAATTCCACATCCATTTATGGTTAAAACTCTTCAAAAAATGGGCATAGAAGGAACCTACCTCAACATAGTAGAAGCCATATATGATAAGCCTATAGCAAAAATTATTATAAATGATGAAAACTGAAAGCATTTCCCCCAAGTTCAGGAACAAGACAAGGGTGTCCACTTTCACCACAATTATTCAATGTAGTTCTGGAAGTCCTAGCTACAGCAATCAGTGAAGAAAAAGAAATAAAAGGAATCCAGGTCAGAAAAGAAGTTAAGCTCTCACTGCTTGCACATGACATGATACTGTACATAGAAAACTCTAAAGATAGTATCAGAAGATTACTAAGGCCAATCAGTGAATTCAGCAAAGTTGCAGTATACAAAATCAATACACAGAAATCACTTGCATTTCTATATACTAACAATGAAAAATCAGGAAGAGAAATTAAAGAATCAATCCCACTCACCTTTGGCACAAAAAGAATTAACTATCTAGGAATAAACCTAACTAAGGAGACAAAAGAACTGTACACAGAAAATTACAGACACTGATGAAAGAAATTAAAAATGACATAAACTGATGGAGAAATATTTCATGTTCCTGGGTAGTAGGAATCAATATTTTGAAAATGACTATACTACCAAATGCAATCTAGGATTCAATGCGATCCCTATCAAATTGCCAATGACATTTTTCACAGAACTAGAGCAAAGGATTCCACAATTCATATGGAAACACAAAAGACCCCGAGTAGCCAAAGCAGCCCTGAGAAAGAATGGAGCTGGAGGAATCAACCTTCCTGACTTCAGATTATACCACAAATCTACATCATCAAGACAGTATGGTACTGGCACAAAAACATAAATATAAACCAATGGAACAAGATAGAAAGGCCAGAAATAAACCCAATGCACTTATGGATACCTTATTTTTGACAAAGGAGGCAAGAATATATGATGGGTCAAAGACAGCCTCTTCAATAAATGGTGCTGGGAAAACTGGACAGCTCTAGTTAAAAGAATGAAATTAGAATACTTCCTAACACCATACACAAAGATAAACTCAAAAAGGATTAAAGACCTAAATGTAAGACCAGAATCTGTAAATCTCTCAGAGGAAAACAGGCAGAACATTCGATGACATAAACCAAAGCAAGATCCTCTGTGACCCACTTCATGGAAGAATGGAAATTAAAAAAAAAAGTAAACAGGTGGAACCTGATAAAACTTAAAGATTTTGCACAGCAAAGGAAACTATAAGCAAGGCGAAAAGACAACCCTCAGAATGGGAGAAGATAACAGCAAATGAAATAACTGACAAAGGATTAATTCCAAAATACACAAGCAGCTCATACAACTCAATGCTAGAAAAACAAACAACCCAATGAAAAAGTGGGGGAAGGACCTAAACAGACATTTCCCCAGAGACGACATACAGATGGCTAACAAACACATGAAAAGATCCTCAACATTGCTCTTTATTAGAGAAATGCAAATCAAAACCACAGTGAGATACCACCTCACACTGGTCAGAATGGCCCTCATCAAAAGCTCTACAAACAATAAATGCTGGACAGGGTGAGGAGAAAACAACGCTCTTGCACTGTTGCTAGGAATGTAAATTGGTACAGTCACTATGGAAGATGGTATGGAGATTCCTTAAAAATCTAGGAATAATACCACCATATGATCCAGCAATCCCACTCTTGGGATTATATACTGACAGGAAACCAGTGTTGAAAAAGATGCGTTCATCCCAATGTTCACTGTAGCACTATCTACAAGCATCCTAGATGTCCATTGACAGCTGAATGGATACAGAAAGTTCAGTTCAGTCGCTCAGTCATGTCCGATTCTTTGCGACCCCATGAATCGCAGCATGCTAGGCCTCCCTGTCCATCACCAACTCCCAGAGTTCACTCAAACTCACGTCCATCAAGTCGGTGATGCCATCCAGCCATCTCATCCTCTGTCGTCCCGTTCTCCTCCTGCCCCCAATCCCTCCCAGCATCAGAGTCTTTTCCAATGAGTCAACTCTTTGCATGAGGTGACCAAAGTACTGGAGTTTCAGCTTTCACATCATTTCTTCCAAAGAACACCCAGGACCTATCTCCTTTAAAATGGACTGGTTGGATCTCTTGCAGTCCAAGGGACTCTCAAGAGTCTTCTCCAACACCACAGTTCAAAAGCATCAATTCTTCAGCACTCAGCTTTCTTCACAGTCCAACTCTCACATCCATACATGACCACAGGAAAAACCATAGCCTTGACTAGACTGACCTTTGTTGGTAAAGTAATGTCTCTGCTGTGGTACGTATATAAAATGGAACATTACTCAGCAATAAAAAGGAACACATTTGAGTCAGTTTTAATGAGGTGGATGAGCATAGAACCTATTATACAAAGCAAAGTGAGTCAGAAAAAGAAAGATGAATATCATATTCTAGCTAACATGTACAGAATCTAGAAAAATAGCACTGCAGAATTTATTTACAGGGCAGCATCGGAGAAACAGACATAGAGAATAGACTCATAGAAATGGGGAGTGGGGAGGAGAGGGTGAGATGTATGGAAAAAACACATGGAAACTTACATTCAGTTCAGTCCAGTTCAGTCGCTCAGTCGTGTCTGACTCTTTGCGACCCCATGAATCTCAGCACACCAGGCCTCCCTGTCCATCACCAACTCCTGGATTTCACTCAAACTCACATCCATCGAGTCAGTGATGCGATCCAGCCATCTCATCCTCTGAGGTCCCCTTCTCCTTCTGCCCTCAAACCCTCCCAGCATCAGAGTCTTTTCCAATAAGTCAACTTTTCACATGAGATGACCAAAGTACTGAAGTTTCAGCTTCAGCATCATTCCTTCCAAAGAAATCCCAGGGCTGATCTCCTTCAGAATGGACTGGTTGGATCTCCTTGCAGTCCAAGGGATTCTCAAGAGTCTTCTCCAACACCACAGTTCAAAAGCATCAATTCTTCAACACTCAGCTTTCTTCACAGTCCAACTCTCACATCCATACATGACCACTGGAAAAACCATAGCCTTGACTAGACAGACCTTTGTTGGCAAAGTAATGTCTCTGCTATTCAATATGCTATCTAGGTTGGTCATAACTTTTCTTCCAAGGAGTAAGCGTCTTTAATTTAATGAAAAAGTTGGCTTAAAGATCAACATTCAGAAAATGAAGATCATGGCATCTGGTCCCATCATTTCATGAGAAATAAATGGGGAAACAGTGGAAACAGTATCAAACTTTTTTTGGGGGGGTTCCAGATCACTACAGATGGTGACTGCAGCCATGAAATTAAAAGACGTCTACTCCTTGGAAACTTACATTACCTTATTAAAAATAGATAGCCAATGGGAATTTGCTGTATTGCTCAGGAAACTCAAACAGGGGCTCTGTATCAACCTAGAGGGGTGCGATGGGGAGGGAGATGAGAGGGAGGTTCAAAAGGGAGGGGATATATGTATACATATTGCTGATTCATGTTGAGGTTTGATAGAACACAACAAAATTCTATAAAACAATTATCCTTCAAAGAAAAATACATATAAAAAAACAACAACAAAAAAAGGAAACGAATTTTAAAATTTTGCTTACATGTGAGAATGGATAAGATAGAGTTGCCTCCCTGTCCTTTTGCTCCTAGTTTAAAAGTATTTTCTAGATGAATTTTCTCAGGCTATTCTAATAGACTGAAACAATTTTAAATTCAAAATCTCATTTAAGATATCTTATTTAAAATATCTTACTTTCATCCACTTTTAAATAAAAGAGTATCTATTTGTAGATGTGTATAAGAGACAGGGTTGGATCTCTTGCAGTCCAAGGGACTCTCAAGAGTCTTCTCCAACACCACAGTTCAAAAGCATCAATTCATCAGCACATTGAGAAAAAGATGTATTAAAAAAGTTAAAAGGAATGCAACTTTTCAATAACACTTTAAGTTTTGAATGAAAGGTGTGAATATTTCACTACTGAAATCTACCAAATGGTAGATTTTCCACTTAATATATATTTGGTAAGTGTTTACAATTTATTATATAAATTTTTATGTGCACAGAAGAGCTTAAACCCTTCAAATATATATTGATTTGGAATATTACTTGAGGATACCTAAAAAAAGTATTTATATAGTTTAAAGTTATGGAACATGCACAAACATATTTATGGAAAAATATCACCAGAATTGATTTAATCTTGATAAGTACCAATTTCTTTTTTAAATTAATTGATTTATTTTAATTGGAGGCTAATTACTTTACAATATTGTAGTGGTTTTGCCATACATTGACATGAATCAGCCATGGGTGTACATGTGTTCCCCATCCTGAACCCCCCTCCCACCTCCCTCCCCATCCCATCCCTCAGGGTCATCCCAGTGCACCAGCCCTGAGCACCCTGTCTCATGCATTGAACCTGGACTGGCAATCTAGTTCACATATGATAATATACATGTTTCAATGCTATTCTCTAAAATTATCCTGCCCTCGCCTTCTCTCACAGAGTCCAAAAGACTATTCTTTACATCTGTATCTCTTTTGCTGTCTCGCATATAGGGTCATCGTTACCATCTTTCTAAATTCCATATATATGCATTAATACATTGTATTGGTGTTTTTCTTTCTGACTTATTTCACTCAAATTCTAAATTTGAATTTCATGACTAGTATTTCAGAACATATATATCATTTAAAAGTGTAATTAATGGCAAATATGTGAAAAGCTAAATCTATGTCTTGTTTTTCTAATACAGGAGACAGATATTTCATTTTTAGCACAAGGATTGATTTTTAATACTCAGTAAGGATTGCTTTCTTATTTCATGTTTACTCCAAGCTCCAGATTTTGTGAATCTGGATTGCTTTCTTTATAGAGCCATTCCTCTGAGATCATCCAAGAGAGGAAAGCAAATCACCAGTCAATATTTAGACCTGGGCAATCTTCTGATTAATGGAAGGGCCAGAACTACGTCTCCTAAAACACTTTGTACATTTTTCCAGGTTTATTCATAGCCAAACAATCAAAATTTTCATAAGTAATTGTAAGTCTGAATTTTGGCTGCTTTTACTACATTTACTTGTCAACTCTGATATTTACACAAGTGTTTCACTGCTATTAGATTCTTTAGTCCATTTCACTAAGCCTTTCTTTTTTCCCCCTAACATGAGGTAAGAGAATGCAGATGGTAGCAAATAAAAAGTGTGTATTCTGTATTGTTAGTCCTCATTTTAGAAAAATAGAATAATGGAATTACAGTTTAGACTTTATTGGCTAAGCATCATTTTAATGACTGGAAGGCAAATAGAGCTGATGCTGCTATAGAAATACATTATGACTTACCGCAGACATGGAACATTTGTTCTCCTGGGATAAACAATGATATGATTCATCAATTGGAGAAAAGCCAAGAGAGAGAAAAAATATTCCAACAAAAGTTAGGGCTACAGTAGTATAGTATAGTTAAGAAGATTCAATATGTTACACCTTAAACTAAATTTATTTAGAGAGCCACTAATGCAAGCCTAATATAATTAGTATTTTACAACATCATCTACTTAGGATAACTTATATTCTTCTATGCCCTTCTAAACTTTATAGTCTCTAAAAAAATATCTCTTATAGACTCAGTTTTGTTGGTTGTTGAAAATGTAAGCAGCTCTAACACAAATCCTCCATGACAAAATGAAGTCCTCTTGCTCTAACTTTGTTCTTCAGTACAGATAGTGATCCTCATTTATATATCTGTAAATGAATACTTTGGGGCATTCTTTATCCACATCTGTTGGTAGTGAAAAACCACATTTTTGTTTATGGTCCTTGGATATCAGATCTCTCTGGCTAATTTTTTGTTTTGAAGAATTTTTAGTGGCATGACTCAAACATACATAAGATTATTCATAAACAACCTGTCCCGTGGATCATATTTTTTCTGCAACTCTGTCCAACCTCACTATATTGACCTTTCTATTCCCTTTTGTGTATTGGTCCTGGGGCCAAAGGTCATTCATATTCTGGTAATAGTCTCTTGACTTCAGTTTTTGGATCATCCTTAATTCCAACAGATGGTGGTGTGGGCTGAATTTTGTTCCCCAAAATACACAGATTAAAGTCCTAGCCCCTAACCCCTCATAAGGTGAATGCATTTGGAGATAGGATCTTTAAAAGGGATTAAGGTAAAAAAAATAAAAATAAAATAAATTAAAGGGATTAAGGTGAAATGATGCCATTAAGATTGGCCCTAATCGAATAGAAATGATTAAAAGAAGAGAATATTAGGACACAGACACACACAAAGGAAAGACCATGTGAAGACACAGGGAGGGAAGATAGTCTTTTGCAAGTCAAGGAGTGATGCCTCAGAAGAAACCAACCTAACGAAACTTTAGTCTTGGACATCTACCCTTCACAACTATGAGGAAATAAATTTATGTTGCTTATGCCACCCACTCTGTGATGTTTTCTTATGACAGCCCAGGAAAACTAATACAGATGCATTCTCCTAGATACATATGGTGTTTTGAGAACACAAATTATCCCTAATCCACTTCCTGGTCTAGATCCCTTCTTCCACCTGGCACAGTCAGACAAGACAAGAGAGGATTACTCTCTGAAGAAAGTAACCAGAAGATGCCCAAGAATTAGAGGTATTAGATACAAAGGATATTCAGGAATAATGCTAAAAGGAGGAAAATTACATGAAAAATCTATACTCCTGAGTAGTAAGAGTCTCGGCACTTTTTATCATCTTGGCTCCTAGATAATTAGTTAGGCATATTCCATTCTGGCCCTCTGGTAGAATTTTGGATATTTCAGATATTAAGATTTGAATTTTCTCCAAAAAATCCTGTCATCCTACAGAGGAAAAGACTAACATATAAACTCCACCCAAAGGATGGGATTTCTAAATAAAATTTCGTGTCTCCCTCTCAAATATGAATGAATATCCAACAATGGCCTAACAGTTAAGAAAAGTTTTTAATGTGAAAACAATACTCAGAACTAATAAAAAAAATTAGAAGACAAAAAGTGTAGAGGACAAAAATATCAAAGAAATATTCATGAAGAAAAGCAATGTGAATCCATTTTTAAAAAAGAAGAATATTCAGAAACCATTTTGAAATTAAAAAATAAATAAAACCA
>SJYT01045350.1:26082-51753 GCA_006410635.1 Cephalophus harveyi
CTAAAATTTAAAGTAATAAAGAGAAACATTACACATACCAAAAACCAAAATATTTAGTTTAAAAAACTATGGAGTTATAAGTTTATAAGCTTATAGCATGATAAATAAAAGATAAATAAAAAATAACAATTCCACTAGCCCTGGAATGTGTTAAGGGACTAATGGTAAGACTGGACGTTTGATAAAAAGAAAAGAAAACAATTGCTTCAAATTTCTCAAGAATTATTAATTCTCAAGAATATATGAAGGATATTAATTCTCAATGATTATCATTTTAAATCTGGTAATTCTATACACAGCCAAACTGTTTAATTGCAAATTTTTATGGAACTATCATTAAATTAAAAAGAAATGTTGTTTACCAAGGAAATGAAAAAAATTAATTCCACAGTTGGTGAACCCCTGTGGCCTTCCCTGGTGGCTCGGAGGGTAAAGAAGCTGCCTGCAATGTGGGAAACCTGGGTTTGATCCCTGAGTCAGGAAGATCACCTGGAGAAGGAAATGCCTACCCACTCCAACATTCTTGCCTGGAGAATCCCATGGACAGAGGACCTGGTGGGGTACAATCCACGGAGTCGCAAAGAATCAGACACAGCTAAGCGACTAATTGGGGCTTCCCTGGTGTCTCAGACTGTAAAGTATCTGCCTGTAATGCGGGAGACCTGGGTTCGATTCCTGGGTTGGGAAGATCCCCTGGAGAAGGAAATGGCAATCCACTCCAACACTCTCGCCTGGAAAATCCCATGGAAGGAAGAGCCTGATAGGCTACAGTCCATGGGGTCGCAAAGAGTCGGACACGACTGAAAGACTTCAATTTCACTTTTAAGCGACTAATACTTTCACTTTCAAGGCAATTCAAGTGAAAGGGGAAAGAGATAATGTGAGAAGATATTTTTGGAGAAATCTCTGTTGCAATCCCCATCAACTCCTCTATCAAGGGAGAGGGATGTGCAGTATCTGCTTCAACTCAAGTCTGGTAAGTGAAGGATTCAACTTAACCACTACAGAGATTAATAAATGTCCTACATAGTATGGAGTCAGTGTAGCATAAACTCTGGCTCCTGCCCAGAAGGTAAAACATAAACAGAGAACTCATCTAATGGGTTCTCTCAAGTCATGATATGTTGCCTATCAGTTCAGTTCAATTGCTGAGTCATGTCCGAACTTTTTGCGACCCAATGGACTGCACACCAGGCTTCCCTGTCCATCACCAACTAGACTGTCTATAGCAAACTAAAATTTCTTGGAATCTTCTTCCAACTACTTTTTCCAGATCATGCTGTTTTGAGAAATACACTATCTTCTATGATCAACAAGGGTAATTACAGATATTGCCCAGAAAAGAACTGGGTATTTTGCCCTAAAACAGTCTTTTCCAGTATGCATGTCATTTCATAAAATATGGACAAACCCTCCTTTGACCAAAACAAAATCTAAGAATAATGTTAATTAACAGGAAATCTATGCTTAAATTGCCACCCACATGCAAATACATGGTATAGTATTCACTTATTTCCTTTGGAGTGTGAGAGATTTGACTGTCTGGATTACCTTTCTAGGAGTTGGTTGTGTCCATGGAGGATAATTTTATCACACTCTTAGCCATGTGCTTGGTTTCTTAGGTTATTCTGAAACATCAGTTACATGCTACTAAGAAAAACCCTTACCCCCTAATTGAATGCAATAATTCTTTTCTGTTATGTGAATTACTTTTTTATTTGCTTTCCTATTTTTATCTTTACCATCGGTTTCATTGTTTTTTCCTTTGCTTGCCAGAGCACCATTTTTGTTCCCTCTGAAGCCTCTCTAACCAGTCATTCCTCCAATTTTCCCATGCTATGGTACATTCCTGTACCACAGGTGTATGGAACATGATGATTTATCTATGATTCTAGAAAATAATTATCTAAATCTGCATTTTACCATTTCAATAAATGAAAAAATTCTGTAAGAGATAATAAGAGATTAAACTAACTGCCGCTGCTGCTGCTGCTAAGTCACTTCAGTCGTGTCTGACTCTGTGCAACCCCATAGATGGCAGCCCACCAGGCTCCCCCGTCCCTGGGATTCTCCAGGCAAGAACACTGGAGTGGGTTGCCATTGCCTTCTCCAATGGAAAAGTGAGAGTGAAGTCGCTCAGTCGTGTCCGACTCTTAGCAAATCCATGGACTGCAGCCTACGAGGCTCCCGTGTCCATGGGATTTTCCAGGCAAGAGTACTAGAGTGGGGTGCCATTGCTTTCTCCGACTAAACTAACTAAATCAGTACTATTTTCTCCTGTCTACTAATTCTCTGGATATCTGGTCATACTTAATGTGTGCCTATTGTCATGGGTTTGGTATTTTTAGATGTTCACATGACTCTAATTATGTACGCCTTCCTCAACATTATGAAAGTTAGTCTCTGAAGCAGACTTCCTGATGTACAGCATACTGATTATCCTGTCACCCTAGACTACGTTTTTTTCCCTTCTACTATTATCATTGCCATTTCATCCTAAGACATTAAATGAGATAGTGAGAAAATTCGGATCATCTGACAGCTTTTCTATACCAATGAATTCCTTTCTTCTATTTTAAGGTTTAACCAATGAATGGTAAAATTTTAGTCAGCTAATCATAAATATATAGATGACAAGCACTTTTCTATCCACATATATGCATTCTCTTGATTTATAATCCACTCATGCTTAGCACTGTTGCTTTCAGGGATGAGGAGAAAATTAGTTGAAAACAAAAAGGAAGACCTGAGTAGAAAAGCAAAGTGGAATATGGAATACTTGTTTTCAAATATTACCAGACTATAGAAAGGAAGATATGTTATAAATATTTCCCAAGTTGGAGTAAAGTAAGTAGTGTATTCCTTGAAATCAAACAGTAAAGGCTTTTTATATGTGTGTATGTGTACGTATATATAAAACTTTCTGTGTAACAAACAAGGGGAATCTATAATCTTCATTTTATACTTGGGCATTTTTTTCATAGAAAGAAAATTCAGAGATCCTGAAAGGAAGTTACTAGGATTAGCTTTTTAAATAAAATTTAAAAAGCTAAGCAGCATTTAATTGACAACATTGGTATTTAAATAAGCTTTTATTAGTACATATCTACTTTATCACTTTTAACCTATAATTACTTAACAAATGAAGAGCCTGCACTGCTTTATATACCCTGATGATGTTCAAATAATTATACTACAAAATGAAAAAATATATCAATATGAGATTTTTTGGTTCTGACATAAACATTTTAATTGAGTCATGGCACTACACAATTCTGAATTCTCCACTTCTTTGTGAATCTTTTCCATTTCTTTTTCATATTCTTTTTGATTCTAGGAGAATTCCTTTGTATTTGTAGGCTGCCCACATACTTCTATTTAACAGTGCATAGACAAATTCAAACAACTATTGAGAATTCAAAAAAGGAAAAATAATGAAGATGGTTCTCAAAACAACATGAGTTTTTAAATGAAAAGGTCATTGTGTGAAACAATAAATTTTGATCTGCAAAAGGCTTGAAATGTATTTATAAATTGTATATGGAGTTCAATAGTCACTAAACAGTTCCTATTTATTAACTCAGTCTATATGATCTTTTCTTCTATCAGCTAGGAGAAAAGGTAGTTTGAAGATGGCTACTTCTGGAAATACTTAATGATGTTCTATTATCTCACATATTCTTTTTTTGATTTCTTATCATTAAAAATGCAGTTATTCATTCATTTATTCCATTTATCTCATATTATGCTAATAAGTTACTGTATAATTGTCACTGGACATATAATTAAGAACAAAACATAGCATTCCTCATCATGGAACTTAATGTCCATAAAGATAGACAGACAATGAACAGATGTTTACAATACAGATAGCAAGAGAAAGAGAAGAGTTTAGGAACATATAAGAGATGTACAAAACAAACCTGGCATTTCAGGGAGAGCTTATAAGATGAGAAAGCAGGATGTGATCCTTGAGGGAGAGGTTCAGTTCAGTTTAGTTGCTCAGTCGTGTCCGACTCTTTGTGACCCCATGGACTGCAGCACGCCAGGCCTCCCTGTCCATCACCAACTCCTGGAGTTTACTCAAACTCCTGTCCATTGAGTTGACGATACCAACCAACTATCTCATACTCTGTCCTCCCCTTCTCCTCCCATCTTCAATCTTTCCCAGCATCAGGGTCTTTTCAAATGAGTCAGTTCTCCACATCAGGTGGACAAAGTACTGGAGTTTCAGCTTCAGCATCAGTCCTTCCAATGAATATTCAGGACTGATTTCCTTTAGGATGACTGGTTGGATTTCCTTGCAGTCCAAGGGACTCTCAAGAGTCTTCTCCAATACCACAGTTCAAAAGTGTCTATTCTTCAACACTCAGCTTTCTATATTGCCCAACCCTCTCATCCATACGTGACTACTGGAAAAACCATAGCGTTGACTAGATGGACTTTGTTGCAAAGTAATGCCTCTGCTTTTTAATATGCTGTCTAGGTTGGTCATAGCTTTTCTTCTAAGGAGCAATCATCTTTTAATTTTATGGCTGCAGTCACTGTCTGTAATAATTTTGGAGCCCCCAACCCCCCCAAAAAAATAAGTGAATAAACTGTCACTGTTTTCACTGTTTCCGCATCTATTTGCCATGACATGATGGGACCAGATGCCATGATCTTTGTTTTCTGAAAGTTGAGCTTTAAGCCAACTATTTTCCCTCTCCCCTTTCACTTTCATCAAGAGGCTTTTTCGTTCTCCTTCTCTTTCTGCCATAAGGAGAGTGTCATCTGCATATCTGAGGTTATTGATATTTCTCCTGGCAATCTTGATTCCAGCTTGTGCTTCATTCAGCCCAGCGTTTCTCATGATGTACTCTGCATACAAGTTAAATAAGCAGGGTGACAATATATAGCTTCAACACACTCCTTTCCCTATTTGGAACCAGTCTGTTGTTCCATGTCTAGTTCTAAGTGTTGCTTCTTGACCTGCATACAGATTTCTCAGGAGGCAGGTCAGGTGGTCTGATATTTCCATCTCTTTCAGAATTTTCCACAGTTTGTTGTGATCCACACAGTCAAAGTCTTTGGCATAGTCAATAAAGCAGAAATAGATGTTTTTCTGGAACTCTCTTGCTTTTTCCATGATCCAGCAGATGTTGGCAATGTGATTTCTGGTTCCTCTGCCTTTTCTAAATCCAGCTTGAACATCTGGCAGTTCACAGTTCACAAACTGTTGAAGCCTGGCTTGGAGAATGTTGAACATTACTTTGCTAGTGTGTGAGAAGAGTGCAATTGTGCAGTAGTTTGAGCATTCTTTGGCATTACCTTTCTTTGGGAGAGGCAGTGGGTTGAAGAAAAGGAAGACCATTCCAAGCAGAGTAAATATCAAGTTTATGAAAGGACCCTGCCAAGATGCAGTCAGGGAAGAGGCACCTAGAAGTCCACAAGTGGTATTTCAACTTCCTGGTCCCAAGGGAATGCAAATATAGAAGCAGAAAGCTGAGTTAAGCTAAGGGAATGTTTCTGAAAAAATAAGCAGGGCCAAATGAGAATGGTCCAGATAAAAATATGTGTATATTTGGGGAAGAATAGCATAGGCCAATGTGCTTTTTGCAGATGTTCTTCTGTCTATAGCATGAAGAATATAGCATGAAAAAGTATAAAATTGTCATGGAGAGACCACTTATTGGGTAATTACAATAATCCAGATAAGAAATTATTTGAATTGGGGTTTAGCAGTGGATGGAGTTGAGGTATATTTAAGAGCTCAGTACCAGATTTGGTGATTGAGGAGAATGAGTCGAATGGTAAAAAAAAGAGGAAAAATTTGAAGATGACACTAGATTTTTGGTTTGATAAACTATGTGGGTCTAGTCATATTCATTGGGATAGGTTACTGTTGGGAATTCAAGTGAAGATTTCTATTATAATAAATGGATCTAGGCTAAGGAGAGTCAGTCCTGTAGGAGTAAAATTGGCTTAAAGATAATACTTAAGGTGTATTAGGATATGAACTGGGGATTTGTGTTGTTGTTTCTGAATTATATACTAGACCTCAAGCTATATTCCAAGAAGGGACTCCTAAAAGCATTGCTAGTTAAAACTGGAAGTAGCTATAGAAAAAAATGCTAACATTTCCCTTTTGGTCTAGATTCTGGATGAGCTAGAGAAAACCAAAGATCCTCCTCAGAGTCAGCATGGAACTGCATGGAAAGGAAGTGCTTGAAAGTACTTGACAGCTGTTTCACCTGATTATTTCTCAGTATAAGAGTATTGGTGGAGCAAGTCATTTGAAGAAGGGGAGAAATTTAGAGATACAGGTAAGAATGTCCCCAATACTTAGTGTCCTGTGGCCTTTTGAGGCCATGAAAATGAAGGTCAGTGATTCCTATGGGGTTAGACAATGAGGGAGGAGTCAAAGCAGCCACTAGCAATTCCAAATGACTTGCCGCTTTGAAAGGATTGAGTCCATCCACTGCTAAACATTAACGAACAGAGCATGGTTTTTATCAATATTGCTATATGTCTTTCAATTCATATATTCAGTACACTGCCCAGGAAACAGTATAATAGAAGATATTAGTGATGTCCAGGTCCTAAGGGAACATCCTAACACAGAAAGCTAAATGTTTCTACATCCCTGCATAGAGAATTAAAAGGCAAAGATGGTTGGACAAAGGCATCGTGAAAAGGAAAACATCCCAGTTAAATGTACATAGAAGTAAGAAAGCATATGTAGTAATTAAAAGCACATTTGGAGAGTTTCACGAAGTCCAGGATATCTAGAGAAGATGAAATAAATGTGCAGAGATAACAGCAAGATGTTTCCCCTTCTCTCTAAGTTGAGTTGGTATTTTATTCTCAAGGATAATCCATTCACTAATTCTAAGTGTGGATTTATATAGTATTTACAATTTGCAAAAATATTACTAGCAATGTTAAAAAGTAACAACTGAAGGGGGAGATATTGGACACTGTAAAACCTCAGCAGAGAAATAAAGGAATCAGGGAAGTTATTGCGATAGGGTAGATAACATAATTAGTTGGGTTTAGATGGCAGTGCAGAAAAAGAGGAGAGGACAGGAAAAGCAATCATTCTACAACTGCTGAATTGAAAAGGTGTGGCAACTCTAGCCAGAGAAGGTTAACATATTTACTATCTACACTTAAAATTTGCAGGCCCCTGGTTTAGACTACTTTTTGTAGAAGTGGAGGTGGTGAGTTATATAGAGAGGCCTAACCAAGGAGCAGTTTTAGGATGGGACATACCATGTTTGTGAATGGAGGAGAAAGGATATTAATGATTTTGAAAGGAATAGATAACTGGGAAGAAGGTCTCAGAAAAAGAGGATGGAAGCATTAGCTTTTATAGAAGGAGGGGTCTTTTTCCATAGATAGAAGTGGAAAGATTAAGGCTGAATTTAGATGGAAACACATTTATCATAGAAGAAAAGAAAAGATTGCAGCCCTCAAGTCCAGTGGCTCTTTTATCCTATAATATAGGAAGTAAAGTCATTTGCTGAGATTCTGGTGAGGATGGACGAGAAGTAGCTTGCAGGAAATGGTAGGGTTTGAACAACCACTTTGAGGGATTGGCAGAAAAGCAAAATATATAAATAACCTCACCTTCCTTGTCAGGTCGTGGGAACAAAGGAGCCTATAGACTAGAGGTTAGTACTGGACTTACCAGCTCAGTTATATGACAGCTGTTCTCCTTCCACAGAACTAGAGGAATAACCATGAGAGAAACCTACTGTTTTTCTGTTCTGTGTGTATTATACTCTCTCCAGGGATTAAAGTGTTAAAATAAGGATTAACTTCAAGCACCTGACTTTGAGAGAAATAAGTTTCAGTTGGTTATTGAATTTAAGGTGTTGTACTACACTCTTTTGAGAGTATAGGGATGTAATTATATCTTTCATAGAGCTCACAATTGATATGTAAAAGCAATATACGCATGAATAAGGAAAGTCAGAAAAGACTGAGTACTGTTATACAGTCAAGGTTAAACAAAGGCTATGGAAAAACAAAAGAAATCAATAATCCTTCACAGAAGTGGAGGTAAGCTTCAAAAAATGAAAAAGGATATTTGTACCTAAACAATATAAAGTGACTTTGTTGTGTCTTTGATACAGGAATTTTTTCATTTTGCTTTATGTTTTGACTAAATATGTTCTACCCAATAGAAAGCAACCATGGACAGAAGGTATGTTATCCTGTTTTAAGTTAGAGAAAATCCTGTTTTAAGAGAAGATCTCATTTTAAGTTCAATGAAAATGGAGCTATAGATCTAAATTAAACCTTGCTATTAATGAATCTAACAAAGATATATCATAAAATAATAATACATGGCTAAAGCTTTACTTATACCTCATAGATTACTTTATGTTTTTGTACATCCTAGGATAAGTTATTATTCATTTATGTGAATCTAATCAAGGCTTTTCTGACATACTGAAAGTCTATATCTATTCAACATGAGACTTTTCCATAAAACTTTAAACCTTCAAATATTTAAAAGGTGTGAATCCATGTAGTTCTGATATGCTTAAAATCTTAGTGGGCATCCAAAGATTTGAATGTTGGTTATGAACTCTTAAAAGGCAATGACTCCTCCACATCTTTATGACTCTGAGTATTACTTTACATAGTAGAATTTCAAAAATAACAATTGATATCATGATTCCTTCTTTTCTATTCTACTTTTTTCTGTTTCTTTTAACTTGTAGTAGAAAATAAACAAAATGAGATGTATAAAGAACTCTAATTTTAAGTGCCTGATTTGAGGAGCTACCCAGTTGTATAACTACAACCTACATGTAAACATAGAATCAACCATCACTCCAGAAGTTTTTTTCATGCCCTCTGTCAATCAGTGTCCCTCCTAGAAGTAGCCATTATTTTGAATTTTTATCAAAACACCCTTAAAAGTTTACATTGAAAAGTTAAGAAGTATTTTCTATACAATTAATTTGGTAAAATCAAATATTTATATTCTTAGACAGCCAGTCACAGAAATAACAAAGATTATCCAAATGTAAATTTCCCAGTTCGACTTTCTACAGTGACTGAGTTCACTTGGTAATTACCGCCAGCATCAGCTCATTTTGTGTTGTGCTGTGTGGACCAGAAATAAAAAGCCTCTTTAATGCCAACCCTTCAAAAGCATTACTCAAGAGTCAGGATCATGTTCTAATTATTATTGGGTGTGTACTGAATCTCAAATAAAGTCAGAGTCTTTGAAGGAAAAGAAAGCCTACATTTCATGCCCCTAAGTTAATGAAGATAAAAATTCAAGGTTTGTACATTGATGGCAACTACAAAAGCTTTGTTAAGATAATAACCTTACTCTTCTTCTCATATCACAGTGATGCTTCTGTTAAAGAACTTCACAGAAGTTGGCGAGATTGAATAAAATTGATGAATAATGGCTGTCAATCAGTGGTGCAAAATAGTAATACCATTCACTTCATTCTAGTGAAACTTGTCATATTTTCCAGATTTTTAAAAACCAGAACACAAGATCTTTATGTGTACTGCATGAGACAGTATTATACCATCATGGAGCCTTGGACATAAAGGATATTCTTAATGGTAAATGGCAGATTTGTCATGGCATGTGCTTCTGTGTTAGGGAAGTTAAAAGAGAGAAGTGGAATGAATTTAATAAGAAAAGTTATGACCAACCTAGATAGCATATTCAAAAGCAGAGACATTACTTTGCCGACTAAGGTCCATCTAGTCAAGGCTATGGTTTTTCCTGTGGTCATGTATGGATGTGAGAGTCGGACTGTAAAGAAGGCTGAGCACCAAAGAATGGATGCTTTTGAACTGTGGTGTTGGAGAAGACTCTTGAGAGTCCCCTGGACTGCAAGGAGATCCAACCAGTCCATTCTGAAGGAGGTCAGCCCTGGGATTTCTTTGGAAGGAATGATGCTAAAGCTGAAACTCCAGTACTTTGGCCACCTCATGTGAAGAGTTGACTCATTGGAAAAGACTCTGATGCTGGGAGGGATTGAGGGCAGGAGAAGGGGACCACAGAGGATGAGATGGCTGGATGGCATCACAGACTCGATGCACCTGAGTCTGAGTGAACTCCGGGAGTTGGTGATGGACAGAGAGGCCTGGCATGCTGCGATTCATGGGGTCACAAAGAGTCAGACATGACTGAGCAACTGAACTGAACTGAAAGTATACATATGTGATGGGCAAGGGGTTAAGACTTTTGTATCAGTGAAGTTGAGCAGGGGATTCCTTAATTCAGGAAATAATTGTACAGCCTCAAATATGAGGAACTGGGTTATATATATATTCTCCAAGGGAAACAAAAGAATGGGAATTCCTTCCTCTCTAATTATTTGGTTGAGTGGGGAAGGAAAAAGGTATACCATGAGCAAAGAAATTTCTCCATACCCTAAAGGACAGATGTTAAAATGATTGTCAGATTGGCCACCTAATGCAAAGAGCTGACTCATTGGAAAAGACTCTGATGCTGGGAAGGATTGAGGACAGGAGAAGGTGGCAACAGAGGATGAGATGTTTGGATGGCATCGACTCAATGGACATGAGTCTGAGCAATTTCTGGGAGATAGTGAAGGACAGTGAAACCTGGTGGGCTAGATTCCATTGGGTCACAGAGTCAGACACAGTTGTGCAACTGAGCAACTGAACAACCACAGCAAATCACTAGACCCATCTCTTTTTTGAGTATCCTGTATACTCTAGCTTTACCCAGAATGTTGTTTTCCTCCTTGAAAAGCATCTATTGTTCTTTTCTTTTGTTTCCTTGATGATTTAGCTCCAAAATTATCTTCTTCAAAGCTATTTATCTTTGTGACCCCATGGACTGTAACCCACCAGGGACCCAATGAACTGTAGCCCAAAAGGCTCCCCCATCCATTGGATTCTCCAGGCAAAAATACTGGAATGGGTTGCATTTTCTTCTCCAGTGGATCTTCCCTGCCCAGGGATTGAACCCACGTCCCCTGCATTACAAGTAGACTCTTTACCATCTGAGCTACCAGGGAAACCCCAATTATGTGCAACACAATGAATGTATATACTCTTCCTCTGTTAACATTTCCTCATCGGTGAAGTGTAAATCTCATATTATGCAGCTGTGATCTGCTGAAGATTGCTTTTGTCCCTACAAGTACCACAAAGAAGGACAATGCAATGTGCTTAGTATCCTTAGTATCTAATATGCAAGAAGTGGATCAGTAAATTATTGAACAGAGGAAATAAATGTTGCTTCTGTGTTGGAGAAGCTCGGCATATTCCACCAGAGCCAGAATCCAAAATTTTAGAGGTAAGCTTTAGTTTTATCACTGAGAAACCATAATCCCAAGCAAACTAGATTATCTGAAGGCATGCAAATGGAATGTATAAAGAGTAGTAATTGAGGAAAATGGAATTTAATTTGCTGCCAAGTGATTCTACTCAATAAACAAATAAAAAATACTCAATAAACTGAGTAGTATCTATTCTACTCAATAGTGAATAAAAAATTCACTATTTCTCTATATTGTTGTTTAGTGAAGAATAATGAGACCCAATATTTCCTATTACTACAAAAGAAAGGGGATTGTACCAAAAGAGTGTACTCAGTAGAAGTTGTACAGTGTTCAGCAAGGCAAGAAAAGAAAAAGTGAAGTCGCTCAGTCGGGTCCAACTCTGCAACTCTTAGCCTGCTAGGCTCCTCCATCCATGGGATTTTCCAGGCGAGAATACTGGAGTGGGTTGTGATTTTCTTTTCCAGGAGATCTTCCCTCCAGGGGATCAAACTCTGGTCTCCTGCGTTGTAGGCAGACTCTTTATCATCTGAACCACCAGGGAATTCCAGCAAGGCAAAGGAAGATGAAAATTGTTGGATCTGGCTTTGAGGAGGATATAGAAATTTTGGGTGCATGCTCAGCTATACCTGACTCTTTGTGACCCCTTGAACTGTTGCCTGCCAGGCTCCTCTGTCCTTGGAATTTTCCAGGCAAGAATACTAGAGTGGTTGCCATTTCCTACACCAAGGGATCATCCCTATCCAGAGACTGAACTCCCAACTCTTGTATCTCCTGCATTGGCAGGCAGATTCTTTACCACTGTCACCTGGGAAGCCCCTTAGTGACTTTAAAATGAGTGATTTCCATGGCTCAGATTATAATCTGTGGAAGGTTAAGAAAATAGAAACTCTAAATGTAGTTTATGGTTTCAGGAGGGTTGGAACTGTGAAGAGAGAAAAAGACAATTTCAGTGTGAAGGTTTGAAGGCATGTATAGTCGAGGTTTTGCTTTGTTTTATTCAAGGTTGTGTCTTGTTATTCTTCACTAAACAACAATATTGAGTATTAGTGAATTTTTTATACACTGTTGAGTAGAAAAAATAATACTCAATTTATTGAGTATTTTTATTCAAAGTTGTTAATTTCAGAGGTTGTATTTTGGATAGTAACATTCTTATGTCAGAAAGTGAAGAGGAACTAAAGGGCCTCTTGATGAAAGTGAAAGATGAGAGTAAAAAAGCTGGCTTAAAACTGAACATTCAAAAAACTAGATCATGGCATCCAGTCCCAGCACTTCAGGGCAAATAGATGGGGGAAAAATAGAAACAGTGACCAACTATTTTTTTGTCTCCAAAATCACTGCAGATGGTGACTGCAGCCATGAAATTAAAAGACGCTTCTCGGAAGAAAAAACTATGACCAACCTAGACAGCATGTTAAAAAACAGAGACATTACTTGATGGACAAAGGTCCATCTAGTCAAAGTTATGGTTTTTCCGATAGTCATATATGGATGTGAAGGTTGGAGTATAAAGAAAGCTGAGTGCCAAAGAATGATACTCTTGAACCGTCATGTTGGAGAAACCTCTTGAGAGTCTCTTAGACTGCAAGGAGATCCAACCAGTCAATCTTGAAGGAAATCAATCCTGAATATTCATTGGAAAGACTGATGGAGAAACTGAAACTCCAATACTTTGGCAGCCTGATGTGAAGAACTGACTCATTTTAAAAGACCCTGATTCTGGGAAAGATTAAAGGCAGGGGAAGAGGACAACAAAGGATGAGATAGTTGGATTGCATCACCGATTCAATGGACATGAGTTTGAGTAAATTCCAGGAGTTGGTGATAGACAGGGAAGCCTAGTGTGCAGGAGTCCACGGGGTCACAAAGAGTCAGAAAAAATTAATTGACCGAACTGAACTGACAGATAATATAAATCTCACAAAAACTGTAATATTTTAAAAGAGCTATGCTGACATCCTTGTTTTCCTTGCCCTAATTTTCAAAATAACACAAACCTGATTTTTCTATGCAATGCTTATCATATGCAATCTTCTCTTCATAACATACTCAAGAATAAAAGCTGTTTATACTGTCATTTTTTGGAAGTTGTTTATAAATAACTCATCCTTCAAGTGACTTTGAACTTTGTTTAGGAAAAATTTTTCATATAGTGTGTTATGGCAATAGTTTGATTATGTGTGATGGCTTTTTACTTCCTTTGCATATTAAATGGGGCTTCCATGTCACTAGAAAAAAGTCAAAAACTTCAAACCAGTGTTCAGAACCATCCACAAAAGATTATAATATTACTTTCATTTCCCCTCTTGGTGCCCAAAAATAGAAATAAAATGTCTGGCTTATTAACTGATTTCTTCATGCAGTTCAGTTCAGTTCAGTTGCTCAGTCGTGTCTGACTCTTTGCGACCCCATGAATCGCAGCGAGCCAGGCCTCCCTGTCCATCACCATCTCCTGGAGTTCACTCAGACTCACGTTCATCGAGTCCGTGATGCCATCCAACCATCTCATCCTCGGTCGTCCCCTTCTCCTCCTGCCCCCAATCCCTCCCAACATCAGAGTTTTTTCCAATGAGTCAACTCTTCGCATGAAGTGGCCAAAGTACTGGAGCTTCAGCTTTAGCATCATTCCTTCCAAAGAAATCCCAGGGCTGATTTCCTTCAGAGTAGACTGGTTGGATCTCCCTGCAGTCCAAGGGACTCTCAAGAGTCTTCTCCAACACCACAGTTCAAAAGTATCAATACTTCAGCACTCAGCTTTCTTCACAGTCCAACTCTCATATCCATACATGACCACTGGAAAAACCATAGCCTTTAGACGGACCTTAGTCAGCAAAGTAATGTCTCTGCTTTTGAATATGCTATCTAGGTTGGTCATAGCTTTTCTTCCAAGGAGTAAGCATCTTTTAATTTCATGGCTGCAGTCACCATCAGCAGTGATTTTGGAGCCCCCAAAAATAAAGTCTGACACTGTTTCCACTGTTTCTCCATCTATTTCCCATGAAGTGATGGGACCGGATGCCATGATCTTCGCTTTCTGAATGTTGAGCTTTAAGCCAACTCTTTCTCTTTCTTCTTTCACTTTCATCAAGAGGCTTTTTAGTTCCTCTTCACTTTCTGCCATAAGGGTGGTGTCATCTGCATATCTGAGGTTATTGATATTTCTCCCGGCAATCTTGATTCCAGTTTGTGTTTCTTCCAGTCCAGTGTTTCTTCATGCAGGAAATGACAAATCCTCTCTGGTGGGCCAAATTGGGTCTTCTTTTTGCAGATAAAATTTTATAATAACACAGTCACATGGATTCATGTATGTATCATCCATGACTGCTTTCATACTGTAACTGTACTCTTGAATTGTTTTGACAGAGATTGTGTGGCATGAAGAATCTAAAATATTTATTATCTTTTATAGAAAAAGTTTGCCAACTCCTGTATTAGAGTTTTCTATATCTATAATAAAGATAAATCTTAATTTCTAGAGCAGAGTTAAGAAAAACTTGCTTTCCCAGATTATATTTATTTATATTAACATTATTGACTCTATAAGTAATTGCAAATATTTATTAAGCACTTTCTGTGGGACAGACTCTTTACCACATGCTGGAAATGCAATGGTCTAAAGGAACAAAATTCCTGACCCTCAAATTGATTATAAGTCTAGTTATAATCAGACAACCAACAAAATAATCAGAAACAACAAATCAATATAATCAACAGGAAAATTCTAATATATATATATATATATAATGATCTCTGGTTCCTCTGCCTTTCCTAAAACCAGCTTGAACATCAGGGACTGTCTCTTATACACATCTAGATGTGTATAAGAGACAGCTATAATCCAAAACCAAATTTATTTTATTTTAATTAAAAACTGATAGAGCAAATGGTGATTTTTACTTTTGCTAGAACTTTCTTAACTACATAAGTGATGGACAATTGATTCAATCTCATTTCATGTGGGTCCAACAATATAAAGAGAAATGGGAATAGTAGTTTATACTGGAATATTGCATTTTCTAGACTTTCTGTAGTTTATCAGTATAGTAACCTTATTCTTCTGGGTTTTTATTTACTATCATGTTCCTTGAATTGGATCTTAGTGTCTTGCAGCTTCTGTTTTAGGAGAAAATTACTATTAAAATGTTCAAGAGAGCTTTCGAGTTAAATACTACGATGCAGGAAAAAATATTTTTTAAGGCATTGGTCATAATTTATCTGAGATGTATAGTTCTTCTTTTTCATTTTGGCAATAACTTTTCATGAAAGGAAAAGTAATTACTGTCATAAAATATGAATTAAATGGCAACCCTTGTTGAAATACCTTACAATACTCACATATTCTGAACTCATTTTTCAGCATCTAATAAATAACACTTGACCTAAAATTGTTCCTAAATAAAGATGAAATTCTAGTTAAAACATAAGCTTTGTCATTACTTAAGTTTTAAGAATATACTTATAACTATGAACGTCTCACATTCTTATGTATATATTATTTTCATCAAACGCATTGATGGAAGAATGAGTCTACTGGGGAATTTCTTTTTTTTTTTTTTTCTTTTTTACAATATATTCTTCAATTATAACAAATGTAATTCTCAACCAATTGCTTATTATTTTGTGAAAGTGAAAGTCGCTCAGTCAGGTCAAACTCTGATACCCCATGGACTATATAGTCCATGGAATTCTCCAGGCCGAATACTGGAGTGGGTAGCCTTTCCCTTCTCCAGGGGATCTTCCTAAACCAGGAATCAAACCCAGGTCTCCTGAATTGCAGGCTGATTCTTTACCAGCTGAGCCACAAGAGAAGTCCAAGAATACTAGGGTGAGTAGTCTATTCATTCCTTCTCCCTGGGTTTTTCCTGACCCATGAATCCAACTGGGGTCTCCTGCATTGCGGGCAAATTCTTTACCAACTGAGCCATCAGGGAAAGCCTATTATTTTGTGAGTTCTATATTAACAACTCTTTAAAAATGTTAACTGTTTTCAGAATCCCGAGAACACTATTTTTTAGTAATTAAAAAGCAAGTCAGATCTTTCATAACCTTGTAAAAATAGGAGGCAGTCCCTCTGGTTGATGTAATTTGCATTGCTTGATCATATTTCCCATGACTTAGTAATATACAACTTTTTCCAGATACTTATGTGTCTATTCTTTAATCAAAGTCATAAAAAAAAGTATAGGTCCTTGGACTTAATAGTATAACATGAAGATATTTAACAATAGATAAATAAGTAAAATACTGCTTCAAGATGAATTACTGGAAGTGTCCCAGAATTTTAAGGCTTCCATTGTCATTATCAGTGAGATGTCTTAGATATTTTAGAGTTTACAGTAACTCTAAAAGTGTCTAACAAAACGCAGACACACAAGCAGGAGGGGAAGTAATAGGAAAGAAAAACATACAAAGCAGAAGAAATATAAATTCCTTCAATTATATGTTATTGATAATGAACATGTTTCTTTTCCACAGCATGACCCATATATAAAAATAAACTGCTGCTGCTGCTGCTGCTGCTGCTGCTAAGCCGCTTCAGTAGTGTCCGACTCTATGCGACCCCATAGACGGCAGCCCACCAGGCTCCCCCGTCCCTGGGATTCTCCAGGCAAGAACACTGGAGTGGGTTGCTAAAAGATAATTAATTTGCAAAGAAAAATAAGGAATTGGTTTCTACTTATGTTGTCAATAGCCTTTATTGGGTGGAGAGTGGCATTTTTGCTTAAGACCCAAACGTGTTTAACCCAAATTGTCAAAAAGTACACATGCTCAGGAAATAAAGTTTTGAAGAACTGAATTTCTGAAATAACCACTACCAAATGCCATAACATTCAGAGATTAGACTCAGAAACAGAACTCACTCTTGGAATTCAGGAATAATTCTTATGCCAAAAAGGCACACCTTGGGGTGTCACATTTTACCCTTTGGATGCAATGAGACTTCCACAAGTGACTTCAAAATACTAAAATATCTAGTGTGGTACTTTTCAAAGAGTGGATAATAGATTCATAAGCTAACATGCTTGTTAAAAATTCTACCTTCTGAGCCATCTTTCAGTCCTACTAAGCCAGCTATCATAAGGTAAGGTAAGGTGAAGTCGCTCAGTCGTGTCCGACTCTTTGCGACCCCATGGACTGTAACCTACTAGGCTTCTCCGTCCATGGGATTCTCCAGGCAAGAATACTGGAGTGGGTTGCCATTTCCTTCTCCAGGGGATCTTCCCGACCCAGGGAACGAACCTGGGTCTCTCGCATTGGAGGCAGAAGCTTTAACCTCTGAGCCACCAGGGAAGCCCTATAGCAGGAACTAAAAATCTGTATTTTTATTAAGCTCTATTGGCGATACTAATGCACAACATAATTTAAGGGCTATGCTGCTGCTGCTAAGTCACTTCAGTCGTGTCCAACTCTGTGTGACCCCATAGACAGCAGCCCACCAGGCTCCCCCGTCCCTGGAATTCTCCAGGCAAGAACACTGGAGTGGGTTGCCATTTCCTTCTCCAATGCAAGAAAGTGAAAAGTGAAAGTGAAGTCGCTCAGTCGTGTCTGACCCTCAGCGACCCCATGGACTGCAGCCTTCCAGGCTCCCCCATCCATGGGATTTTCCAGGCAGGAGTACTGGAGTGGGGTGCCATTGCCTATAAGTTTAATGAAATCACATGGATATAAAAATAAGGATGCACATATTCACCAAAATAGTAATTATTTATTTTAAATTGAATTATAATAATTTAAACTAACATGAGTAACCTCAAATTATTTTATTTTAAATTTACTTTTTGTTGAGCAAATATAGCCAAATTTTCTAAGTGCTAAAGCAGTATATAGAAATTAGTAAAATAGAGATCCTTTGATAAAATAGCTTACTGAATTTTGTGGATAAACCGACAACTGAATTGGCAATTATAAACTCTATCTTCAGGACTTTAGCAGAAATTCTCCTTAGGTTGATATGGGAATTTAGAGGTAGACTTAAAACCAGCTCTGTTTAGCAGTTCAATGGGCTTTTAAGTAATAATATAAAACTAATAAAATTCAAAATTACAGGCTTTTTATTAAATCAAACCACCTTTAATAGGAAAATGTAATTAAAAGAGTGAAAATAATTTTTAGTGTTAAACCATGTTTTGATATTTGTCTTTAAGATGGTTGAAAGTGCTTATCAAGATCCAATAGTCAATAATTCCATGATTTTACTTTTGTTTTTGTAGAAGCACATAATCATTCTGTTTCATAGGTAGTTGATCTAATGTTTGGTAGATTGATTAGTTGGTTGGTTGGTTGAAGTTCAGTAATAAAAGGGTAATGGCAAGTCAACTGATTCTTCCTTATTAAAGCATATAAAAGTGATACAATGTGAACAAAAGAAAAGAGCTTAAAATATTACAAATCTATTTTTATTTTGGGGGCTGAGAAACCATGTATCTTTTTAACTACCTCTTTTGGGATGAATTACTTATAGGTCTGGAGTGTGGAGTGGCTGCCTGATCTGTTCTGACCCCTTAAATTCTTTAAGTCGTAGGTGCAATTGGGCTCAGCAGTTTCAGTATCATAAACAAAGGAAATGACTAATCATTTATTGTTTCCCCTAACTGCTGGAAGCCTCTGCAGAGCTCTGGCATTCCTGCTAGTTTTGAAATGATAATACTAGAGAGTTCTCCTAACATATCCCTGAAAATCTATAATTTTATAGCTCGAAAGGGCAGTAGAGTTCGTTGCCACTCCCCCTTATTACAGATAAGGAAACTGGGGTGCTTAAAGGCAAAGTGACCTTACACAAACTTAAAGGGTTGGTTACTTGCAGCACCAGAGATAACTCTAAAGTACTCACCCAGAGTCTTTGACTAGCCTTCCCTTCACCCATGAGGCCTCAGTGTAAGGACAGAATTCTCCAGCTCTTTCTAGGACAGTCTGGATTATAAAGACAACTTCCAATTGATGATCCCTCCCCCTCTCCCTCCAGAACTCTGAGTCTGATCAAACCAAGCTTTGTTATTAGGTCTTATGGAAACTGAAGGAAGAAAAATAAAAAAAAAAAGATTCTGGTAATTAAAAAAGATACCCTGATGGCCAAAGTTATCTTTTTCTCCACCAAACGTCTGGGACATATTACCTTAGAGATAACTGAGGTTATGTTTCTATGTAAGTAACAAGCTGATTATATCATACCAAATGTGTATGTATATATATATAAACAAACTGATTTTATAAGAAATATGTAAAACAACTTTTTAAAGAGGAAATGATTTATTATATTTTGTGGTTCATGAAAATTATGATCCGTGGACCCACAGCATTACTATATTATGTGGAGCTGATTTTAAGGTTCTACCTTAGAGACCAGGAACTAGTTCATGGTTTAAAACAGCTTGTTACTTCCATTAGTTCAGTTCAGTTCAGTCACTCAGTCGTGTCCGACTCTTTGCGACCCATTGAATCCCAGCACACCAGGCTGCCCTGTCCATCACCATCTCCTGGAGTTCACTCAGACTCACGTCCATCGAGTCCGTGATGCCAACCAGCCATCTCATCCTCTGTCGTCTCCTTCTCCTCCTGCCCCCAATCCTTCCCAGCATCAGAGTCTTTTCCAATGAGTCACTCTTCGCATGAGGTGGCCAAAATACTGGAGATTCAGCTTTAGCATCATTCCCTCCAAAGAAATCCCAGGGCTGATCTCCTTCAGAATGGACTGGTTGGATCTCCTTGCAGTCCAAGGGACTCTCAAGAGTCTTCTCCAACACCACAGTTCAAAAGCATCAATACTTCAGTGCTCAGCCTTCTTCACAGTCCAACTCTCACATCCATACATGACCACTGAAAAAACCATAGCCTTGACTAGTTGGACCTTAGTCAGCAAAGTAATGTCTCTGCTTTTGAACATACTATATAGGTTGGTCATAACTTTTCTTCCACTGGAACTGGTCAAATAAGTGATGGCAAGGGTGAACGTTGACATTGTAGGAATCAGTGAACTAAAATGGACTGGAATGGGTGAGTTTAACTCAGATGACCATTATATCTACTACTGAAGGCAGGAATGCCTCAGAAGAAATGGAGTAGCCATCATGGTCAACAAAAGAGTCGAAATGCAGTACTTGGATGCAATCTCAAAAACGACAGAATGATCTCTGTTCGTCTCCAAGGCAAACCATTCAATATCACAGTTATCCAAGTCTATGCCCCATCGAGCAACACTGAAGAAGCTGAAGTTGATGGTTTTATGAAGACCTACAAGACCTTTTAGAACTAACACTCAAAAAAGATGTCCTTTTCATTATAGGGACTGGAATGCCAAAGTAGGAAGTCAAGAAACACCTGGAGTAACAGGCAAATTTGGCCTTGGAATGCGGAATGAAGTAGGGCAAAGACTAATAGAGTTTTGCCAAGAAAATGCACTGGTCATAGCAAACACCCTCTTCCAACAACACAAGGGGATTCTACACATGGACATCACCAGATGGTCAACACCGAAATCAGATTGATTATAGTCTTTGCAGCCAAAGGTGGAGAAGCTCTATGGCTATGGCTACGGCTAAGTCACTTCAGTCGTGTCCGACTCTGTGTGACCTCATAGACGACAGCCCACCAGGCTCCGCCGTTCCTGGGATTCTCTAGGCAAGAACACTGAAGTGGGTTGCCATTTCCTTCTCCAATGCAAGAAAGTGAAAAGTGAAAGTGAAGTCGCTCAGTTGTGTCCAACCCTCAGCGACCCCATGGACTGCAGCCTTTCAGGCTCCTCTATCCATGGGATTTTTCAGGCAATAGTACTGGAGTGGGGCGCCATTGCCTTCTCCGGAGAAGCTCTATACAGTCAACAAAAACAAGACCAAGAGCTGACTGTGGCTCAGATCATGAACTCCTTATTACCAAATTCAGACTTAAATTGAAGAAAGTAGGGAAAACTGCTAGACCATTCAGGTATGACCTAAGTCCAATCCCTTATGAATGTACAGTGGAAGTGAGAAATAGATTTAAGGGACTAGATCTGATAGATAGAGTGCCTGATGAACTATGGAATGAGGTTCGTGACATTGTATAGGAGACAGGGATCAAAACCATCCGCATGGAAAAGAAATGCAAAAAAGCAAAATGGCTGTCTGGGGAGGCCTCACTTCCATTAGAGAGCATTAGAAATCTGAGGAGGTATTTTTGGTTGATAAAGTGTTTAGGGGAATTTTAGTGGGAGGAAACCAAGATCCTCTAAGATCTGTTTTGTAGGAAAGAGTCTCTCTCAATGAAAACTCATTCTATGTATTACACAGCTGGCCTTTAAATAGATTAAAAATGTGTTTATAATCTGAGTCTAGAACACACACACAGAATTTTTTTTCACAGTGTTGCAATACACTAAATTTTCTAGAACTAAAACTATAGTGCAATCAAGGGAAGATTTTTGTTTTGTCCAGAAAATGTTGAAGTGTTTATCATCATTTTAGAAAACTGTGCTACTTATGGCAAGCCCGCTTATATTATATGAATGGTCAGTACAGAATACATGTATTGGTTGACTAAAAATATGGATATTCCATACAGTTTGATATACAAAGATTGATTACTTAACTTCCATCAGCCAAGGGAAAGTTTCCCAAAAGAAAGTCTAACTTTAACTTAAACATATATAATGTCTGGAGTATTAAAGTAAATGATAAGATGATGTGTTTCAAACTAACAAGAATTTATGTCCGGGAAATAGAAATTATATATTTTGGGAAAGATTAAGTATCAAAAATAAAATGTTAATGTCTCCTTGTTCTCCAAAAATACCACTGTTATAAGAGTAAAGACAAAGGACTCTTATTGTGTTCTCAGTAGCTATTTTTTCTCTGCTTTCAACACATTACATGTTCTTTATTTATTTGGCAAGTGGTATCAGCCAATAATTTTTAAGTGGTTAATATGAGGATGTAAAATGTTTTTATTTCTCAGGAACACCATTTGTATTTTTGCATTCATGGTCTGATTTTGTGGCATAAGGAGAGACATGCTGTGATTCACATATGTTTTCTGTCAGAAAGATGCTAAATATTGATACTTCTTACTAAAATAAAATTTTATAGAGAATTATTGTCAGCCTACTCAATCACAGAGAGGTAGATTCAGCTAAAAATTTTTTTTATCTAAGAATTCAAAATGGTGGAAATAGATATCAGAATTATAACAACACTTACCACTATGGAGATTTCTAAAGAAGTATGATGTGGAATATGGTGCCAAATTCTAATTTGGTTGATTATAGTTTTGGCTTATGGCAACATTTATGACACTTGAAAATTTAGTCCTTCAATTATTTGATTAATTAACTCACACATACATTCTATCCAACTATGGCCTTGGTCATTACATATATAGATGGATCCATCTGAACTTTTGTTAAGAAAATAGCTGTCTAGAAAAATGTCAACCTTAAAACATCTAAAAATTTCCATAAAAAAGCTTTACTTTCTGACACAGTTCCCATTTTGCAAATTTGACTCAACTTTCATAAATTTATAGATCATATATATTCTTTGCACTCAAGAAAAAGAATGGTGTTAATTTAGCAATGACATTTTCTCTATTTATCACTTGAGTAATCAAGCATCACCTCATTATTATTAAGCATTTTTTCTCTGCCTGTAATTTTTAGTGATAACAAGCCTTTCTCTGAGTAACACAACCTGGCATGCTGTAACACATTGTTTTCTTCACTGTCGCATGCCATGTTAGCTGGAGGCTTTTATTTTTATCTTCTCTAGAGGAGCCACCCCATGCCTGAGGCCAGGGGCGGCGGCCGGGAGGAGAAATCCCACATCCAAGGAGCTGTGGTTGTGTGGGTGCAGGAGGGCCTAGAGGAGCCATCCTACGTTGAAGGTCAGGAAGGGTGACAGTGAGGAGACAACCCCTCATCCAAGTAAGGAGCAGTGGCTGTGCTTTGCTGGAGCAGCTGTGAAGAGATACCCCACGCCCAAGGTAAGAGAAATCCAAGTAAGATGGTAGGTGTTCCAAGAGGGCATCAGAGGGCAGACACACTGAAACGATACTCACAGAAAACTAGTCAATCTAATCACACTAGGACCACAGCCTTGGCTAACTCAATGAAACTAAGTCATGCCCATGGGGCAACCCAAGATGGGCAGGTCATGGTGGAGAGGTCTGACAGAATGTGGTCCACTGGAGAAGGGAATGGCAAACCACTTCAGTATTCTTGCCTTGAGAATCCCATGAACAGTATGAAAAGGCAAAATGATAGGATACTGAAAGAGCGACTCCCCAGGTCATTAGGTGCCCAATATGCTACTGGAGATCAGTGGAGAAATAACTCCAGAAAGAATGAAGGGATGGAGCCAAAGCAAAAACAATACTCAGCTGTGGATGTGTGACTGGTGATAGAAGCAAGGTCCAATGCTGTAAAGAGCAATATTGCATAGGAACCTGGAATGTCAGGTCCATGAATCAAGGCAAACTGGAACCGGTCAAACAAGAGATAGCAAGAGTCAACATCAACATTCTAGGAATCAGTGAATTAAAATGGACTGGAATGGGTGAATTTAAATCAGATGACCATTACATCTACTACTGAAGGCAGGAATGCCTCAGAAGAAATGGAGTAGCCGTCATGGTCAACAAAAGAGTCCGAAATGCAGTACTTGGATGCAATCTCAAAAATGACAGAATGATCTCTGTTCAAAATCCCAGGGCTGATTTCCTTCAGAGTAGACTGGTTGGATCTCCCTGCAGTCCAAGGGACTCTCAAGAGTCTTCTCCAACACCACAGTTCAAAAGTATCAATACTTCAGCACTCAGCTTTCTTCACAGTCCAACTCTCATATCCATACATGACCACTGGAAAAACCATAGCCTTTAGACGGACCTTAGTCAGCAAAGTAATGTCTCTGCTTTTGAATATGCTATCTAGGTTGGTCATAGCTTTTCTTCCAAGGAGTAAGCATCTTTTAATTTCATGGCTGCAGTCACCATCAGCAGTGATTTTGGAGCCCCCAAAAATAAAGTCTGACACTGTTTCCACTGTTTCTCCATCTATTTCCCATGAAGTGATGGGACCGGATGCCATGATCTTCGCTTTCTGAATGTTGAGCTTTAAGCCAACTCTTTCTCTTTCTTCTTTCACTTTCATCAAGAGGCTTTTTAGTTCCTCTTCACTTTCTGCCATAAGGGTGGTGTCATCTGCATATCTGAGGTTATTGATATTTCTCCCGGCAATCTTGATTCCAGTTTGTGTTTCTTCCAGTCCAGTGTTTCTTCATGCAGGAAATGACAAATCCTCTCTGGTGGGCCAAATTGGGTCTTCTTTTTGCAGATAAAATTTTATAATAACACAGTCACATGGATTCATGTATGTATCATCCATGACTGCTTTCATACTGTAACTGTACTCTTGAATTGTTTTGACAGAGATTGTGTGGCATGAAGAATCTAAAATATTTATTATCTTTTATAGAAAAAGTTTGCCAACTCCTGTATTAGAGTTTTCTATATCTATAATAAAGATAAATCTTAATTTCTAGAGCAGAGTTAAGAAAAACTTGCTTTCCCAGATTATATTTATTTATATTAACATTATTGACTCTATAAGTAATTGCAAATATTTATTAAGCACTTTCTGTGGGACAGACTCTTTACCACATGCTGGAAATGCAATGGTCTAAAGGAACAAAATTCCTGACCCTCAAATTGATTATAAGTCTAGTTATAATCAGACAACCAACAAAATAATCAGAAACAACAAATCAATATAATCAACAGGAAAATTCTAATATATATATATATATATATACACTATATATATATAATATCAGATGATCAGATTATTATGTGCTATGGGTAATTAAAATGAAATAGGATATATTAGAATTTGGAGAAGTTAATTAAGCATATGCTTACCACTCTGTTTCATTTAGAGTATTCTAAGATTATCCTTGAATAAAATGAAGTTATTCACCAGCATATTAAGTAAAATAATGCCCTGCCTCAAATACATTTATCCTAGTGTATTATGCTCAGTTCAGACTTTCATTAAAATACTCTACTTGCTCTCACTTTTAATTTGTATGTATTTCCAGGCCCACAACTTACAAAATGAAACAAAACCAGAAAAAAAATCAAACTAATCCCTATGAAACAGTCGATCACATTAAACCCATCCCTATAATTCTATATAACTTCAGTGCTTTAATCCAATGTATAATTCTCCAATAATAGTGCAATAAAAATAAATTTAGCACAAAAGTGTTCATGCTAGTCTCGCAAATAATAATAGTTCAATAGTATCTCAAAACATTTAGAGAGAAGGAGGAGAAAAGGTTTAGTAATATTAAAAATAGTTCTCCCAAAATATATGGAAAGTAGTCATAGTATAATCATTAGTCTGTGAAACATTATTTAAAATGATATC
>SJYT01045352.1:0-28275 GCA_006410635.1 Cephalophus harveyi
TATTCAAAAGCAGAGACATTACTTTGCCAACTAAGGTCCGTCTAGTCAAGGCTATGGTTTTTCCAGTAGTCATGTATGGATGTGAGAGTTGGACTGTGAAGACGGCTGAGCACTGAAGAATTGATGCTTTTGAACTGTGGTGTTGGAGAAGACTCTTGAGAATCCCTTGGACTGCATGGAGATCCAACCAGTCCATTTTGAAGGAGATCAGCCCTGGGATTTCCTTGGAAGGAATGATGCTAAAGCTGAAACTTCAGTACTCCACCTCATGTGAAGTGTTGACTCATTGGAAAAGACTTTGATGCTGGGGGGGATTGGGGGCAGGAGGAGAAGGGGATGACAGAGGATGAGATGGCTGGATGGCATCACTGACTCTATGGACGTGAGTCTGAGTGAACTCCGGGAGTTGGTGATGGACAGGGAGGCCTGGCGTGCTGCGATTCATGGGGTCAGAAAGATTCGGACATGACTGAGTGACTGAACTGAACTGAACTGAACTGAGTTCATGATCTGAGCCACAGTCAGCTCCCGGTCTTGTTTTTGCTGAATGTATAGAGCTTCTCCATCTTTGGCTGCAAAGAATATAATCAATCTGATTTCGGTGTGATGTCCATGTGTAGAGTCTTCTCTTGTGTTGTTGGAAATATGACTAGTGTGTTTTCTTGGCAAAACTCTATTAGCCTTTGATCTGCTTTACTCCATAATCCAAGGCCAAAATTGCCTGTTGCTCCAGGTGTTTCTTGACTTTCTACTTTTGCATTCCAGTCCCCTTTAACGGAAAGGACATCTTTTTTGAGTGTTAGTTCTAAAAGGTCTTGTAGGTCTTCATAGAACCATTCAACTTCAGCTTCTTCAGCATTACCTGTTGCGGCATAGGCTTGGATTACCGTGATATTGCTTTGGAAACGAACAGAGATCATTCTGTCATTTTTGAGATTTCATCCAAGTACTGCATTTCATACTCTTTCGTTGACCATGATGGCTACTCCATTTCTTCTAAGGGATTCCTGCCCACAGTAGTAGATATAATGGTCATCTGAGTTAAATTCACCCATTCCAGTCCATTTTAGTTCACTGATTCCTAGAATGTTCAAGACCGACAGAAACAAACCCAAAACAATCAAGAATATTCCAGAAAGAATGTATTTATCAATAATTACCTTAAATGCAAATGGATTAAATGTACCAATGAAAAGATACAGACTGACTGAATGAATACAAAAGCAAGACCCATATATATATACTGCCTACAGGAGACCCACTTCAGACCTAGAGACACATACAGAATGAAAGTAAAAGGATGGAAAAAGATATTCCATGTAAATTGAAACCAAAAGAAAGCTGGAGTGGCAATCCTTATTTCAGACAAAATAGACTTTAAAATAAAGTATATAAGAGACTAAGAAGGACACTACATAATGATCAAGGGATCAATTCAATAAGAAGACATAACAATTGTAAATATCTATGCACCCAACATAGGAGCACCTCAATACATAAGGCAAACACTAACAGACATAAGAGGAGAAATCGACAGCAACACAATAATACTAGGGGACTTTAACACCCCACTGTCATCAATGGACAGATCATCACAATAAAGAATCAATAAGGAAACACAAAACTTAAATGAAACATTAAAACAAATAGGCCTATTTGATAGCCTCAGGACTTTGCATCCAAATGCAGAAGGACAGAAATGGTATGGACCTAACAGAAGCAGAAGATATTAAGAAGAGGTGGCAAGAATACATGGAAGAACTGTACAAAAAAGATCTTCATGACCCAGATAATCATGATGGTGTGATCACTCATCTAGAGCCAGACATCTTGGAATGTGAAGTCAAGTGGGCCTTAGAAAGCATCACTACAAACAAAGCTAGTGGAGGTGATGGAATTCCAGTGGAGCTGTTTCAAATCCTGACAGATGATGCTGTGAAAGTGCTGCACTCAATATGCCAGCAAATTTGGAAAACTCAGCAGTGGCCACAGGACTGGAAGAGATCAGTTTTCATTCCAATCCCAAAGAAAGGCAATGCCAAAGAATGCTCAAACTACCACACAATTGCACTCATCTCACATGCTAGTAAAGAATTTCTTTGGAGGGAACGATGCTAAAGCTGAAACTCCAGTACTTTGGCCACCTCATGCGAAGAGTTGACTCATTGGAAAAGACTCTGATGCTGGGAGGGATTGGGGGCAGGAGGAGAAGGGGACGACCGAGGATCACATGGCTGGATGGCATCATGGACTTGATGGACATGAGTCTGAGTGAACTCCAGGAGTTGGTGATGGACAGGGAGGCCTGGCGTGCTGCGATTCATGGGGTCGCAAAGAGTCGGACACGACTGAGAGACTGGACTGAACTGAATGAACTGAAGCAGCACCAGTGAAAAGACAGCGCTTCACAGAGCTGAGTTAGGACTGTCCCCTGATCCCATCCCCAGCCTGCACTGCCAGCATGACTTAAGAAGCTAGGCTAGTCTTGAAGCCCAAAGAATCAGGGTTTATTTGGAGACTTAGTTTTCACACACATCATTCCAGTTACATGACAGACATGAGCAAGTCACCTCACTTCCCCAGGCCTTCATTTCCTCCCCCATAAACTGAGCATAAATGAACCAAGTCAGTGTTTCCAGAAGTGAATTCCCTGGAACATTAGTCCTTTGAGTTGCTCCATGAAGAAAAGAGTTCTATGGTCTAAAGCAGTAGTTTCAGTCTTGTCCCTCTGGAAACAGCTGGCCATGTCTGGAGATAATTTTTTTTTAATTAAAAAAAATTTTTAATTTATTTTTTGGCCACACCACACGGCATGTGAAATCTTTGTTCCTCAAACGGGAATCGAACCCACACCCCCTTGCAGTGAAAGAATGTTTTGCTATCCACTGGACTGCCTGGAAAGTCCCTGGAGATAATTTTGGTTAGTAGGACTTGGGAATGGGGGCTGTCCTGGCATAGAAGCCAGGGATGAAGCCAGGAATGCATAGAACAGTCCCCAAAACAATGAATTATCTGGCCCAGAGTGTTATAAGGTTGAGGAACTAAGATATAATGAGGGTGCTCCCTTGTCCAGTGGCAACCCCACAAAGTGGGTCGCCATTTCCTCCTCCAAAGATATAATGAGAAGCCCTGGTCTGATGAGTTTGAGGTTTATGGAGCACATCCCATCACTTTCTTTATCTGCACATATTAGCACAATGAAGACAGAAAGTGTAGGTGTTAGTCGCTCAGTCTTGTGTGACTCTTTTGCGACCCCATGGACTGTAGCCCGCCAGGCTTCTCCGTCCTTTGAATTCTCCAGGCAAGAATACTGGGGAGTGGGTTACCATTTCCTTCTCCAGGGGATCTTCCCGACCCAGGGATCGAACCCAGGTCTCCTGCATTGGCAGGCGGATTCTTTACCATCTGAGCCACCAGGGAAGCCCTTGAAGACACAATTGTCACCATAAATTTTTTTTCACCCCGTGTTTCATTTGATCACAGAATATTCTGCCTCCCCACCATCATATACCCACAACCTTATTATCCTCATGCAGAACGCCCTCCAGACAATGGGCCACTGGGGGAAAGGCTGGCAAGATGATCTCCAACGTGGTTTTCCATTTTCAAAAGCATCTGAAGGAATTTTCCTCTGATGAGGCCTCTGAGGCCTCACGCTGAGTCGTGAGGACAGCTCCTGAAATCCCCCTCAGTGAGCTGGGTCCCTCTGTGACCTGTGTGCTGCGTGACTGGACTACGGGCTTCAGCCCTGGGTTCCTCGGTTTCCTCTGCTCTAAGAGGCACCACCACCGGGCAGGGGTGCCTTGCGGTTTCCGTAGGGAACCGGCGTTGACATCCGTAGGCCAGCGACCTCGCTCACTGAGCTCTCAGGTCAGCGTCACCCATTGTCTTTAAATTTTGTTCATTTCCTCAAAGCGCTGAGATGTCAGATCTGCCCAGAAGAGGGCGCGAGGCACACGGTTTTTGCCTCAAAGCGTTTCCAAATCCATTTGGAAGGCCCTGCAGGACGCTTTGCCAGAATGCGCCTCCTGGGTCAGATTTCTCCTGAAAGACTGATCCACGGACTTCAGAGCCGGAAGTGTGTGTGTCAGTCACTCACTCATGGCCCGACTCTTTGCGACCCCACGGACTCTCCAGGTTCCTCTGTGCATGGGATTTTACTGGCGAGAATACTGGAGTGGGTAGCCATTTCCTTTTTCAGGGGATCTTCCCAACCCACGTCTGCTGCATGGCAGGCAGATTCTTTACTGTCTGAGCCAGAAGAGACCCTGCAAAGGATGGGACGCGACCACCAGATTTTGCATTTAACAGCCACAGAAGGCTAACCGTGCAGCTGGTGAGAGTGACTTGCAAAACCAGCAGAGTGTCAGGGAACCGACTCGAGGAACGTTCTCTGTGGGGTTGGATGGCCGGGCAGAAACAGTGTTTCTGGAAGGAAAAAAATAATGCATCAAGTGGGTTAACAGCAGTGTGAAGCTGAAATGAAAGGATGCTGCTGGTGTGTGACTGTGTGTGTGTATATGAGACAGACGTCGAAAAAAAGAGAGAGGAAAGAAAAACCCCAGATTCTGTACTGTTCCTTTCCTCTGGACCAGCTTAATTGGTGGTTTAGTTGCTCAGTCATGTTCGACTTTTGCGACCTCATGGATTGTAGCCCACCAGGCCCCTCTGTCCATGGAATTCTCCAGGCAGGAATACTGGAGTGGGTTGTTACTTCCTTCTCCAGGGGATCTTCCCAACCCAGGGATCAAACCTGCGTCTCCTGTATTGCAGGCAGATTCTTTACCACTGAGACTTTCGGAGGACTGAAGTATTCAAGACTACATTTGACAGACTGAGCCTGAGAGTATCTTTCACACTCACAGCCCCTTTAAGGGACATCGTTCCACCCCCTCGGGGGTTCAGACACCCATATTTTGTCCTTCTCTCTCCTCTCCAGCTGCACCTGACCCCAGCTGTCCAACCCTTCAACTGGCTGGGACCTGTGGTTCATTGCCTGGTGGGGTGGTTGAGCTGGGTCCCTTGTTCCCTGAGATGTAAGTTATCAAAAGATAGAGATGATGAGCGGTGGGAGTTCCAGGTGACAATTCCCAAGGCGGAAAGGGGCAAGGGTGGCCTGAGTGACCACACCGGGCCAGAGGGTGAGGGGAGAGGACAGGGGTGTCCCAGAGCCATACACACACCCTGAGAAGCGAAAGTGCTGTGAGAGGGGATGAAACCATGCGCCAGGGGAGAGCTGAAGGAGCTGGAGGGTTACTGCAACATTCTGTCCTTGGTGTTTTTCCAAAGCAAATTGTTTGGGTCTTTAGGCTGCCCTGAGAGTTTAGTGGTAAAGAGTCCGCTTGCAATGCAGGAGACACAGGAGATGGGGGTTCGATCCCTGGGTTGGGAAGATCCCCTGGAGGAGGAAATGGCAACCCACTCCAGGATTCTTGCCTGGAGAATCCCTATGGACACAGGAACCTCGTAGGCTACAGTCCATGGGGCTGCAAAGAGTCGGACACGACTGAGGGACTGGGCACACATGAACTAGTTTCCTACAACTAAATTGCTTAGTGAAAGTAAAGATTTGAAGGCACTGTCAGATTGGAAATCTTATGACAAAAGCGACACTGACGGTGTGTTTATAGAGTGAAATCATATTGCAGGGGAGCCTGTGGGTGTGTGTACGGGCTCATCGGGCACAGCCTTTCCCCTCCTCCCCCTCCCCCCTTCCTATCCCTTCCTGCTCCTCCTGTCTCTTCCTCTTTCTCTTCCTCTTTCTTCTTTACTTTCTCTTTCTCTCCCTACTTCTCCTTCTCCTCCTTGGCTCTAATACCTTAATTTTTAAAATCTTTCATATTTTGAAATAGTTTCCGAATTACAGAAAGTTGCATTCTGCTGACCACCTGCCCTGATAGCTTCAGGGCTGACTCCCTTTTGTCATTAAAATTTGAGCTCAAACATCTCCGCGCTGTGGCTCCAACCCGCTTGCCAGTGCAGGAGACAGATGTGTAGGAGACTCAGGACTGATCCCTGGGTGGGGAAGATCCCCTGGAGGAAGGCAAGGCAACCCATTCCAGTATGCTTGTCCGGAGAATCCCATGCAGAGAGGAGCCTGGTGGGCTCCGAGTTGCAGTCACTGGACACGCAAAGGACATGAGTGAACACAGCACAGCACAGCACCCCTGTGAGACACCTCGTCACTCTCACCTTCCTCCTGACTCGAGTAAAGGGAATTTATATAAGGATACACAGGGCAATCGGGGAGGGTGAAGGGATCCAGTGTTGCCTAATTGAGTCAAGGGGTTGGCAGGTTTTGCGCAAGGATGCTCCTGCTAAAAGTGGGGTTTGGAGGGCTGTGAGGAAGGACCTGGAGCAGCTAGCTCTGGCAGTAAATACAGTATTAGGAAAATGTGGGCCACTTGCTTGAAGAAGTTGTGAGACTATTAATCATATCTGTGGGCACATGGGGAAAAAAGTCACCACGAAGGATAAAAACTCTGTTTGTGGTGGACATGCACCACAAACAGACATCATGTCTCAATGTACCCTGCTTGCACGGACTGTGAAACTGGAGTCAAGAAGCGAAACTGCAAACTGCTCCAGAGCCACTGAAAGCTCTAGCATGCATGCATGTGTGCGCCCTCAGTCGTGTCTGACTCTCTGTGACCCCATGGACTGTAGCCCGCCAGGCTCCTCTGTCCATGGAATTCTCCAGGCAAGAATACTGGAGTGGGTTACCAATTCCTTCTCCAGGGAAAGTGCTAGAGCTGTGGCCAAAACAAATGCAAGATTTTCTTAACCCAGGACTCACTGGGACTCCCACTGAAAAAGCAACCCTTAGTAAAGATGAGTACAATTAAAAAATAGTCTACTCAAAAGAGGAAATTAGGGACTTCCCTTGTGGTCCAGCGGCTAAGACTCCACACTCTCAAAGCAGGGGACCCAGGTCTGATTGCTGGACAGGGAACTAGACCCTGCATTCCACAACTGAGAGTTCTCATGACGCAACTAAAAACAAAATATCCTGTGTACCATGGCTAAGACCTGGTGCAGCCAAATAAATAAATAGTTATGTTAAAAAAGAGGAAATCAGCCATTATGAAGGAGAGTTAGCAAACATAATAAACAGGAGATTAACACGCTGAGAATGTTAAAGAACAGAATAATCTGAAAGAAACCATAAAATAAACATATTTATCATTATAAATATATTTTTTAAGTTTAGAAATTTTACAATTTTTAATAAACTTAGAAATCAAAATAACAGCATAAATGCCATGAAAAAGAGCATTAACAAAGATTCAAATAGAATTTCTAGAAGTAAGGCATTGAAAAGAAAAACTCAATTAAACACCATATTAGGAACAGCTGCAATACTGGAAAATGAAGTTGAAGAAATTATCTTGAATGTAGTACACCGAAATAAAGAGATGGAAATACACGTGAATAAAAGTTCAAAGACACAGAAAACTAAATAAGAGATTTTTAAAAATTGCATTGAGAAAGAAGGCATAGAGGGAAGGGGGAAGGGACAAATGAAGAGCAATGGCTAAGACATATCTAGAAAGGAGCAGTATGCAGCCTAGATCTGAAGATGCATTTTGAATGCCCAAGCATGCATGTAAATACATGTGTGCTCAGTCTTGTCTGATTCTTTGTGACCCCATAGATTGTAGTATTCTTGCCTGAAAAAATCCCATGGACAGAGGAGCCTGGCAGGCTACAACCAGACGGTTGCAAAAAGAGGGTTGTGACTGAGCGAACACGCTGAAGGGCCAAAGTTGCCTGCTGGGTGGGACCATGATGTGGAGGATAAGAATGGGCTTTCAAACAGACAGGTGGGGTCATGTTCCAGCTCCATCTCTTATTAGAAGAATATCTTTGGGGGAACTACTTAAATTCTCAAAGCCTCAGTTTCTTCTTTTGTAAGCGTCCCAAGTAGACGTTTGCTGTGTGGATTAAAGATACAAAACTAAGGTCTCTAATGTTCCCTCTTGGGATAGGCAAAATAAGGGTCCCCCAAAGACGTCTTGGTCCTAGTCCTTGGAACCTGTGACTACTGTTACGTCTCATGGCAATGGGAAAATTAAGGTGGGCAGGCGGAGTTAAGGTTGCTAATCAGCTGATCTTGAGATGGGGAGATTGTCCTAGATTATCCAGGTGGAGCCATTGTAATGAGGACATGTGTGCTAAGTCGCTTTAGTCCTGTCCGATTCTTTGTGACCCCATGGACTGTAGCCCGCCAGGCAGCTCTGTCCATAGGATTCTCCAGGCAAGAATACTGGAGTGTGTGGCCATGCTCTCTCTCCTCCAGGGGATCTTCCCAAACCCAGGGATCAAACCCGAGGCTCTTATGTCTCCTGCATTGGCAAAGCAAGTCCTTTACTCCTAGCGCCACCTGGGAAGCCCCGTGATGAGGACAACTATCCTCATAAGGCACAGACAGAAGAGGGAAACTTAGAGATGACGGTAAGAGAAAGAATCATTGCTGGCTTTGCAGACAGAAGGGGACACTTAGCCAAGGGATGAAGGCAGCCTCTAGAAGCTGGAAAAGGCAAGAGAACACAGGCTCTCTAGAGCCTTCAGAGGAAACAGCCTTGCTGACACCATGACTTCATCCCTAAACCTAGTGAGACCGTTTCAGACCTAAACCCTTCTGAACTGTACGATAATGAAATTGTGTTGTTTTAAGCCACTGATCAGTGGTACTTTGTTACAGTAGCTGTAGGAAATGAATATACCTTTCATCTGAGCATTGTTCCTGCTTTCTTTTTAAGAAATATAGTTTTCTTTGTTTTGGCTGTGCGGGGTCTTCCTTGCTGCAAGGGCGACTCTCTAGTAGCGGTGCGTGGGCTTCTCGCTGCGGAGGCTTCTCTTGCGGTGGAGCACAGGCTCTGGGGCGCAGGGGCTTCAGTAGCCGTGGCTCGTGGGCTCAGTGGTTGCGGCTCCCAGGGTCTCGAGCACAGGCTCAATAGTTGTGGCGCATGGGCTTAGTTGCTCTGTGGTACGTGGGGTATTTCCAGACCAGAGATCGAACCCATGTCTCCTGCATTGGCAGGTGGATTCCTTACTACTGAGTCACCAGCAGAGCCCTATTCCTGCTTTCTTCAAGCAGTCTTTACATTATCTTTTGGAAGACAGAGCTTTTTGCAGGACGCACCTCATAGTGTTATCTGGGGGTAGAATATGCTCTAACAAAACCAGCCAAAGCAGAAAGCCAGCTTCTTTTGGGGATGTAGCTTCTCTCCTGTGCTTCTCAATTGCTTTTAGCTACTTTGTTAGAAAACAATGGCTTCATTTGGGAGTCATCATCACACTTGCGAATTCAAATGTACTCTAAAATAGCTGATAAGCCGATTTTTTTTTTTCTTGCCCGATTGTACATTTTAGTTACAGCGGCCCTCTCATGCTGCATCAGACACTGTTTGCCAGGAAAGGATTGAGAGGGTGTCAACTCTGAGGTTCCGCGGTGCCTGGCAGGGGTGGCAGACGGTTTGTGATCTCTGCCCCTTGCAACACCCAACATCCTGTTTGATGCAACCCTTTGATGCAGCGTGAAAGGCAGCAAGCGCCTCTATTTGACCCACTTCCTTATTCTTGAGCACAGGTATTGGGATTTGCATATTTGATAATCCGGTCTTTATTATGTCGCATAAAATTCTTAGCACGTGGAGACACCACAACATGACCATTGGCAGTGATGAGTTTTTATCAAAAAAAGAGAAAATGCAGAGTGAGGCTCAACCTAGTTTTGACACATAACTTGCCCACTTGCTTCCATTTACATGGGTCTATCGCCCTCAGCTTCTCCGGTGACACAGATGCTGGTGGGAACCCACTGGCTGTTGAGAAGAGGAACAAACTTTTTTCTGGTTCTTCAGTGTAAAGAAGCTGCCTCTGTTTCTGGAACAAGCTCTGGAAATGTGGGATACTTTAAGCTTCCCCTTTCTATTTTTTTTTTTTTTTTTTAGGAATAAAACAACTAAATCTGGCTCCAGGTAAAATAGTGAAGCATTTAATTCCTTTCCTTAGGATTTGTACCGTGTTTGCCCCCACCAAAAAGAAAGATTACAAAGGTAAACTAGTAGAAAACAGGAGATTTTTAAGAGAGAGTTAAAATAATCACGACAAAGCACCCGTTTCCCCTACCAAGTGATTATATATTTTAAATGACAATCCTCAGTGTTTTGATGAGTATGTGGTGGGAAAGATGATGTTGACTGCTGGTGTGTACATGAGTGGGGGCACGAATTTTCCAGAAGGCAGAGTGACTTTCTGTATTAAGAGCCTTCAGCAAGTTTATACGTATATATATATATATATATATCTATATCTGAAATGATACTGTTCAGAATATACCCTTTTTAAACTCATCCTTTCAGTTTCCATGTGTCTAAAATAGAGATATTAACAGGGACTATTTCATAGAGTGATTTGAGAATTAACTTCTGGAAAACTAGCACACAAATGTATGCTTGACAATTGCTAGGCATAATTATTGATGAAAAACTAAGAATCTTTTCAGATAAAAATTATTACAATATAGTGGCCTGAAAATTTGGAGTATTGTTACTCTATGTTCCAGAGCAAACCTAAATACCACTTTAGGATGAGATCTCTGGTCTACTCCCTGCCCATTCACTTCTGGAAATAAATCTCTTTAAATGTCTCAAAGCTATGTAAACTGGAACTTTCAATTTAATTCAGACATATTGCCATAAAAAGGGGTAAGGATTTCTTCGACATGAAACCACACATATAAGCTTTATGGATTGCTTTTAGGGCAGTCTTCATGTTCTGAGGGAGCATTCTAGCGAACAGTCAGCCTGAAATTGTGTGTTTCGTGTGAGCTGATAAAGCTTTCTAAGCGGCAGGTTTGCAGGATCAGGCTCTGGATCTCTTTGAAGGTTTTCAAAGGTCTTTGAAGACCAGCCTTCTTGGCCCCCAAGGAAGGGAGGTTCAGATTAGCCTTGGCTGGTAATGATGGGGCTGTGGTTAGGATGAGCAAGTCAAGGCCTGCTGTGAAAGAAAACAGAATTCAGCTGTTTTGGAAGGCAGTAGAGTGAGTGTTCAACAGGAACTCCCAGAAAATAGGGAAGAGAGCACTGCAAGCAGTGTTTCCGGGATGCAGAGCCAGTTGCCTGGCACTTGAGAAAGAGGGAATGGTCAGAATGGGGAAGGGCTGCCTGAAAGCGAGAGGAGGGCAGACTAATCGACTTGTCCTGGGTCCTTCTTAAGGAACTTCTTATGCACCTAGAAGCCGCCTTGAATGGTGTCTTCAATCACGGACCCTCAAGCCTTCTTCACACACTTGGAGACTTCTGTCCCCTCCACCTCTGAGCTGGCTATAGGGTAAACCTGGGCTTCACCTGCCCTCTGCTTTGTCAACTGAAAGATTAGATCCTCAGGCTGGGACGGTGCTTATTGGTATCCCCATTACCATTATAAGGTGATTTGTTGTTGTTCAACTGCTAAGTCGTTTCTGATCCTTTGTGACCGCATGGACTGTAGCACGCCAGGCTCTTCTGTCATCCACTCTCTCCCAGAGTTTGCTCAAGTTCAAGTCCATATATAAGGTAATGTGGTTTTCCTATTTTTAAAAACCTATTTGTCTTTTACATAGGACATGCTCTCTGCCTGCGTCCACTGGGAACTACAAATAGCTGTAATTCCATTTGCACTGTAAAAAGGGGGTCAAAGAGACAGATCCAGTGGTTACAGATCCAGAGGAACAAACAGCCTCTGTTATTAGAATGGAATGAAAGCAGCTGCAATCTAAATTCAGGGTCGTTTGAGGGTTCTTCGGAGAAGGCAATAGCAAGCCACTCCAGTACTCTTGCCTAGAAAATCCCATGGATGGAGGAGCCTGGGAGGCTGCAGTCCATGGGGTCGCTAGGAGTCGGTCGCGAGTGAGCGACTTCACTTTCACTTTTCACTTTCACACAATGGAGAAGGAAATGGCAACCCACTCCAGTGTTCTTGCCTGGAGAATCCCAGGGGCGGGGGAGCCTGTTGGGCTGCTGTCTATGGGGTCGCACAGAGTCGGATCCGACTGAAGCGACTTAGCAGCAGTAGCAGTTGAGGGTTCTTTGAGAAGTTGCCGAAAGGACTACTAGAGATCATTTGGGGTCTCTTTCTCAGTGTTCTTGCCAAGTGGAAAGGGAAAATGAAATTGGAAAGTTCCGGTTAAGGCAATTCTTCCTATGACACATGATGTTACAAAAAAAGTGCCCTTGTCTGCCTGCTGTTTCAAGGACTGTCTATTATTGTGCTTTTTGGGCCAAGAGAATCTTCAGTTAAGGTCAACTGAAAATCTGGTGTCTGAGCATATATCTCCCAATTAGATAATGACTTTTTGTAACTGTCACTGTATCTGCCCTAGGCCTTATGGAGACTATTGATCTGTGAGCTGGGCCAAGTTTTGCATTACTATAAATTACATGGGTAATTCTTAACTTTTTAATGCCTCACTCCTTAAATTAAAAGTTTATGACCGAAGCAAGAGTGACTCAGGGATCAAAAAATGCAATTAGTGTGCATCTCTTTTTAGTACAAAAAAAAACCTTCTACAACTTAAAAACTATATGGATTGAGCTAAAAAAAAAAAGAAAGCAAAGGAAGAAAATCAAGCTGATGATTATCTGTATAGTTTTAAATTAGCCCATGGATCTTACTGAACTTTTAAAAATTATGTTAAGTGGCCTGAGTTCCTGAGAAATATGCCAGTTTCCCCCATAAAGTTCCAACTCTGGCTTCTGCAGAATTTCCTACTGTCAGCTTTCTGTCTGAAACAGTAAAAATTTAACTGGTTCCGCTTTTCCAAGTGATCAACATATTCAAGCTGCCCAGGAGGCTCTAGCGGTAAAGAGCCAGGCTGCCCATGCGGAAACGTAAGAGATGCAGGTTCGATCCCTGGGTCGGGAAGATCCCCTGGAGAAGGGCATGGCAACCCACTACATATTCTTGCCTGGAGAATCCCATGGACAGAGGAGCCTGGCGGGCTACAGTCCATAGTGTCGCAAAGAATTGAACATGACTGGAGCGAGTTAGCATGCATACAAACATATTCAGCAATTGTTAAGGAGGGTCAAACAACATTTCAAAACTGATGAGACATTTTGAGGAGACTTATCCTTATTATTCTCACACCCTGGGTGCCAGGAAATATCCTTTCCAATTGTAGAGGCAGCCGGGGTGGAGATTCTCTCAGAAGGGACCCTGCACTCATGCACTGTCCATGGGCCGTGAGGGCCCAATGGTGAGGGCACTGCAGCTGCTTTTTTGAGCAAGTGGGACCCAGCGAAGGGGGAAGCAGTGGCCACGGATTAACTTGACCCTTTCTCTGCACAACACTTTATATCCACATCTAAGAACTATTGTGTTTTTTTTTTTTTTAACTTTTTACTATTCTTTCATTTATTAATCTGCGCCAATTGCAGCATGCAGGAGTTTTAGTTGCAGCATGTGAACTCTTAGTTGCAGCATGTGAGATCTAGTTCCCTGACCAGGGATCGAACCTAGGTCCCCTGCATTGGGAGCGAGGAGTCTTAGCCACTTCCACCACCAGAAAAGTCTCTAGAGCATTGCAGATGAAGCACATGGTGCTCATTATCTAGTAGGTGCTCAAAATCACTGACGACTTGAACTCAGCTGGAAAAAATTAGTTTAAAAGTCTTATTTAGATAATAGTGAATGTGACTATTATTTATTTTCTTCCTCCCTTACCAAAAAAAAAAAAAAAAAACCCACTAATCTTCAGGTCTCACTGGAAGTATGAGCAAGACCTGTTGAATCCTTTGACCAGCCACATATATGTGTTCCCCAACCACCGTTTTCTGGTCAAATATATAGCAATTCTTATTGGTGGAGAAATAGAAATTTCCAAAACATGTTAGGAAAAGTGGTTAGGTAGTCAAAATGAGCTGGCACTCTTGATTTGTGGAGGTATGGATTTCTGAGATTAATTGCACCGGGAACAATTGCATTGCTGGCCTAGCCAAAGGAATCCTATTTAAAGATTAGAAGTGCTTAACTAAGCACATCTTGGAGAAAATAGAAAGAAGAATCAATTTTCTGTCATTAGTCTTTATATCATCTCCCCCTACTCAATGTAATGAAAACAACAAATAAAAATAATCAGAGATCCTCAACTGACATTCAATCAACTGGAAGCATCACTGTGTCAAGAATTTTAAAAGAGAAGTTGGAAAATATGTGTTTAAAATCTGCTTTAAAAAGCAAACCATAGGACTCCCCGGGCGGTCCAGTGGCTGACTTTTCCTCCCGAGTGGCACTAGTGGTAAAGAGCCCCCCTGCCAACGAAGGAGGTGCAAGAGACTCGGATTCCATCTCTGGGTCAGGAAGATCCCCTGAAGTAAGGAGTAGCAGCCCGCTCCAGTATTCTTATCTGGAAAATTCCATGGACAAGGAGGCTGGTGGGCTACAGTCCACGGGGTTGCAAAGAGTCAGACACAATGGAGCACGCATGCGTCAAGCGCGAGCAGTCCGTTGCAGGCAGCAGGGGCTCCATCCCTGGCTGGGGAGCAAAGATCCCGCATAACTTGTGACCAAAAAACCAAACATAAATAGCGGAAGCAATAGTCTGACAAATTCAACAAAGACTTTAAAAGTGACTCAAAAAAAAAAATCTTGAGAAAACAAAAACCCCAAACATAACTCTCTTGAAGGCAGACATCATGGAACAGAAGTGAGGACTGGGCGGGACTGAGGAGCCACATACTGATATTAAAAAAGCTACCCTTTTCTGGGCCCCCACTCTGTGCCAGGTCCCATATTAGGGACCTTAGCAGTCCTGTACCGAGTGGAGGAGCTTTGGGCCTCTCACCTTTTCCTGGCCTTTTTGGAAGAACGGACTCTGGATCTCGGCTTTGGGAGGGGAAAGAATTGACTCCTTTCCCCCAACCAGCCCTGCTGCATAGCAGCTGCGCAAGTGGTGGTGTCTGCTGGCTGGAACAACTCTGCACATCTATGTGGCTTTCCAACCAAGCATCAGCCCTTACTCCCAGAAAGTGGGAGGAGAGAGAGGTTGGGGAGGGAGGGATCATTACCAGAGGAGGGTGTTTGGGCTGTGCAGCGCCTGCTCACCACAGGACACTTGTCTGCCCTTTGTGAGCAAGCCAGAAGGGATCTGGCCCCCGAGCCTGCAGGCAGCAGAGCCCTGGGGGTGGGGGACCACCTGGAATGCTCATCGCAACTGCCCCAGCCAGGGCTGGAGAAAGACCCGGAAGGTGAAGCTTCCCCGCCCCCACCTCTGCTATCTCAGTGACAGTGAGTGACCCAATGGAGAACCTTCAGATGTCATTCATGGGGTGTTGTAAGAAGGGCAGTATATGCGAGTCAGATTATCGAGAGTCCAGGCTCAGGGCGTAGGACAGCAGGTGTATGAAACCCAAAGCACTGCCTCTGTGGGCAGGTTATGGTTAAACTGGTTAAACAGTGACACCAGTGAGTGACCTGTGACCGGGAGATGTCACACACCCCTTAAATTCTAAGCAGGGGACTTCCCTGGTGGTTAAGTGGTGAAGAATTCACCTGCCAATGCAGGAGACATGGGTTTGATCGCTGATCTGAGAAGATCCTATATGCTATGGAGCCATTAAGCCCGTGTGCCATATAGTTGTATATATTAAAATCATTTCGTCTCATCAGGTTTCATTAGAGATAACATTTTAGTTTTAATTGCACTTAAAAGTTATGCCATACATGAAACAATTCTATGCCTTTCTTAAATTGTTTGTTATATCAAAATGCCCTTTTACTTTCCTCTTACCAAATACTAATTTCTAAATCCTCAAGTTCTACTGTATGCATATGTTGCTTTGAAATGTAATTTCGTACTTATATTTTCTTGACGGACCATTACTGAAAGCCTAATGAATGCTAACACAGGCCTATGGATTCAGGCTTTATGAGAAGGTGGTCAAGATAATCGAAAGCTGGTACCAATTTTCTAAGAGTCTGGGTAATGAATTCAAACAACTAAATGTAGTATTGGAATTAATCCTTTATTCCCCAAAGCAATCCACAGTTGAGACAGTTGGCACTGGACACATTTCCACAGAAATGCACAAATATTGAGAACCTGGCTGCATGACTTTGAATCCATATAGGCTCAAACCCCACCAATGACTTTGAATTACTACTGTATCCCTGAGAATGGATGCATACAAAGACCAATCGTAAGATGAATCCTTTCTGCAAAGGATTTCAACATTTTTCTTTTTATACTAAACATGCTCTGAAAGAAATCTTCTAGATCTTTTTTGAAATCCTCAAATACTTTTTTTTTACTAATCCTTCTCAAAAAAGATTCTGAAAAGATTCCCTAACAATCACAAACTTTCAAAGGAGCTAGGGTTACAAAGAGCATTCGTGCGAGAAGACATCTCCACACAGAACCTGTGCTCTTAAAGACATGAATGATTGTATACATCAACTTTAATGGTTTTTAAAGTGGAATTCATAAATCACTGTAGGATTCATCAATTCAGGATTTAGAGATATTCTTTTTTCAGGAACATGATCGAAAACAATGTTGCTTTCCTTTACTTTCCTATAGCAGGAAGAGGAACAGACATAAAATATAACAGGAAGCTGTGTTACTCCAAAAACATCGCAGGATCGGATGATGCGAAAACCTTCACCAAACATTGGACCATGACACCACTCACATTGGGATGTGCTGCAATGAAGGAAACATCACTGTCTACTAGAGGAAAGACATTTTGCTTGAGGCTATGTCAGACTCAAAGCAGTATGGAACATGGCCTTTCTCATTGATCTTACCCTCTTTCTGAGGATTTGACATACACAAGTGAAAAATTAAATGCTAAAAAAATCTGTACAAAATAATCCTAATTTTCTAGAATAGGAAAGTATAGCTTTAGAGTAAGAAAACACCCTAAGGACAATTCCCACAAAATGTGTATAAAATAATCCTAATTTTCTAAAACAGGAAAGTATATCTGCTCCTATTTAATATGTGACCACAGGGAATTTTTCTGTATTTTCCAAATTTTTTATAATAAATACATATTATATTTATCACTCAAAATAAATATATGTCATTTTAAAGATAAAGGGACTATTATAACCTAGCATAGGACTAGTACCCACATGTATATATTCCATGTCTGTGAGGTCCATGTATATTGCACAGTCCATGGAGTCACAGAGTCAGACATGATTGAGCACACATGCACGCAGGCATATTTTTAAATGCTCACAGGTCAGTTAAAAAAAGACACTGGCTCATTAGTACTTTTAACAGAAGCACATGAACGGACTCCAATTACCGCACAATTGCACTCATCTCACATGCTAGTAAAGTAATGCTCAAAATCCTCCAAGTCAGGCTTCAGCAATACGTGAACCGTGAACTCCCTGATGTTCAAGCTGGCTTTAGAAAAGGCAGAGGAACCAGAGATCAAATTGCCAACATCCGCTGGATCATGGAAAAAGCAAGAGAGTTCATCCAACCTAGATAGCATTTTCAAAAGCAGAGACATTACTTTGCCGACTAAGGTCCGTTTAGTCAAGGCTATGGTTTTTCCTGTGGTCATGTATGGATGTGAGAGTTGGACTGTGAAGAAGGCTGATCGCCGAAGAATTGATGCTTTTGAAGTGTGGTGTTGGAGAAGACTCTTGAGAGTCCCTTGGACTGCAAGGAGATCCAACCAGTCCATTCTGAAGGAGATCAACCATGGGATTTCTTTGGAAGGAATGATGCTAAAGCTGAAACTCCAGTACTTTGGCCACCTCATGCGAAGAGTTGACTCATTGGAAAAGACTCTGATGCTGGGAGTGATTGGGGGCGGGAGGAGAAGGGGACGACCGAGGATGAGATGGCTGGATGGCATCACTGACTCGATGGATGTGAGTCTGAGTGATCTCCGAGAGATGGTGATGAACAGAGAGGCCTGGCGTGCTGCAATTCATGGGGTCGCAAAGAGTCGGACACGACTGAGCGACTGAACTGAACTGAACTGAATGAACGGACTATTCACAGAAGTAGAAATTTGAACATCCAAGAACCTCCAGAAAAATAAAGATTCTCAATTTCATTAGTAATTGGGGAATACAAAACAAAATAATAAAGGAATGTGTTCAGTCATGTCTGAGTCTTGTGACCCCCCATGGACTGTAGCCCACCAGACTCCTCTATCCATGGAATTTCCCAGACAAGGATATGGAGCAGGTTGCCATTTCCTCCTCCAAGGGATCTTCCCAACCCAGGGATGTGAACCCAAGTCTCCTGCGTTGGCAGGTGGATTCTCTACTGTTGAGTCACCAGGAAAGCCTCTAGTGGTTCACAGAAAAGACTTAATTAAAACTGTATAGAAGTTGCCAGCTACATCTCCACAATCTGTACCTCACCTTAGATTTAAGTAATAGCTTGAGAATATTAGAAGATAGGCTGAATTCAAACTATATTATTATGCCAGAAAAGCCAGAAGGAACAATCTAAAGAATTGCATGTGTGGTGTGGTGTGAGGTGTGTGTATTTTAACTATAAAACTATCATCTGGATAATAAACTGTATTTTAAAAGCTTAAAAGTGTGTCTTGGTAAAAAGGACTTCAGAATTTGCTTACCATTTTAGTAACTTTTGGATTTCCACTGGGATCACATTATAATATTTATGTAGATTATTCTTTAGAAAGAACAAAGCTGTAATTTGAGTGAGATGTTGTGGATTATTCATAGAATTCTCTTTCCAAAAAATAGGATTAGTGAAATTATTCTCAAATAGGATTTTTTTCAGGTTAAGCTTTAAAATTCCATGTGGAAAACTAGTCAGTTCATTTCCATCAACCACCAATTTTTCAAGTGATCTGCAAACAAAGGAAATCATATTTTAAAAGGAAAAAGTAGACATCTGTCCCCGTGTGCCCCAAAATTGGTATAAAACTTAGTAGTAATAAAATATGAGTGTCAAGTATTTCCTTAAAATCCAGCGATTTAACTTAAAAAGCAACACCAACCAATATATTATGCAACTAAGTGCATTTGTGTAAAGGGTAGCATTAAAGCACATATTTTGTGCAACAGATCATCACTATGGAAAAAAATAATCAAAAACATAGAAGAGTGAATGTTATACTACATAACGTATAATATAATAGGGATACAAAGAAAATTTATTTTCATAGACAAATTAAACATCAACACATACATTTTGTTTCATTCAGGTGAAAAGTCTCAACTATTAGTTGAAGCAGCAGTGGGGGGGAGACAGACCATTGTGTTAGGTGAAGCTTTTATAAAATATTAAGGAAAACATGTGTTTATGAATTTTAGGGAAGGAAAGATAGCCAGTAATAGACTTGGAAAATTCAGTGGTGTTCCAAAATTAACAAGGGAGAAATAAAAGAGAGCAAATAGCATCTTGAAAAAAAAAATCTCCAAAAAAGAGAAAGAAAGAAATATGAAAAGGAGAAAGTGAAGAGACAGTAAATACAGTGTTAAACAGAAGGCAAAAAATTAAATATATCAGCCATAACAAATATGAACAGGCTGAATTCTTCTATGAAAATACAAAGATTGTTACCAGGAAATTAAATAACTGGTTAAAATATTAGAAAAGCAGAAATAAAATGATCAAATTTTACTAAAGATAATGCTCCTTAGAAACCAACTAAAATCTAGTAAAAGGCATTCAGAGATAAGATGATATTTACATAGTTTGATTTTTAAATGAACGTAAAGAAGTAAATAGCTTTATTTTGCTCTATCCTTAAGGGGCATATGTCTTGTGGGTACTTACTACTTGCAAAATACCTGAGTTTCTGGATATCATTTGGAATAAAAGCAATACTATTGTAGGAAATATCAAGTTCCTCAAGATTATGCAAGCAAAATAGCCTTTAATAGAAAGAGAAAATGAATTGTAAAAATGTTTATATGCTTATCATTACTGGATATAAATCATTTCATTCCTCAGTAGGTAGAAGTACAGAGAGAAATCATATATTTTTAAGATCTTGAAACTTATACAAATAGACTTTTGTTTCCATTATAGATGGTATAATTACAATAATTTTCCTAAAATAATTCATCTATCCCTTAAGACTGATTAGAAATGTTTGGAGTGGTTAAAGCCCCATCTAGAAAAAAAACCACCTGAGAAATTCCTTGTGCTTAGCGGTGTCTGACTCTTCGAGACCCCATGGACTGTAGCCTGCCAGGCTCCTCTGTCCATAGGGTTCTTCAGGCAAGAAAACTGGAGTGGGTTGCCATTTCCAAGGGATCTCCCTGACCAGGGATCAAATGTCCTGTCCCCAGCATCTCCTGCATTGGCAAGCAGATTCTTTATCACTGCGCCACCTAAGAATACGCTGAGAAATTCTTAACAATATTTAAAAATATGTATTTTATTGGTTGCCGTATTAGTTTCCTAGGACTGACGGAACAAATTCTCACAGTCTGGGTGGGCTTAAAACAACAGAAATTTATTCTCTCACAGTACAGGAGGCTGGAAGTCCGAAATCCTGGTATCAGCAGAGTGGGTTCCTCTGGAGGCTCTGAGGCAGAAGCTGTCCCTTGCCCCTCTCCTAGCTTCTGGGGGCCGCCAGCAGTCCTTGGTGTTCCTTGGTTTGTGAAGCATAACTCCAATCTCCATCTCTGTCTTCATGTGGCCTTCTTATGAGGACACCATTTATTGGATTTAGAGCCCCCTCAAATCCCACCCTAATCAAGTATGACTTCTTGTTAACCAGTTACATCTGCAAAGATCCTATTTCCATATAAGGTCTTATTCTAAGGTTCTGCATGGACATGAACTTTTGAGGGACATCTTTCAACCCAGTGCAGTCTAATTAAGACTTTCCTAGTGAAATATCCTTGATTTTTCCTTCCATTAAGTATGGTGCTCAGTCACTTCAATCGTTTCCAACTCTTGAAACCCCATGGACTGTAACCCACCAGGCTCCTCTGTCCATGGCATTTCCCAGGCAAGAATATGGGACTAGGTTGCCATTTTCTTCTCCAATTAAGTGAAGTACTTACAAGTAAGAATCAAAGAACACAAAGACTAAGGCAGAGAGCCCTGTCTGGAGGGTGCAAGTGGGAGTTGCTTCCTGAAGACTGGAATGGAAAGGCTGAGCGTGACATTCACCAAAATCCCCAGTAATTATCCCCTCTTTGTGAATGCTCTTATCAAATGCCTTCCTGTTTTCTGTAAAGATGAAAAGTTACTTGCATGATTATTAACTAAAGTACCAGGAGCAGAATATTTCACGACTTCCTACTGTTTTTGTGTGGATTGTAATGGCCCTCATGATCTGTCTCCAGGCTACTCATCCAGCTCACCCTATATGCACAGATAGGCCAGGATTTATTTGCTAAAATTCCCTGAATTAGCCCAGTTCTCACATATCTCCAGCTCCTTCAAATTTGACTCTTTGATAAACAGCTTCCTTTTTTTAAGTCTTGACTTGGAAGTCAACTCTTCCAAGGAACTCTTCCTGAATTTTTTAGACTAGGTGAGCATCTTCTTCTGTGCTTCTCTGTTTACCTCTGTCAGAGAATTTGTCACGCTGTGTAACAAATGTCTGTCTCCTAAACAGTGACATTCGGGAGGCCAAGGATTCAATTTTACATTTCTATATATATAACGCTTTGCATGGTGCCAGGCACATCAAAAGTACTTCAGTTCAGTTCAGTTCAGCCGCTCAGTCGTGTCCGACTCTTTGCGAACCCATGAATCGCAGCACGCCAGGCCTCCCTGTTCATCACCATCTCCCTGAGTTCACTCAGACTCACGTCCATCGAGTCCGTGATGCCATCCAGCCATCTCATCCTCTGTCGTCCCCTTCTTCTTCTCCCCCCAATTCCTCCCACCATCAAAGTCTTTTCCAATGAAAACTCTTCACATGAGGTGGCCAAAGTACTGGAGATTCAGCTTCAGCATCATTCCTTCCAAAGAAATCCCAGGGCTGATCTCCTTCAGGATGGACTGGTTGGATCTCCTTGCCTACTTAGGAAATCACAATTGAATGAAAGGCATGGTGGTTATTGTTCAGTTGTGACCCCATAGACTGCAGACACCAATCAGTGTCTCCCAGAGTTTGCTCAAACTCATGTCCATTGAGTCAGTGATGCCATCCAACCATCTCATCCTCTGTCACCTTCTCCTCCTGCCCTCAATCTTTTGCAGCATCAGGGTCTTTTCCAATGAGTCGACTCTTCGCATCAGGTAGCCAAAGTATCAGAGCTTCAGCTTCAGCATCAGTCCATTCAATGAATATTCTGGATTGACTTCCTTTAGGATTGATTGGTTGGATCTCTTTGCCGTCCAAGGGACTCTCAAGAGTCTTCTCCAGCATCATAGTTTGAAAAGCGTGGTGATCCTGGTTAATTTTAAATCATTTGCTCTGAGAAATGAATGAGATCAAACAGAAAAGCAAAAAAAAGACAAACAAACCTTTTCAGTTCAATGTTCATCTTAGACTTTTTTTCACCTCTGGAAAGAAAATATTAACACCATCTGTTCCAATTTTTTATTTATTTAAAATTATGTTATTTCACTTTTTCACCTCAGTAAGTTTCTAGAATCATTTTGTCTTCCTTTATTTCTTTAGCACTAGTTTCTTTAGGAAACTAGTCTGATTCCAGGCTTTCATCTTTGATGATATATTCCTGTTGATAGTGATGTTTAATTGGGCTTATAGGCAGCACTGAGAAAGCTAATTAAGAAATTTCATAGGCTCTAGAGATGAAATTTATCTCATGTATATAGGACTTTAGAGAGCAATCTGTTTTAGAGAGCAGTCTGTTTAAAAATCCTCAGTTTGGTCTGACAATCTATACCCGACTAGTAACAAATCTATCACAATTTTTAGGATGCATAGAATGTTTTACATTTATTTCATTGTTTTCTTTATCAGCACATCATTGAGCAATGAGCTACTTAAACTAGAGCCCTGGTGATGGCTTGGAAGATTGTGCCAGCATTAATAATTCCATGTAATAACATCACACTACCATGGAAATATAACTGTTATTTATTGAGAGTCTATTGTGTGTTCGTGGCAATTTAGGATGATCTTTCACTGGACCACTGCATTACTATTAATATTATTTACAGATTTTTTAAAATGGAAGCTATAAGAATATTAATAGTTTATCCAAGTTAGTATGAAATCAAACATACCACTCCATTCTTCAGATATATGGGCATAAAGTAATTCAATCCCTATCTTTAATCGATAGCAATATGGGAAAATAAATTTGTGCATTTCCAGAATCAGCTCTTACTTCAGGTATGAAGTATGTTCACAAGCATGTTCTTAGGTTCTTTACTTCAAACAGCTTCTCTCTCCCAAAGAACATGCTGGCTAATCAAATCAAACTGTATCAAAAAAGTAAGGTAAAACTTTCAGTCTGTCAGTTAAAAGTGGTAATTTTCTATGTCATTTTTCTCCTGTTATCCCCTGAGAAAAAAAATTAAGATTTTTTTTTTAACCTTTGTTACAGTCACGCCTGCATAACTTCAGAGGGTGAGTTGTGTGTACATATGTGTGTATGTACACACAGAAACAATTATAGGCATGTGTGTACACACTCCAGTACTCTTGCCTGGAAAATCCCATGGATGGAGGAGCCTGGTAGGCTGCAGTCCACGGGGTCGCTAAGAGTCGGACATGACTGAGCAACTTCACTTTCACTTTTCACTTTCATGCATTGGAGAAGAAAATGGCAACCCACTCCAGTGTTCTTGCCTGGAGAATCCCAGGGACGGGGGAGCCTGGTGGGCTGCCGTCTATGGGGTCGCACAGAGTCAGACACGACTGAAGCGACTTAGCAGCAGCAGCAGTGTACACACAGATTAATATGCTTCAGTTACTTATCTCTGTCCACTGACAGTGTCTAAAAGCAATATCATTCCAGTAACAATTCCAAAGCAAGCACCCAGATCTTGCTTTTTAAATACCATCCTCCAATTAAAAAGGAAACAGGATTTCCTAAGAGAAATGGCTGATTCTCATATCAAGGCAGGGCAAGGCACTACAATTTATGTTACTGTGGAGATACAGAGGAGTCAAACAAAAATAAAACCCATAATGCAATATCTTTACTCCCTTAGAATTGATTCTTTTTTAATACATTTTACGTGTTTAATACATTTTATATGTATACAAGTATTTTTACACAGTAATGATATACTTTTTATATACTTTTTAATTTTTTTAATGACTGAATAGTTTTACAATGTATGAATATAGATCTTGTTGGATTGTTAATTGCAAACAATGCCAGATGAACAATTTTATAAACAAATTGTGATTTACATTCTTAATTACTATAAGAACCCTCTTTTGCAAAACATTGTTCAACTCTTTAAGGGTCCCTGTGCTCTTAACTTTTTGCCCTTAACTTACATTCAGTTTGTTAAAATCTAATTAGAAGAAATACCTTGTTTTGGCATTTGGTTAGGGTTTTGGTTCAAAACTTTCATTAGGAGTTAAACAGTTACCAGTCCATACATGGGAAAAAAAAATCCATCTCTTTAATATCCATATGTCAACATTCTTATTGGAGTTTAAAGGATCTGAGATATCATACAGGTAGATTCTTAGTTTATAGATTAGGAAATTGAGGTCTAGAATGGTTAAGTGATTTTCTTCAGATCAAATAGAGAATTCTCAATTATAAGGCTAGAATTCTTAATTCCAAGTTGACGGTTCTTTCCATATCCAAAGAGGCTCCCCAGGGATAGGTATAAGGCTCTCCCCCGAGCTTCTTTAGATGACTTCATCCACACTCAGATAATGCATGTCTAAATGTGCAGTTACCACCCCCACATCAATTGCCATCAATGTAGCTTATAGGGTTTTTTTTTCTTTTAACAAGATAAAAAGAATTAAGTCAGCTAATGGGAGCAGAAGAATTATCAAATGGCTCAAAAGTAGCTAGCTGCTTTCAAAAGGGAGATTGATCCTTTTCTAAATTATAAATTCTTTATTTTCTGTGTTTATAATCTCAGACTATCAACCTTACCCAGGTGGAAGAGTGGTAATCAAATTAAAAGCAACATTCAAAGATTTAAGGAGCTTAAGTTGTTGAATTGTAGAAGGGATTTCTTTGATAGGATTATTTCTCAGATTCAGTATTTGTAAATTTTTAAGACAATATATCTAAGGAAAAGAAAAGAGAAATAAACATGAGTAGGACAATAAACCCTTTGAACCAAAGCAGAAAAATCAGTAGCTTACACTCATTTTTCTCAATATATCACATATTTCAATAAGTACCTTTGCTAAGCCTTCAAAATAACTAACCCTCATTCATATCTATGATCTGGTAAGAGAGTGTAGCTACTATACTTATATATCCTTGACTCAAGGATGTTCCTTTTCTTAATGGGGAAATCATCCTGTTTAATCAATCTCGTGGTTTTGTAAGAAGCAACTATGCAAAGAATGAGGAATGTAAGAGATACCTGTGTGATGTATCTTCTCCTATACTTTTAACCTCTTTGTCTCTTTCACTCTTAAGTGTATCTACTTTAGACAGAATATCACTGGGGCTTGGTTTTTTAAATCCAGTCTGACACACTGTAGTTTTGACTGGGGTGTTTGAATGTATTCACATTTAATGTTACTACTGACATGGTTGGGTTTACATCACAGTTTCACTTACAGTGTTCCATATGTCTTGTCATTTTTGTTCCTCCTCTGCTGTCTTTGTCTGCATCAACTGAATATTTTATAGTATAGCATTTTAATTAATGATTTTTTCCCCCACTATATTCTCCCCAGTTATTAGTGATTGCTCTAAGGCTTGTAATATACACCTTGACTTATCAGAATCTACTTCAGATTTACACTAACTTAATTCCAGTGAGATATGGAAATGTTACTAAGTAGCTCTATTCCCTCTTCTTTTTTTGCACTATAATTGTTATACATACTACATTCGTATATGTTACAGACCTAACAATACATTATTTAATTACCACTGTATGTGATTTTGTAGCTAAGAGAAGAAAGGAGACCAAGTAAATATTTGTATGATTTGTTACATTTGCCATTTTTGCTTTTACTTTTTTCTATCCTAAACTACTTCAGTAGGCTCTGTCCTCTGCCAGCATCTACCACCTTGAATTTTGCACGAAACTTGTAATGAATCCAGTCACCACATTTATGCCAGCCTCTGGTCTTCTATTCATTTCTTTTACACTAAGATAATAACTTGGCATCATTTGCCTGCCCCGAGTAAAGCACTTCCAAGTCTGGATATTGCCATTTTCATTGGAATATTTTATCTATAGCTATACAACACAGATCTGCCTTTTAATGGCAAGTTCTACTTATTTCTATCACTTTAAAAATGAGCACTTTATATTTTACAACAGAAAATCTCCCATACAGTTATACATTTTAGTGGTTAAAGTATTCTTTGATAGATCCATATATCTCACATATAACTTGTTTAGAAGAAAGGTTAAAATTAACATGAAGAACTAAGATCCCTATACTCCTCAGGAATTCTTGTCAATTTGTCTTAGTCAAATTAAGCAAACTAGTGTGACATACTCAAAAAGAAAAAGTAACTCTTCTAGTAAAAATAACAACACAGCTGTTGCTGAGTTGCTAGTTCAGTTCAGTTCAGTTCAGTCACTCAGTCGTGTCCGACTCTTTGCTACCCCATGAATCGCAGCACGCCAGGCCTCCCTGTCCATCACCAACTCCCGGAGTTCACTCAGACTCACGTCCATCGAGTCAGTGATAGCATCCAGCCATCTCATCCTCGGTCATCCCCTTCTCCTCCTGCCCTCAATCCCTCCCAGCATCAGAGTCTTTTCCAAGGAAGTCAACTCTTCGCATGAGGTGGCCAAAGTCCTGGAGTTTCAGCTTTAGCATCATTCCTTCCAAAGAAATCCCAGGGCTGATCTCTTTCAGAATGGACTGGTTGGATCTCCTTGCAGTCCAAGGGACTCTCAAGAGTCTTCTCTAACACCACAATTCAAAAGCATCAATTTTTCAGCGCTCAGCTTTCTTCACAGTCCAACTCTCACATCCACACATGACCACTGGAAAAACCATAGCCTTGACTAGATGGACCTTTGTTGGCAAAGTAATGTCTCTGCTTTTCAATATGCTGTCTAGGTTGGTCATAACTTTTCTTCCAAGGAGTAAGTGTCTTTTAATTTCATGGCTGCAGTCACCATCTGCAGTCATTTTGGAGCCCCCCAAAATAAAGTCTGACACTGTTTCCCCATCTATTTCCCATGAAGTGATGGGACAACATGACCACTGGAAAAACCATAGCCTTGACTAGATGGACCTTTGTTGGCAAAGTAATGTCTCTGCTTTTCAATATGCTGTCTAGGTTGGTCATAACTTTTCTTCCAAGGAGTAAGTGTCTTTTAATTTCATGGCTGCAGTCACCATCTGCAGTGATTTTGGAGCCCCCCAAAATAAAGTCTGACACTGTTTCCCCATCTATTTCCCATGAAGTGATGGGACGGGATGCCATGATCTTCATTTTCTGAATGTTGAGCTTTAAGCCAACTTTTTCACTCTTCACTTTCACTTTCATCAAGAGGCTTTTTAGTTCCTCTTCACTTTCTGCCATAAGGGTGGTGTCATCTGCATATCTGAGGTTATTGATATTTCTCCTGGCAATCTTGATTCCAGCTTGTGCTTCTTCCAGTCCAGCGTTTCTCATGATGTACTCTGCATATAAGTTAAATAAGCAGGGTTGAGTTGCTAAGTCATGTCCAACTCTTTGTGACTCCATGGACTGCAGCAAGCCAGGTTTCTCTGTCCTTCACTGTCTCCCGGAGTTTGCTCAAACTCATGTCCATTGAGTCGGTGATGCTACCTAACCGTCTCATCCATGGAACATAGTGAAGAGTTCTGACAAAATGTGGTTTCCTGGAGGAGGGAATGGCAGACCACTCCAGTATTCTTGCCATGAGAACCCCATGAACAGGATGAAAAGGCAAAACACAATATTATAGAGAAATTATGAAAATGTATATTTTCAATACTGCATATTTTAAACAGAAAGCAAGTCAGTTCGCTGGAGATCAATTCGCTTTAAAAGTCAATATTCTAGAAATCAATTCATGAAGCAATAAAATACCCTATGACCAATTAAACAATGACTAAGCCATCACTTCATGGGAAATAGATGAGGAAACAGTGGAAACAGTGTCAGACTTTATTTTTTGGGGCTCCAAAATGACTGCAGATGGTGACTGCAGCCATGAAATTAACAGACGCTTACTCCTTGGAAGGAAAGTTATGACCAACCTAGATA
>SJYT01045352.1:28309-39792 GCA_006410635.1 Cephalophus harveyi
GCCTTAATTTGGACTAAAATTTTTCCATTGTATCACAGTTGTTGTATTTATCGGGAAAATATTGTTATTATTTCATTATTTTCTATTTTAATGTCTGAGAAAATGTAGTGATTTCTCCTTTTTAAGTTTTGAATTTGGTGTTTAAAGTTTCTTTTTTTCTTAATCATATCATGGATTTAGCAATTTCATTAATTCATTAACAAAGGGTATTGATCCATAATTTTCTTGTGGTGTCTTCAACTTCCTATGATATCTGGGTTATATTGATAGCATAAAATGTGTTCTGGATTGTGATATTTCGACTCAGTAAAAAATATATTTGGTCATCTGAAAGACCGAAATATATTTCTTATATATAGTTGGACTTCATCCATGGTTCCTGGCTACTAGCTCCCGGAACCCTTGGAATTTCCTAGACAATAAGAGCAATGGGAACCTTTTTTGCCATAATGGTTATTTCCTTATCTTCAGTTCCTGAAGTTGTTTCGGAGCCATGAAGGCAAAATGAGTGTCTTGTTATTCATAACAAACCCCTTTATAGCACAACTGTCTTTACGTAAATGCAGTAACTTTTGAAAAGCTCCTAAGAATGGAGACTGGTTATCAGAGGAACCCACCATGTGATTAGAAGGTTAGAACTTTCAATCCCCTCACCTCTGAAGAGGGGGACAATTGAAGACTAAGCTCAATCGCCAATGGTCAAAAATTTAGTCAATGATACCCATGAATGAAGCCTCCGTAAAGCCAGAAGAACAGAGTGTGGAACGTTCCAGGCTGGTGAACGCATGGAGATTTGGGGAGAGCAGCACCTGGAGAAGGTGTGGAACCTCTGATCCCTTTCTTCATATCTTCCCCTATGTATCTCTTCATCTGGCTGTTGATTCATATCCTTTAATAGCCTTTGTAATAAGCCAATAATCAAGTAAGTAAATTGCTTTTCTGAGTTCTGTGAGCCACTCTAGGAAATTAATGGAAGCCAAGAAGCGGGTTGTGAGAATTTCTGATTTATGGCCTGTCAGTCAGAAGTATGGGGCTTCCCAGTGGCACTAGCGGTAAAGAATCTGCCTGCCAGTGCAGGAGACGTAAGAGCCACAGGTTCAATCCCTGGGTTGGGAAGATCCCCTTGAGGAGGAAATGGCAACTTACTCCCAGATTACTGCCTGGAAAATCCCATGGACAGGGGAGTCTGGTAGGCTACAGTTCATGGGGTCGCATAAAGTCTAACATGACTGAAGCGATTTAGCATGGACATGGTCAGAAGTATAGGTAACAACTTACGATTAGCATCCTAAGTTGGAGGGGGTCCTTGGAACCTCCAATCTGTAGCTGGTTGGTCAGAATCGCAGGTCAACATCCTGGGCTTGTGATTGGTGTCCAAAGTGGAGGGCGGTCTTGAGGGACTGAGCACCTTCCCTGTGGAACCCAATGTTATCTCTGGATAGATACTGTCAGAATTGAGTAGAACTGTAGAACACCCAGCTGGTGTCCAAGAATTGTTTTGTGGCATGGAATTCCCCTATTCAGCAGTGGAATTGGGTTGTGTTCCTACCTCTTTTATTTTCTGGAAGTTTTAGAGAAGTATAGATGTTCATTTTCCTTTAAACAATCAGCAAAATTCACCCATGAAGCCATTCAGTTCTGTATTCTTCTTTGTTCGGAAGTTTTGATTATTTATTAACTCTATTTACTTTTTAGGAGTCCGCTCAAATTTCTAGTTCTTGTTGAGTCAGTTTTGTTAATTTGTGATTTTCTAGAAAATGTTTCATTTCATCCAGGATATTTAGTTTGCAGGCATATAATTTTTCCTACTGTTCTCTTATAATACCATTTACTTCTGTGTTTACTTATAATCCCATTTACTGAAGCCAGTAGTAACTTTTCCATTTTCATTTCTGATTTTATTTATTTGTACCTTCTGTCTTTCTTTTTCAGTCTAGCTAAAGGTCAACTTTGTTGATGTTTTCAAAGAACTAAGTTTTGGTTTCTTTGATTCTCTTGCTTTCCTATTCTGTTTCATTTATTGCCATTCTAATCTCTGTCGTTCCCTTCTTTCTGCTAATTTTGGGTTTAGTTTGCTCTCTTAATCAAGTTCCTTAAAGTACAAAGTTAGGTTGTTGATTTGAGATCTTTCTTTTCCACATATCTATTCCCCACACATAGCAGTGTATCTCCCAACATCAACATTTCACACACCAGTATGTTTTGTTATAATCAATGGGCTAACGTTGCTATTGTTCAGTAGCTAAGTCATGTCCAGCTCTTTGTAACCCTACAGACTGCAGCATGCCACGCTTTCCTTTCCTTCACTATCTCCGGGATTTTGCTCAAACCTATGTCCTTTGAGTAGCCATCCAACCATCTCATCCTCTTTTGTCCTCTTCTCCTGTCCTCAATCTTTCCCAGCATCAGGGTCTTCTCCAGTGAGTCAGCTCTTTGCATCAGGTGGCCAAAGTATTAGAGCTTCAGCTTCAGCATCAGTCCTTCCAATGAATATTCAGGGTTGATTTCTTTTAGGGCTAACTAGTTTGATCTCTTTGCAGTCCAATGGACTCTCAAGAGTCTTCTCCAGCATCACAGTTTGAAAGCATCAATTCTTCAGCTCTCAGCTTTCTTTATGGTCCACCTCTCAAATCCATATATGACTATACAGATCTTTGGCAGTAAAGTGATGTCTCTTCTTTTAATACACTATATGGGCTAGTTACAGCTTGTTTTTCAAGGGCAAGTGTCTTAATTTTGTAGCTGCAGTCACAGTCTACAGTGATTTTGGAGCCCAAGAAAATGAATTTGTCACTGTTTCTACTTCTTCCCCTTCTATTTGCCATGAAGTGATGGGACCAGATGCCATGATCTTTGTTTTTTGAATGTTAAGTTTTAAGCCAGTTTTTTCACTCCTTTTTCACCCTCATCAAGAGGCTCTTTATTTCCTCTTTGCCCTCGGCTATTAGGGTGGGATCATCTGCAGATTGTTGATATTTCTCTTGGTAATCTTGATTCCAGCTTGTGATTCATCCAGCCCAGCATTTTGCATGATGTACTCTGCATAGAAATTAAATAAGCAAGGTGACAATATACAAGGAGCCTTGACATACTCCTTTCCCAATTTTGAACTAGTCCCTTGTTCCATGTCTGGTTCTAACTGTTGCTTCTTGTGCTGGATACAGGTTTCTCAGGAGGCAGGTTTGGTGGTCTGGTATTCCCATCTCTTGAAGAATTTTCCACAGTTTGTTGTGATCCACACAGTCAAAGGCTTTAGCGTAGTTGATGAAGCAGAAGTGTTTTCCTGGAATTCCCTTGCTTTTTCTATGATCCAACAGTTTGATCTCTGGTTCTTCAACTTTTTCTAAATCCAGCTTGTTCATCTGGAAGTTCTCGGTTTACATACTGTTGAAGCCTAGCTTGAAGAATTTTGAACATTACTAACATTAGCACTAGTCTAGTCAAGGCTATGGTTTTTCCAGTGGTCATGTATGGATGTGAGAGTTGGACTGTGAAGAAAGCTGAGCACCGAAGAATTGATGCTTTTGAACTGTGGTGTTGGAGAAGACTCTTGAGAGTCCCTTGGACTGCAAGGAGATCCAACCAGTCCATCCTAAAGGAGATCAGGCTTGGGTGTTCATTGGAAGGACTGATGTTGAAGCTGAAACTCCAATACTTTGGCCACCTGATGTGAAGAGTTGACTCCTTGGAAAAGACCTTGATGCTGGGAAGGATTGGGGGCAGGAGGAGATGGGGATGACAGAGGATGAGATGGCTGGATGGCATCACGGACTCGATGAACCTGAGTCTGAGTGAACTCCGGGAGTTGGTGATGGACAGGGAGGCCTGGCGTGCTGCGATTCATGGGGTCGCAAAGAGTCGGACACGACTGAGCGACTGAACTGAACTGAACATGAGCACATCATTATCAACCTAAATCCAAAATTTATGTCAGAGTTGAAACTTTGTGTCATATATTCTATGGGTCTTGACAGATGTATAATGAAATGTGTCCATTATGATAATATTAAATCATACAGGATAATTTCACTTCCCCGAAAAACCTCTTTGCTTCTGCTGTTCATGCTTCCCTCCCTCCCCCCAAAACCATCAGAAGCACTGATCGCGTTTCTGTCACCATGGTTTCACCTTTCTAGAATTTTGTTGTTGTTGCTATTCCTCGTTCACTCTATTACGACCTCCTTGGCATGCAATTAATTTTTTGTAATCTGCTATGTTGATTCTTTTCTCATTCTCTTTTGTGTATATTTTATAAACAGCTCCTTAAGAATGGTTATCATGAAAATTAAATTGGCATCTTAAGTTTAAAACATTTAGTTTGGATTGATACCAAGTTAACTTCAAGAGAACACAAAACTGTTCTTACTATACAACTCTGTCACCCCAACCGCTTCAGGTTGTTCCTTCAACACCATGGAGAGTAACCTAAGTTAGGAAACCTAAAGAAAAAAATACCTGACCTACAACAGGAAATTGCCATTAAAAGTACCTAGCATACCTTAAGATTAAGTGCGTTTCTTCCATGAACTTGACAGTTTATTATGGCCAGGTTGGTCATGGCTAGTATTGTTTCATAGCGCGTGGCCACAATAGTCTTGAAACCTTCACCTTGTATGACAGGTGCCACCGTAGGCTCTATTTTTTTAGATCTAATGCTACCTAAATAAACAAAACAAAACAAACGTGAAACATAAATGCGTCATCACTTAGAGTGAAACTTAAAAGGTATTTGTATTGTAACAATTATTGCTGTTGTTGGTTAGTCACTAAATCATGTCAGACTTGTTTGCGACTGCCAGGCTCCTCTGTCCATGGGATTTCCCAGGTGAAAATACTGGAGTGGGTTGCCATTCCCTTCTCCAGAGGATCTTCCCAAGGCAGGGATTGCAGGCATCTCCTGCGTCTCTTGCGTTGCAGGTAGAGTCTTTAACACTGAGCCACCAGGGAAGTTTCTATGATAGCAGTGAAAAGTGAAGATGTTAGTCACTCAGTTGTGTCTGACTCTTAGGAATCCCATGGACTGTAGCCAGCCTCAGTCCATGCAGTTCTCCAGGCAAGCATACTGGAACAAGGAGCCATTCCCTTTTCCAGGGGATCTTCTTGACCCAGGGATCAAACCTGGGTCTCCTGCATTGCAAGTAGATTCTTTACCATCTGAGCCACCAGAAAAGCCTGGTAAGTCAACAGAAGTAGGTTACCTAGATACATCCTTTGGAAGAGATTCCTTTTAATCTTCAAACCTCATGTTCGAGATTCCCTACAACCTTCATCCACCCAACCTCAGTTGGTTCTACTGACCAAACTTTTTAATATCAGATAGCACAGTTGTCTTTCAAAAAGAAAACCATAAGCTAATAGATTTCTACCTCAATAATTTAGATTCCATCAGACTTTTGTACTATATATAAAAATACCTGATTATACAATGAATTACACAAACAACTTCTTGCTTCACAAAATGAAGACAGGGCATCATACAAACATATCTCAGATAGAGATCACATCCCAAGGCGCAACCTTGCTTTTTCCTTAATATCACCTTGACACATGATTCCAATACCCTATGTAACTCTATTTGAAGACCTCACACAAGGAAAGGAAAATAAAAACCTAAACAATTCAGGAGTAGCCAAACAGCAACCACCTACATTTACTTTATCATGGTCCTTGTGGGTTTCACCTTTCCTCAAGAATGGTCTACTCAAGGGATTTCCCTGGCGGTCCAGTGTTTAAGACTCTGAACTTCAAATTCAGGGGGCAAGGGAGTGCTGGTTCAGTCCCTGGCTGGGAAACTAAGATCCCACATGCAGCTTGGCCAAAAATAAATAAAACTATCTTTTTTTTTTTTTTTTTTAAGGCCTATTTAAGCAGACACCCAGGAGTGGCAGGAAGATATTTTGAAATATATTTTACATTCCCAGCCATTCCTGCTGTATTACTTGCACCAACAAATTTTATCATCTCAGTAGCTCTTATATTATGCTTCAGTGAAAAGAAATGGGGCATGCTAGACCAGAGAAAACAATGTTCAGTTGTTAATTCCTAAAATAGACCCACCTCAGGTCAACAGATATGCAAGTTAGCCACAGAATGAAGACGTATGATGGGATACAGAGACTCCTTGTCTTGCGGGAGGGAAGAGAGTGACAGGAGTGGAGGATGAGTGGAGACACCCACGCTCATGGCTAAGCTCACACAGTTTGTTTCTGATTGAAAGGTAGGGAGATGGAGGTGGCAGAGATGGTTAGAAATTCCCTGACAGACCTCTGAAGGATTGGAGGATGCTAAAACTCACCTGGAACTTTCAAAGAGGGAAACATCAGAGAGGAATAAACTCTGTAAGTTAGAGATGCTAACCTGATTTGTTCAGGCCTATGACATGGAGGGGCTTCTCAGTGGTTCAGTGGTAAAGAATTTGCCTGCAGTGCAGGAGATGCAGGAGATGCGGGTTCAATTCCTGGGTCAGAAAGATCCCCTGGAGAAGGGAATAGCAACCCACTCCAGTATTCTTGCCTGCAGAATCCCATAGACAGGAGCCTGGCGGGCTACAGTCCATGAGGTTGCAAAGAGTCGGACACGACTTAGCGACTAAGCACACACACACACACGTGACATGGAGGACACCCAGAAGGTAGTTTAAGTCACAGACAGAGACAGGGAGCGGCTAGAAGGCTAGTGTGCACAGAAAGCCCTGTGGTTGCTACAGTTAATGATATTACACACATATATTTGAAAGTATATCTGAAAGTTGCTGAGAGAGTAAAGTTTAAAATTTTCATCACAAGAAGAAACTGTTTAGGAATGGATATTAACTAAATTTATTGTGGTAATCATTTTACCATATATTCATGTATCAAATCAGTGTGCTGTTCACTTTAAATGTATACAGAGTTACATGTGAAGTATATCTCAATACAACGGAGGAAAAAAGTTTTATGGTTGGAGTGTTCTTATGTGTAAAGTGTGAGATTGAAAAGTGTTAGTCACTCAGTTGTGTCCGACTCTTTGAGATCTCAAGGACTACAGCCCGTCAGGCTCCACTGTCCATGGGATTTCCCAGGCAAAAATACTGGAGTGGGTAGCCATTCCCTTCTCCAGGGGATCTTCCCAACCCAGGTATCGAACCTGGGTCTCCTACATTACAGGCAGATTCTCTACTGTCTGAGCCACCATCTCCTACTAAACACATCCACTGAATCACTAATTTGTTATATTATGCTTCCTGTTCTAAAATTTTATATGATTATTTTTAAAAACAAAAATTTCAGTTCTCTGATAAAATTCCCCAACTATTTTTTTTCAACATAGTAATCACAATTACTTTAAAATCCTTGTTTGAAAATTCCAGTATCTGAATGTGCAGTTCTCATCCTATTGCCTGTTTCTTTCTACTGGTTTTCAGACATTTTATCCTGTTTTTAGAATGTTGAAAAAAAAATTGTGATTTTACAATTTAAAGCTGGACATTCTGGATAACAATTTTAAAGGGTCTGGATAACATTATCTGTCTCTAGGTTTTCTTTGACTGGACAGGAAGTATCACTGTGATTTATCAAGGATTGGTTTTGAGTTTTGCAGGGGATACCCTATTTTAGTTTTGTCCTTTCTCCTCAAACACCATTCTTATTCCCAAGGCATGGGTCCTCTGGGTCTTCAACTGAAAGCTTGCCAAAGCCCTTCCACTTCAACAGAGCTTGAAAACTTTAAGAACTGTCTCCTGTGCAACTGGTAAAATTCATGCTCACTTAGTTAGCGTCTCAGCCGATGTTTCCTGCTGTGTTCCTTAGTGCGCTGTCCAGCGCCGCCCAGTTTAGAAACATCCAACACCCTTAACGCCTGTGGGTCTGTTTCTACTGCTTACTCTTTCTGCTAGTTCCCATTCATTTTGTCTTTCTTTGTGTACCTGAAAACTGTGAACTGTTAACTACACACTATTTGTGAAATTGTTTATAGAAATAATGTGAGGTGTAGGATGAACTAATCTTTCTTTAAACATGATTTTTCATTTGTTTCTGCTCAGTAGCTAAGGTCAAAGCATTTAAAACAGTGCTGGCACATGGCAAGGAGCTATCATGATGCCATTTCAGTCTTCCCCACTCAGATTAAGAATACTCTAGCTTTTATGATCCCAACATCAATACAAAGTTGGGTTTATAGTCAGCACTTTAAAAATAGTAGCTGGGGATTTCTGTAGTGGTCTAGTGATCCAGAGATAAAGACTGTGTTCCAAATACAGAGGGCCCAGATTTGATCCCTGGTCAGGGGACTAGATTCCACATGCTGTAACTGAAGATCCTGCATGCTGCCCCCAAGACCTGGTGCAGCCAAAAAAAAAAAAAAAAGTTGCTGAGTAAATAGTTTAAGGAACTGATAATGAGGTGTGACATATGTGTGAATCACACACATATACACAAATGCACAAAATCACAAATACTTCCATGGCGAGAAAATCATACATATAATTTTTTAAAGAACAATATAAACCTATTTACCTTCATGTAAGCTCAGCATGCTTTGCTTTGGGACAGTTTCTATATGTTCATGTTCTGTTACACGGCTTTCTAGAAAACAAATTAAAATAGGCCCATGGTTAGATATGTGTGAAATTTCATGTTGAGGATGTTAGGACATTATTATAATTGTTCATCTTTTAATGAATTGAGGTTATCCATGGGAAAAAAAATGCACCCAGGAAGGCATCCATCTGCACTGGCATTCTGCTTCTAGAGTTCATCAAAACCACCTTACGGAGGCCCATTCATTCCTACTGCTCCTTTTTATGAGCTTCTCTGATCCTTTGAAAGGCTTTATCTGGTTACCATCACCATCGTCGGGGGTGGAGTTTCCAGTCTGTCCTTGGCAGACCTGCAAGGTCAGGATTTCTGTCACTGCATTCTGCCCCATCTATTAAACATACAGGCGAAAAGGAATCCCATCCTTCTATCCTGCAAACCCAAGGGGGAACCACCATGTGCTGGGATGCCCCCTGCCTTTGCCCTACTTGACCCCATTATTACAGACCATCTCCAGACTGGGTTTACCTATCACAGACTGTCTTAGAGGTTTCCTCGGTAAAACTGGTGACGGTATGAGCGTGGGACCTGGGAAATCAGCAATACTGAGTGTCACCGTTCTGCTGTGTACACGGCCAGACCACTGACTTGCGGCTTTCACAGGCGTGGTCCTCGGTACAGGGATCGGCACTGCTGCGCTTAAACGAAACAGGGGCTGCTTAAAAGTATAGATGTTGCTCTCTTGTAAAAAGTGCTCAGAGTGAACCTCCTGGAGCTTGGGACTAGGCACTGAAGGAGTGGCACTTGGAACTCTGGAGAAGTCCGAAGAGAGAATCAGAATGTCTTTTAAAATGCTGGCGTAAATGTTTTGTATTTTTAATGGCCCTTCTGATTTCTCTGCATCTTCCATTTTGCTTATTTCTTTCCCAAAAACCCGAGCCGAAGCTGAACGACACCTGGGGAAAAATATGGAACCAGTAGCAGTCTCTGGAATGTGCCAACAGACGTGCTTAGAAGATTTTTTAGTTGTTGAAAGAGTCATCACTCTTTGTTGTACATGATGATCAAGGAAGAGGTTTTGAATACTGATAGGTGTTTGTGCTCGATCCCTTGGAACGACAGGAAAACTAGTTTTATCTCTTTCAAATGAAGTGGTTTTTTCTTGGACAAAGTGTACATGTGGTAGGCTAGTTTCACCAGTCCCGACTAAATCAGAAAAAGAAAAAAGAAAGCAGAATTAGATTATGTTTATCAAGGTGTCAGGAGCAAAACTATTAATGTATTAGCATTCATAGCTTTTTAAATCCACTCACCCTCCCTCGCCTTCTTAAAATGTTTCTGTATATACTCACTCAATTATCAGGACTTTTGTTTAGCTAACAGGGATAAAGTTTGAGCGAACAACTGGAGAACTGAAAAGGCTAAACTGTGTTAGAGTATGGAGCTATTCTTGGGAGAACAGAATGGATGGAGAAGAGCATGACATAAAGGGAGATTTTTGAACATTTGCCGCTAAAATCTCTGGCAATATAGAAAGTTACAATGACTTGAGGCTGGGCTGTTTATTATCTATCATTCTCTCTTCCTCATTTGAAACTTCTTTGAGGAAGGATTTACATTTCTTTTCAAAGCCAGATGTCAGACCCAGGTGTCTTTTGATCATGATAGCATTCTGATACTGGCTAAAGGTACCACAAGTTCATCCAGGTTACAACCAGAAGTATTCTTTTCTCTCTTAGGTCCAGAAAAGGCAATGTGCCTGCATTCTTAGGGACTTCACTACATCCTATTATGCTTTCTCTGTCTGATGTGATGGAATGTTAAATGACGTTTTTGTATATTGTCTCAGTTGAGCATAATAAATGATGAGGACTTCAGTATTCTAATGAGATAATAGATTCGTTTAAGGCAAGATTTGGCCAAAGAGATGGCCAAAGCAAGTCCAACTCTGTTGTTCATACATGAGAGATGGCAAGAGGCTGATCGGTATTTGTAGAGAGGATTTTCTCCGAATAGAGCTCTTGGAGTGTTTTGTGTTTTCCTGATCTTCCTTTCCTTACGGTGGGTGAAAGAAGGATTTATCCCCACTTCCAACCAAGTTAGGGTCTAAATCATCTACAGAGAACAGAAGTGTATGCCACAAGGAGAAAATAATATCTCATCACTCCCTACCATGGTTTCCCCACCCTCATACACCTACAGAGTAACAAAAATGATTTGGCCCTTCTCGTGCTGTGTCCCAACTGCAGGAAGACAAGAGAATCTTTAAACCTACTTGACCTCTACCCCCTGGCATTTGGTGGGGGGGAGGGGGAGCAGTGCAGAGACTCAGGACTGATGGTCACCTTCACTCTTGGAAGAAACACAAGCTGGAATCAAGATTGCCAGGAGAAATATCAATAACCTCAGATATGCAGATGACACCACCCTTATGGCAGAAAGTGAAGAGGAGCTAAAAAGCCTCTTGATGAAAGTGAAAGAGGAGAGCGAAAAAGTTGGCTTACAGCTCAACAGTCAGAAAACGAAGATCATGGCATCTGGTCCCAGCACTTCATGGGAAATAGATGGGGAAACAGTGGAAACAGTGCCAGACTTTATTTTTTTAGGCTCCAAAATCACTGCTGATGGTGACTGCAGCCATGAAATTAGAAGACGCTTACTCCTTGGAAGAAAAGTTATGTCCAACCTAGATAGCATTTTCAAAAGCAGAGACATTACTTTGCCGACTAAGGTCCGTCTAGTCAAGGCTATGGTTTTTCCTGTGGTCATGTATGGATGTGAGAGTTGGACTGTGAAGAAGGCTGATCGCCGAAGAATTGATGCTTTTGAAGTGTGGTGTTGGAGAAGACTCTTGAGAGTCCCTTGGACTGCAAGGAGATCCAACCAGTCCATTCTGAAGGAGATCAACCCTGGGATTTCTTTGGAAGGAATGATGCTAAAGCTGAAACTCCAGTACTTTGGCCACCTCAT
>SJYT01045353.1:0-22919 GCA_006410635.1 Cephalophus harveyi
GGAGAAGGAAATGGCAACCCACTCCAGTGTTCTTGCCTGGAGAATCCCAGGGATGGGGGAGCCTGGTGGGCTGCCATCTGTGGGGTCACACAGAGTCAGACACGACTGAATAACTTTACCTTCACCTTCTTTTCTGTGCTGGTCTACAAGCGCCAGTCTAAATATATTTACTAACCTAAAGAAGGAAAAAAAATCATGTACACAGTGTTTCTGGAAGACTTTACATATCCCCTGGAGAAAGAAATGGCAACCCATTCCAGTATTCTTGCCTGGAAAACGCCATGGACAGAGGAGCCTGGCAGGTTACAGTCATGGGGGTCACAAAAAGTTGGACATGACTGATCGATTTCATTTTACTTTTACAAGAAAAGGGGCAATATTGATTTCCTTCAGACAGGAAAACTGTCTAAAGGGTGGAAGAGACTCTTACCTGGAGAGCCTTTTGTGTCTTTTGAATTTTTAATCATGTGAATGTTTTTAATCATGTGAAGGTAATATCTATTCAAAATAATAATAAATTTTTAAAAAATAAATTCACTAAAAATGGCAAAATGAGAAATACCCAAAATTTAAAATCTAGCTAAGTTTTTCTAATATTGTGTTTGTGTTTTTATACTAACTTTGTTACCAACAACTTAAAAAAGAGACTTATAAAAAACCAAATAGATAAAATAAAAAGGGACATATTTAAAATGACTATATTTGCATTTTCATTCTATGAATGGAAATCCCTAAATTAATATAACCAGGGCTAATGTTCAGGCAGAATTCACTGGTATGGCTGACCAGCCTCTGCCTATTTTGATTGGTTGGTAGCATTGCCAGTTGTTAAACATTTTTAATATCACCCTGGATAAAATTCAAGGTCTTCAAACTTTTAAAAAGATCTTGTTAATTCTTTTCTTTTACCATAACTAATAGAAGCATATATTTCAAAGGGCACTGATATTTGCAAAGATCACTAATCATCTCTCTACTCCAATCAGCCAAAGTACAGGGTCAGGCATGGTTTTACCATGCTCCTTGTTGTACATTGCTTGATACTATCAGTCATTTAATAAATATTTTCTAAATGAATAATGATACTCACTAGTTTTTCTCTTTTGCCCAACAACAAACTTATTCCATAAATTCACTAGATCATATGGTAATCTTTATACCTCCATGAAAGCCACAGGAATTAAGTTTGAAGGGGATACTTCCAGTTTATTTTTATTCCGTTTTCTCTCTCCATTTTAGCTTTTAGGCTTTATTTGTCTGTGTGTTTTATGAACAACATAACAGATTGATAGCATAAGGAATGCATTTTCAATAAAAAAAGAAAGGAGAGAAGTAAGCATACAGGTTTTTTAAAATTTTCCTTTATTCATGGCTGTGCTGAGTCTCCCTCATTGCACAGGCTTTTCTCTAGTTGTGGTGTGCAAGCTTCTCATGGCCATGGCTTCTCTCGTTGCAGAGACTGGGCTCTAGAGCCTTCTCGTTTAAGTTGTGGGGCGTGGGATCAACACAAGCTCAGGAGTTGTGGCACACGGGCTTAGCTGCTCCGCTGCATGTAGGATCTTCCCAGATCAGGGATCGAACCCATGTTACCTGTGTTGGCAGGTAGATTCTTTACCACTGAGCCACCAGGGAAGCCCAAGGATACTGATTTTTAAACTTCGCATTACTTGGGATTTTCATTGTAGGAGTCAAGTATTGGCTTTAAAGCTCAATCTCATATTAGAAGTCGAGTCACTTTTAAAACCAATCTGGATAGTAAGGGGCAAGGTGTAACGTGAAACCTATTCAATGACAGACAATCCAAAAAGTATTTTATATTTAGCCATGTGTGCATGCTCAGTCATGTCTGACTCTTTTATGACCCCATGAATGTAGCCTGCCAAGTTCCTCTGTCCATGGGATTTTCCAAACAAGAATATTGGAGTGGGTTGCCATTTCCTTCTCCAGGGGATCTTCCCAACCCAGGGATCAAACCCATGTCTCCTGCATTGCAGACAGATTCTTTATCAGCTGAGCCACCAGTGAAGCCCAGGATAATATAACCAAAAAGCAAAAAAAAAAAAAGCCTCTTCCTTCATCTTGACCTCACTGCCCGAGAACTTTCTTTTCCTTGCCATTTGGTGTGAGATGAGTGGCACTGATGCCCTAGCAATGGTCCTCACATCTTGTAAGTGCAACAAGAATCCTTGTAACAACTACTCTGAAAATGGGATTTTCACAATCCTATTGTCAAGAAATCCCGAAAGGCATTAAAAGTAACTATAAAATATAATTATGATATGACATAAGATAGTATTGTTGCTGTTTAGTCACTAAGTCGTGTCTGAGTCTTTTGTGACCCCGTGGACTGTAAACCCACCAGACTCCTCTATCCATGTAATTTCCCAAGCAAGAATACTGGAGCCAGTTGCCAATTTCCTTCTTCAAGAGATCTTCCTGACCCAGAGATTGACCCCCTGTCTCCTGCTTGGCAGGCGTATTCTTTTCAACTGAGTCACCAGTGATGGTCATATAAGATAGTACAGCATAAAATAATATAGCACAATGTCATATGCTAATTATATTATATTAATATTAAAAAGGAACTAACTGTAAAATGAGGTATCATACATGGTACTAGGATAAGAAAATGGTCGTAGCTGCTCTCTTGCCTCACACATTAGATCCCTGGCTGTGATGGTATGGCTCTTTTTTCTTGAAGAGCTGAAGCAAGAGATGTGGGACAGATATATATATTATATTATATATTTATATATATATATATAATAGATTTGAAAAAAAAAAAAACCCAGGAATCTACTGTATAGCACAAGGAACTATATCCAATATCTTATTGTAACCTACAGTGGAAAAGAATCTGAAATAGAATATGTGTGTGTGTGTGTATACATATATAAATCACTATGCTAGATACCTAAAACATTGTAAAATAACAGTGCTTCATTTTAAAAAGAAATTGAAAAGAGAAAGATACTGGGCGATTATCAAATTCGTGTACAGTTAATTCTTCCATGGATTATCTACTTTTTGGAATATTCCCAGCACCTTTTAAATTCCAAGGGGATTTTCCCCAGCTGTTAAGCATTCTTCTCAGTCATCTACCCACCTTCAACTGGTAGAAGTTCAAGGAATGCAAATTCATTTTCTATTAGACTAAATAAACACAGTTAGAAAGGAGAAACCCCCAAGGCAAAGAACACCTATCAAAGCCAAACATAACTTATCTTTGACTGTTCTAATCAGGGAAATAAATGAGAAACCAATGTAATTATCTTTTTAATCTCTAGAGGAAAGGGTTTGAATGTTTTCTTTTATAGATTTCTTCAGCGCTTTATAAGCCTAATGTTCTTTTATATTCATTCCAAATCACTGTTCTTCAATCTGAGCCTGTTCTCTTCTTCTGGGCATCCATGAGAGTAATTGAGCTGACCTCAATCCTTGGAAATGTGCTTCCTGTCCTTGTTAATGTACAAACATGGTAACTTTAATGCTTTGTAATTTAATTATTGTGTATCTAATGATTTACCCCTCATGCTTATTATTTTTAACATCACTATGATATTTTATAACAGGGGTCCCCAACCTCTGGGGATCCATTGGTACCTCTCATCAGATCAGCAGTGGCATCACATTAGAAATAAAGTGCACAATAAATGTAATGCTGTAGTTTTTCCAGTAGTCATGTATGAATGTGAGAGTTGAACCATAAAGAAGGCTGAGTGATGAAGAATTGATGCTTTTGAACTGTGGGGTTGGAGAAGACTCTTGAGAGTCCCTTGAACTGCAGGGGGCTACAAGATCAAACCAGTCAATCCTAAAGAAAGTCAGTCCTGAATATTCATTGGAAGGACTGATGCTGAAGCTGAAACTCCATACTTGGGCTGACTCATTAGAAAAGACTGATGCTAGGAAAGATTAAAGGCAGGAGGAGAAGGGGACGACAGAGGACCAGAGGGTAGGGAAACATCACTGACCCAATGGAGGTGAGTGTGAGCCAGCTCCAGGAGATGGCGAGGGACAGGGAAGTCTGGCATGCTGCAGCCCATGGAGTTGCAGGGTCGGACATGACTGAGCGACTGAACTACAACAAAATGCAATGCACTTGAATCACCCTGAAGCCATCCCTCCCTGCCTGTTCCCCTAGTCTGTGGAAAAATTATCTTCTATGAAACTGGTCCCTGGTGCCAAAAAGTTTGGGGACCACTGTTTATAATATTAGCTGCTACTGCTGCTGCTGCTAAGTCACTTCAGTCGTGTCTGACTCTGTGCGACCCCATAGATGGCAGCCCACCAGGCTTCCCCGTCCCTGGGATTCTCCAGGCAAGAACACTGGAGTGGGTTGCCATTTCCTTCTCCAATGCATGAAAGTGAAGAGCGAAAGTGAAGTCACTCAGTCGTGCCCGACTCTAGCGACCCCATGGACTGCAGCCCACCAGGCTCCTCCGTAAATGAGTCATACACTCTTTTAGGAAGTTTATACATATTTTCATTTATTTAATCTTCCCAGTAACTCTAAATTTAGATATAATTATTCAATCAATGTATAAAGGAAGAAATTAAGAGATTCTTAGTGAGACTCTGAATGGCCTCACTCCCAAAGCCCCCATGCATCCTTAATGCCATATTTTCTCATATGTTGCTGAGCAGATTCACTATTGTGAGGCATTTGGGGTTATTTCTGATTTACTGTAGTGATAATTTTATCCCATAAAAATTTCTTCCCTAGTCATCCTGGGTCCCCACGTAGCTCAGTTTCTACAGAGTAGCATGTAGCACTGCCCAAAGTAACTTTAAAGATGAATACCACTTTTCATGTTGTCTCTCTCTTAAAGAAAAATCACAAGGGATCCAGTTCAGAACTCATAACACTGCTTACCAGATCCCTTTCTTCCTTCCCCAGTTCTCTCACACTGTATAACTGCTGGAAAGGCAGTTACAGTCTGCACCACCACAAGCTGCCTACACGCCAAAACCCTGCAGCTACCCCGTCTCCATGTGCCCCCACTGGCTCCTTATTTTAGAGATCACGGCAGCATCGTGGGCTGGTCCTTCCCCTGGCCCTCGCCACTCTGGTCTGGCTTCTCTCTCATTCTAAAAACTCATCCCCAAAGGAAAGAAGTCTCATTTTATGTGAGTTAGAAATATGGACTGTGCAGAAACAGGCCGAGAGGAAATCTGGGAACATTCATACATGAATACATTTTATTCACTTATTTGTAAGTTAAGGTTTCTGATGGTTTTTTTTTTTTTTTTCCCCATTTGAGAGTCCCTCCTCCACCTTGAATGATAGTATCCAAAATGAGATTGATGAGCACTGAAAAGATCTGGTAACAGTGAATAGTTTTTGTTTTATTTAAAATTCTTGGGTTTGGCTACACTGGGTCTTTGTCGCAGCACACAGGCTTTCTCTAGTTGTGGCATGTGGGATCTTAGTTCCCCGAGCAGGTATCAACCCCAGTCCCTTGCACTGGAAGGCAGATGCTTTCTATTCCTTTGTTTAGGGCTGAGCTGGGTCTTCATTGCTGTGCGCGGGCTTTCTTTAGCTGTCGGGAGCGTGGGGCCGCTCCTCTCTGCTTGCAGTGCTCTGTCTTCCTACTGCAGTGTCTTCTCTTGTTCAGAGCACAGGCTCTAGGGTGCTGGGGCTTCAGTCGCTGTGGCGTGTGGGCTCAGTAGTTGTGGCTCTCAGGCTTACTTGCCTTGCAGCATGTGGAATCATCCCAGACCAGGGATGGAACCCATGTCCACGGCACTGGCGGATTCTTAACCACTGGACTTCCAGGGAAGTCCCACAGTGAATGGTTTTAATCAAGAAGTACTCTAACTAATTAAACAAAACAGATCCTATGATTACAAAGAAGTTGACTTGTCATAAGGCTTGTCAAAAATACATTTTTACTTTATATGCTTTTTTTTTTTTTTTTTTTTGGGGCTTCCCTGGTGGCTCAGATGGTAAAAGTGTCTGCCTGCAATGCAGGAGACCTGGATTCAGTCCCTGGGTCAGGAAGATCCCCTAGAGAAGGAAATGGCAATCCACTCCAGCACTCTTGCCTGGAAAATCCCATGGGCGGAGGAGCCTGATAGGCTTCAGTCCATGAGGTTGCAAAGAGTTGGACACGACTTAAGAGTCAGACACGACTGAGTGACTGAACTGAACTCACTTTCACTTTCATGCCTTTTTAGGTGGTCAATGTATTTTATGATTAACACTAAAGTATTATAAAATTCTGATTACTTTATAATAACTAGCAAATATCTATTAGTGAAATGCAATAGCGTATAAAATACAAGTAGCTCCAAACTTTCCTGTTTTCTCTTCTCTAATGCACTAAAGAAGAAAAACAGAGATTTAGACTCTGATAACAGCTCCTTCTGCTGCTAGCTGTTCCCATAATTATGAACCTTTCTTTTGATTTTGGCCTGCTCTCACGCTCTCATCTTTGATCAGTCACTAATCTTGGGACTGGTTTGGGGTCATCATTGGGGAAAATTGTGAAGTAACCCAAGCGTTCGTTTGATATGCCCCAGATTGCTTTGGCATGTAATTCCTGTCTCTGGCACTCTTTTTTTTTTTTTTCCAGGTCCTCCTATCAACTTTTCCTTTCCAATCATATCAGTCATTTATATACTAGTAGGACTTTGACTCGGAGAAGGCAAGGGCACTCCACTCCAGTACTCTTGCCTGGAAAGTCCCATGGGTGGAGGAGCCTGGTAGGCTACAGTCCATGGGGTCGCTAAGAGTCAGACACAACTGAACAACTTCACTTTCTCCTTTCACCTTCATGCATTGGAGAAGGAAATGGCAACCCACTCCAGTGTTCTTGCCTGGAGAATCCCAGGGATGGGGTAGCCTGGTGGGCTGCCATCTATGGGGTCGCACAGAGTCGGACACGAATGAAGCGACTTAGCAGCAGCAGCAGCAGGACTTTAACTGGGGCTTCCCAGGTGGTGCTAGTGGTAAAGAATCCACCTGCCAATGCAGGAGACCCAAAAGACACAAGTTCGATCCCTGGGTCGGGAAGACCCCTTGGAATAGGAAATGGCACCTCATCCCAGTATTCTTGCCTGGAAAATTCCATGGACAGAGGAGCCTAGTGGGCTCAGCAAAGACAAGAGTGAGTGACAGAACACACACACACACAGGACTTTAACCCTATACACTCCCCCTTCTCAGAGATATTTGCTTGTATTGCCTTATCTCTAATTGTGAACGCAAAGGTTTGTTTCTGATCCTGGAGTTTTAATCACTAATGAGCTGATGTAGAAACTGTGGGGGGAGACTGACTGCCCAGGTGTCTTCTCTTAAGGTTGTACAGACAGTCCATGGCTTAAGATGCTTTGGCTTAGCAACTTTTTGGCTTGCCAGTGATGCAAAAGTGATAGACATTAAGTGGACACCATTTTTAAAATTTTGTATTTGGGTTTTTTGGGGAGGGGTGGCTAGCCATGTGCAGTAGGATACTCATTTATGGTGCTGGGCAGCCAGTGAGCCACAGCTCCCAGTCAGCCACTCAGTCACAAGAGTACAGACCAAATACACTTAAAAGCATCAGTACCCAGACAGCCATTCTGGTTTCACATTCAGTGTCCTTGTGTACATGCTAAGTTGTGTCAGTCGTGTCCAACTCTGTGCAACCCCATGGACTGTAGCCCACCAGGCTCCTCTGTCCATGTAACTCTCCAGGCAAGAATACTGGAGTGGGTTGCCATTCCCTTCTCTGGGTGTAGTAGTCAATAAATTACATGAACTAGTCAATGCTTTATTATAAAATAGGCTTTGTGGTAGATGATTTTGCCCAACTATAGGTTCATATGAGGGCTTCCCTGGTGGCTCAGTGATAAAGAATACCCCTGTCAATGCAGGAGACTCAGGTTTGATCCCTGGGTCAGGAAGATCCCACGGAGGAGGGCACAGCAACCCACTCCAGTATTCTTGCCTGGAGAATCCCATGGACACAGGAGCCTGGTGAGCTACAGTCTATGAGGCTGCAAAACAGCTGGACATGACTGAGCGACTAAACAACAGCAACAAGCATCAGGGTTCATGTAAGCGTTCTGAGCATGTTAAGGTAGACTGGGTTAAACTCGGATGTTTGGTAGGCTAAGTGTATTACGTGCATTTTTAATTTATGATATTTTCGACTTATGATGGATTAATTGGGATATAGCCCCATCAGAAGTTAAAGATCTACATTTTACAAGTCTGTATATATTCTCAGTTTATGACTATGACCATCTCCCAAATTTTTCTGTAACTCCAAGTTTTGAGGTCCAGTGCACGTCTATGTCCACACAGGCCTTGCTTGGGCTCACACACACAAATGTGAGAAAGAACAGGTAGGTGGCAAAACATGGGGTGTACTTGTTAGGGGAAGAAATGCATCCAATTCGTTAAGAATAAGTTACTAAACTCACTTTCTATGCAGTTCTTTATCTCTTTCATAATGCGTCTCTGGTGTCAGACTAAACCTGGAGCTTTTTTTTTTTTTGCTTTGCTTTTTATTTTCCAGTTTGACAAATGGATGGACACTCAGAGGAGAAGAATCCTGACAGTCCTGTTAGAACGCTGCTCCCTGTCACAGCAAAAGTTCTGCTGTCGAAAGCTTCAGGAGAAAATTCCAGCAGAAGCTCTGGATTTTACTCCCAAGCTCCCAAAGGTGTTATCTTTATACATCTTTTCTTTCCTGGACCCCTGAAGCCTTTGTCGCAGTGCACAGGCACAGATCAAGAATCAGGGTTCGGTGTTTTGTAAAGACAGCCTAGAAAACACTGAAACTTGAGGGAAAAGAGAAAGCGCGCATACAAACCCGAGTACTGCCAAGACGCTCACCACGTTTCGTTTGCACAATTTGGATTGGCCCCATCTTTTTGTGTCTGGCTGTGCACTTAGTGCTCAAAGGGCAGAAAAAGTAAACCATCGCTAAGTGTCCGTAAAATAGTACTAGCCAGTTGGGGAAATATACACACATGTATATAATGGTTCATCATCAGAATAGTCTTATATTGCACAGCAGAGCACCAGAGTGAAACTTAAAGTGTAGAGTGCAGGCCATTCATAAATAGAAAAGCATGAAATAAGGTGCTAATGTGATAAATACAGAAGCATGTGAGACTAAAGGAGTTCAGAGCACATTCAGAGCAAATGTGCTCACAGGTTGGAAAAGCATCTGACCATTATTTTCTTACAAATAATTTCATGGTGTATTCAAATATTTTTTTAAGATATAAAATTGATAGTCATTTTGTTGATTTCTTTTCATAGTCTAGAAAGACCAGAAATGACCTGTTACTGTGCATTCACATGGTAACTTTAGTTTTTAAAATTAAGAAAATGAAAAAAATTAAGAAAATGAATGCAGTAATATAGATGATGTATTTAATAATTGGTGTTGGAACAATCGGGCAGTATCTGGAAAAAATTCTAGAAGGATAAAAGACTGATATGAAATTATGGGAAACCATTCCCTACTCAAAGGAGGGAATTCCCTGGTCTGGTGGTTAAGTCTCTGCTCTTTCACTGCTGAGGGCAGAAGTTCAATGCCTGTTTGGGGAACTAAGATCCTGTAAACCATCAGGCGTGGCTAAAGGGGGAAAAATGTAATTAAAAGAAATCTAGGGAAGGAAGACTTTGTGAGTAATCTATAATATTCAGAGCCTCAAAAGAAAATGTATAACTTAAAATCTTGCTTTATTTATTTTATATATTTTGTATATATATTATATATGCTTTATAAATAAAGAAAGCAAGATTTTAAGTTGTGATTATAAAAGTTAAAATTTTCTCCAATGAGAAGAAAACTGTAAATAAATACAGACAGTAAACAGGAGGGAGCTCCCTGGGAGTGGTTAGGACTCAGTGCTTTCACTGATGAGGGCTCAGGCTCAACCCCTGGCGGGGAGACTATGAACCTACAAGCTGCTGCAGTGTGGCCCCCCAAAATTAAAATAAACGGGGGGAAAACATATTGCCAGCAAAGGGTTGATTTTCTTATTTTTTAAAGAACGACTATAAATCTACTTTAAGAAGAAAAAAAAAAGCAAAGCCTAGCAGAAAAATGAGCAAAGGAAGTGAACAAATAGTTCATAGAAAGAAAAGCAGACATTTCTAAAATAGATAAAATGCTTAGCCTCATTTTCATGCCATCGTTTGTGACTCAGATGGATTGAGTTTCTTTTTTTCTTTTTTAATGATAACATTTTATATTGTTAAGGGTGTGGGGAAACAAGCACCTTCATATGTTGCACCTTCATAGATAAATTGATGCAAACACCAAGGAGAGCAATTTGGTAGTACTCAATTTTTAAATAAAGATTCCTGGACATTCCCTGGCGATCCAGTGGCTTTCACTACCAAGGGTATGAGTTTGATCCCTGGTCGGGGAACTGAGATCCTGCAAGCCATGAGACACGGCTAAAAACTTTAAAAATTTTTTAATTAAAAAAAAATAAGATTACCTCTGGCCAGTAGTTCAACTTCTTGGAATTTGTCTGATGGATATACTTCAACACATGCAAATTTTATGTCTATATAAGAATATTGCATCATTGTTTGTAGTAACAAAAAGTTGGAAACAATGGAAATGTCTGCTAATAACAGACTGGTTGCAACTATCTCCTCAATATATCATCAATAAAACAACAAAGGTGCAGAATTTTCCTACCACTTTGGAAGAATACAAGAATGTATCCATATTTGTTGCTCTTCTGGAATGGCACACAAGAAGCCAGTAACAATGGTTACATTCAGGGAGGGAAATGAGTGGCTAGATGACAAGGATGAAAGAAGTTTTGTTTTTTTTATTACTTTTTTTACAGTGTGCCCCTTGGTATCTTTGAATTTAGTATTGATGTACACATATTATTCTAAAATTGAAACAATTTGTTTTCTAAAAAAACAGTGTTTTAAATGCCCAGTAATAAAGTATCATTCCACCATATAATGAATTATTAGGCAGTCATTAGAAAACATGTTTTGGAAGAACAGAGATGCTTATTATGTGCAAAATGAAGCAAGCATGATTTTAAATTGCATTCAGTTTCCCAATTTTGCTTTCATATATACCTGAAAAACAGAAAGGAAAATAACTCTGCCAGCTTGTTGATAATGTTTGCTCATCTCTGATTGACAGGGTTCTGGGTGTTGTTTGTCTTCAGGTTTCTCAGAATTGTCCATGTTTTTCACAATGAGAATGTTATCATTCCATGGAGATGTGATACGAAATAGATAATCTTATCATCTATGTGTACCATATGCCAATCTTGGTATATTTCAGCCTTGTATTTTATTTCCCAGAACTGACTGTGAGGCAATTGCTCTTTAGCTAGATTTAAAGTACTCCTGCCTGGAAAATCCCATAGACAGAGAAGGCTGGTAGGCTGCAGTCCACAGGGTCGCTGAGGGTCGGACAAGACTGAGCGACTTCACTTTCACTTTTCACTTTCACGCATTGGAGAAGGAAATGGCAACCCACTCCAGTGTTCTTGCCTGAAGAATCTCAGGGACAGGGGAGGCTGGTGGGCTGCCGTCTATGGGGTCGCACAGAGTCGGACACAACTGAAGTGACTTAGCAGCAGCAGAAGCAAAGTAAACAATAAAGTCATTGCACCAAGATGAGCTTTGAGCTGTTTAAAAATGTGACGGGGAGGATTCAGGATTGGGAGCTAATACACACCCATGGTGGATTCATGTCAATGTATGGCAAAACCAATATGGTATTGTAAAGTAAAATAAAGTAAAAATAAAATTAAAAAAAAAAAAAAACACTCTTGCTCAGAAAGCAATAACTTCTGAAGAACAACCACCATGTAATCTCTTTTGCCAATAAAAGGCAAAAATGCCTAAAAAAAAAAAAAAAAAAAAAATGTGGTGGGGGTTGTCTTACAGTTTTGAAAGAGCTTATCTATCCTCAACTTTCCTCATTCCTGTTTAGTTTTAAACAAATAAAAAGCAGCAAAAATCAAAAACAAAGCAAAATTTTATCTTTCCCCAGTGCAAGGAGGTACCCACAACTTAACTACCCAGGTCTAAATCCGATCTAAGTCAAAAGAGGAAAAGGGTGAGAATTAAGAAAAACTTTCTCCCCATCCCCTCCCTCCCAAACTCCACACATTGATTGAATTAACTAACCATATGAGGATTAAAGGCAGTGCAGTTTCGATCTGGGTTGCACAAAGTGGTTGTGATCTCTGTTTCTGCCTGCAGTGTTTTATCAGATCCTCTAAGCCTTTTCCTCCATCTAGATTCTGAACCTACTGTTTCTCCTAATTGTGCCCCCTTCTGCTTCCCTCTCCCCTACATGTCTTATCTTCAGCCCATAAAATAATACTGGATGTAATAGAAACTCCAAACACAATGGATGGAAGGAGGGAGGAAGAGAGACAGCTAGATAAACAGATGGATGGGTAGCGAGTTCCATTACAGAGTGTTCTGCTCTTTTGGGGGGCACTCAAACATTATTTATTATTGAGTTAACCTTGAAAAAGAGGCCAGTTTTCCAAGGATGAAATGAATGTGAAGATTAGCTATCATCTCTGCAATTCTTGATAAGAGACATGGAATGCCTAGTCTCAACTTTATATATGGATTTGACTCTAGTTTCTACTAAGACTTATTTAAAACCTGGAATAAATTATTGTAAAAATTACTACACATAATAGGGTCACCTCCACCATTTGCTTGATATGTAGAATTGACCATAATGCTATAAAAATGGAATGTACAGAATACTTTTTTAAAAAATGTATTGATTTGGCTGCACCAGGTATCAGTTGCAGCACATGGAATCCAGCTCCCTAACCAGGGATCAAACCCTGGCCACCTGCACTGAAAGCATAGAATCTTAGCCACTAGACCACCAGGGAAGTCCCCAGGACCAATACGTAATCCTCTATTGAATCTTAAAGGCTATTTAGGACACACCAACAGTGGAAACAGTGTCAGATTTTATTTTTGGGGGCTCCAAAATCACTGCAGATGGTGACTGCAGCCATGAAATTAGAAGACGCTTACTCCTTGGAAGAAAAGTTATGTCCAACCTAGATATTATATTCAAAAGCAGAGGCATTACTTTGCTGACTAAGGTCCGTCTAGTCAAGGCTATGGTTTTTACTGTGGTCATGAATGGATGTGAGAGTTGGACTGTGAAGAAGGCTGAGCGCCGAAGAATTGATGCTTTTGAATTGTGGTGTTGGAGAAGACTCTTGAGAGTCCCTTGGACTGCAAGGAGATCCAACCAGTCCATTCTGAAGGAGATCAACCCTGAGTATTCTTTGGAAGGAATGATGCTAAAGCTGAAACTCCAGTACTTTGGCCACCTCATGTGAAGAGTTGACTCACTGGAAAAGACTCTGATGCTGGGAGGGATTGGGGGCAGGAGGAGAAGGGGACGACCGAGGATGAGATGGCTGGATGGCATCACGGACTCGATGGACATGAGTCTGAGTGAACTCCGGGAGTTGGTGATGAACAGGGAGGCCTGGCGTGCTGTGATTCATGGGATCGCAAAGAGTCAGACACGACTGAGCGACTGAACTGAACTGAATATAGTATTAGTTATTGTGTTCCCTTTATATATTTAGTTAAATCATAAGAATGGAGGGAAAACAGAAGCATATCATGAAAAAATAAGCAATGTGCCAACTGGAGTTTCTGTAGCCTTCATATAACTTTCATACACAAACTCCCAGAGATCCTTCAGTTCAGTTCAGTTCAGTTCAGTCACTCAGTTGTGTCTGGCTGTTTGTGACCCCATGAATCGCAGCACATCAGGCCTCCCTTTCCATCACCAACTCCCAGAGTTTACCCAAACTCACGTCCATTGAGTTGGTGATGCCATCCAACCATCTCATCCTCTGTTGTCCCCGTCTCCTCCTGCCTTCAATCTTTCCCAACATCAGGGTCTTTTCAAATGATTCACCTCTTCGCATCAGGTGGCCAAAGTAATGGAGTTTCAGCTTCAACATCAGTCCCTCCAATAAACACCCAGGACTGATCTCCTTTAGGATGGACTGGTTGGATATCCTTGCTGTCCAAGGAACTCTCAAAAGTCTTCTCCAACACCACAGTTCAAAAGCATCAATTCTTCAGTGTTCAGCTTTCCTTATAGGCCAACTCTCACATCCATACATGACTACTGGAAAAACCATAGCTTTGACTAGACGGATCTTTGTTGGCAAAGTAACATCTCTGCTTTTTAATATGCTATCTAAGTTGGTCATAACTTTCCTTCTAAGAAATAAGCATCTTTTAATTTCATGGCTTCAATCATCATCTGCAGTGATTTTGGAAACCAGAAAAATAAAGTCAGCCCCTGTTTCCACTATTTCTCCATCTATTTTGCCATGAAGCAATGGGACCGGATGCCATGATCTTAGTTTTCTGAATGTTGAGCTTTAAGCCAACTTTTGCACTCTCCTCTTTCATCAAGAGGCTCTTTAGTTCTCCTTCACTTTCTGCCATAAGGGTGGTGTCATCTGCATATCTGAGGTTATTGGTATTTCTCCCAGCAATCTTGATTCCAGCTTGTGCTTTCTCCAGCCCAGCATTTCTCATGATGTACTCTGCTTGTACACAAGCAGGGTGACAATATACAGCCTTGATGTACTCCTTTTCCTATTTGGAACTAGTCTGTTGTTCCATGTCCAGTTTGAATTGTTGCTTCCTGACCTGCATATGGGTTTCTCAAGAGACAGATCAGGTGGTCTGGTATTCCCACCTCTTTCAGAATTTTCCACAGTTTATTGTGATCCACATAGTCAAAGGCTTTGGCATAGTCAGAGATCTTTAGGAAGTTCCTAAGTCTTATCTGAAGCTTAGTTTCCCCATTTGCAAGGGGGAGAATAGTAATTATACTACCCTTCAGGTTGTGACGAGGATGGTTAATAGGTGCTGGATAAATATTAATTGACTTGGATTCTGTCTGAATTAACATTTAAAAAGAAAAAGAAAAGAAAAGGGGTACCCAAAGCCAGTAGTCTGTGAGAAACTGGAGGGATGGGATAGGGAGGGAGGTGGAAGTGGTGTTCAGGTTGGAGGGGACACACGTATACCTATGGCCAATGTATGGCAAAACCATCATAATGTTGTAATTATCCTCCAATTAAAATTAAAAAAAAAAATCTTCCTGCCTGGTTAGGAAGCACTTCAGGTAAGAGGTAACTTGGTTGTGATTTGGAGGAAAAGGACCAAAAAGAAACTACTTGTGAATTCCAAGCCTGGTTTATCTAGTTAAAATTATGTTTGCTCTGATTCATTCAGGAATGAATCCATGAATCCACTTCCTCAGTGGCTCAGTGGTAAAGAACCCACCTGCATTGCAGAGAAGTGGGTTTGATCCCTGGGTCAGGAAGATCCCTTGGAGGAGGGCATGGCAACCCACTCCAGAAAAAAAATAAAGAAGTTCTCTCAGTACCAGGGTGATGACTCAAAACCCAGAGAAAATGAACGTGCAAACTGAATAGTTTTTTAACATTGTTTTTCCAGGTGAGCTGGCATTGGAAGAATTTAACTGGACTGGATCAGCTTTGGATGCTAAAATGTTTATGGTTTAACTGGTACATCAATGTCTCCCCAACTCCCTATGAGCAGGATGTATGGAAGAAGCATTATATTCAAAAGGTGAATGAACTCCATGTTACCAAGTCCAAGGTAAATTTGGGAAAAGAAGAATTACTAACATCAGCTACTTAGGAATTCTATAACTAAGTTGGAGAAGGCCATTGGTTCAAAAGAAATATACCATGACTTCAAAATTCCCTGGTTCTAAGAACTTAACAGCTCTTTTCAAGATATCCATGTTAGTTGAGAGTCATCTGACACTCACCAACCACAGTTCCACCCAGGTTATGACTTGGAGCTCCGCATTCTCTCCAGATTCCTAGATTTCTGTGTCTCTGATGCCTACAGTACACAGTTCTGATACTGGGATTCTGTAGCAAACTGAATAGTTTTTTAACATTGTTTTTCCAGGTGAGCTGGCATTGGAAGAATTTAACTGGACTGGATCAGCTCTGGATGCTAAAATGTTCACGGTTTACCTGGTACATCAATGTCTCCCCAACTCCCTATGAGCAGGGTGTATGGAAGAAGCATTCTATTGAAATGGTGAAAGAACTCCATGTTGCCAAGCCCAAGGTACATTTGGGAAAAGAAGAATTACTAACATCAGCTACTTAGGAATTCTAGAACTAAGTTGGAGAAGGCCATTGGTTCAAAAGAAATATACCATGACTTAAAAATTCCCTTGTTCTAAGAACTGAACCGTTCTTTTCAAGATATCCATGTTAGCTGAGAGTCATCTGACACAAACCACAGTTCCACCCGGGTTAGGACTTGGAGCTCCTCATTCTCTGCAGATTCCTGGATTTCTGTGTCTCTGATGCCTACAGCACACAGTTCTGACACTGGGATTCTGTGGGTAATGTGCAGTATTTATTACCTATGGGTCATCAAATTTTACTTAACTAATTCAAATTTTCTGTGATTCTACCAGGCAAACTGAAGTTTATGTTTCTATCATTAATAAAGAAAAGTTTGCAAAAAATTAGTAATTAAGACAGGACATAATGGGCATATTAAAGTTCTTTTCACTTTAGAAACTAGCAATGTAAAGTCCTCACATAGAATTGTAAACAGTAAATAGTATGAGCATACATTTCTCTAGTGGTTTTCTATGCATTCTAACCAATGTTTATGTTCATTCTTATAGTCACAGTTAATTACATAACTTATGGGAAATTTTTATGGACTTTTTCTTTATGGCATGATCTGTATGCATGCAGAGTTGTGCATCGTTTTGTATAATAGAAGAGTTCCTGAAAATTATGTGTAAATTAAAATTTTTAAATTATTTTCAAAACCATGGGGATTTTTTTTCTTATAGAAAAGCTGCAGTGAGTCCTTTTTGAATTGAAGAATCCTTTTGAAATATGAAGAGTTGGCTCTTAACATGCTCATTTACGTTTCATTTTATTGTGTTTACTTGAGGTAGAAACCCTCTACATTTAATATAGTAATAAACTGCATAATTAATATTATTATAATTACAATGATAAAAGCAGTCTTTCTGATTTCAATGATGGCTGTTCTTCATGAGAATTTCCTTTAAAAAGAAAAATATAAAGTGCAGTGGTGGAAGAGTTATTTTAAAAATTGCCGTAGCTATGACTCCTTTTATCACAAGGCTTTCCTTAATTCTCATTCAAAGTCACTCATAGCCAGGGAAAGCCTTCAATAGCTGAAGCATGGGCTGTTCTGGGGCAGAGGAGAGAAAAGTGATTAACCAGGCTGTAGAATGAAAAAAGGTTTTGAGTGTTGTATGTAATACTGATTTTAATACTTGGTCCTCATCAATAACTCTTTTTCCAGAAAGTATTTATGCACTTCCCTGGTGGCTCAGACGGTAAGGAAGCCACCTGCAATGCCGGAGCTGCAGGCTTGATCCCGGGGTCGGGAGGACCCCCTGGAGGAGAGAATGGCTGCCCGCTCCAGTGTTCTTGCCGGGAGAATCCCCATGGTTGGAGGAGCCTGGTGGGCTACAGTCCACAGGATGATAAAGAGTCGGACATGACTGAGCAATAACACACACAAATTTTAAGATGATGAATAGTTCTGATACAAGTAAATTGCCACATTGTTGCTTAGTATTTCATTTCTTTAGGGAGTAGTTTGTTATAGTAAATTTCAGTTTTTCTATTAAAGAAAAAATTGGCAAATTAAACCCAGTAAGATATAAAAAATGAATACGTGATGCCCAAGTGGGATGTATCCAAGGAGAGTAAGGTTGGCATAATATTCAAAAAATCAGTCCATAGAATTCACAGAATAAAAGAGAAAAGATGTCTGGTTATTTCAATATATGCAAACAAAAGCATTTAAACTTTTTTCAACATTTGCCATNAGTACGATATAAAAAAAGAATACGTGATGCCCAAGTGGGATGTATCCAAGGAGAGTAAGGTTGGCATAATATTCAAAAAATCAGTCCATAGAATTCACAGAATAAAAGAGAAAAGATGTCTGGTTATTTCAATATATGCAAACAAAAGCATTTAAACTTTTTTCAACATTTGCCATTTAAAAAACTCTCGAATGGCTTTGGGTAAAGGGAACAAAGTTTTTGTTTACTTAACAGAAAAGTCATCAGTTTTCATTCTTATCTATTCTGTTAATGGGTCAAATATTTTGTACTTTTCAGAATTAATGATGTTTATTTATGTATATAGTTACTAGCATTCATGCCTAAATTTTCTCCCCTGAAAGTGCTTTTTTATTATCATGTATTCTTTATTACCAGTGGTGTTAAACAAGACCTCTTCCAGCAAAAATAGATTTCATTCAATATAAACTCAGAAAAATGGAATGAATGTCCATCTTATTTCATTTACTTTATTCTTTTGGCCACCCCGTGTGACTTGGGCTCTTAGTTCCCTGACCAGGGATCGAACTCCTGCTCCTCGGCAGTGAAAGTGTGGAGTCCTAACCACTGGACCACCAGGGGATTCCTTGAATGTCCATTTTAAGTGAGATCCGCACTGTGCTGTGCTTAGTTGCTCAGTCGGGTCCAACTCTTTTCAACCCCATGGCCTGTAGCTCACCAGGCTGCTCTGTCCATGGGGATTCTCCAGGCAAGAGGACTGGAGTGGGTTGCCAGGAGTCACACAAAACGCTGAATACTAATCTAGTAATGAGCCATCAGTTATATAAAAGTAAAATGTCTTCTTTACTCATTACAATCACACACTAAATCAGTCAATATGTATTAAATACTGTGGTGTGCTAGCTGCTAAGGGTACAATGGTCTTCACCCCACTTTCTGGGAGCCTAGTCTATGGCCCAGGACACAGAGAAACAGATAGTTACCACACTGAATAAGAAGTGCTGTCCTGTAAGAGAAATATGTACAAAGAAAGAGCATGAAACAAGGATAAGAAACTAACTGATTCTGCTTGGAGGAACTTGGGGAATTTTTAAATTTTCACAAACAATTTAAGCAAACCAATTTACTGAGCAAAGCTTCCCTAATCTCTTAAAGAACAAAAATTAAGCCTTTAATGGCTTCTCAACATAGAGTACCTCTTCTCTTAGGCTACAACCGCATAAAAACCCTTACAAATTTTATCTACAAGAAAACCAGACTTTCATTTTGGGCAATTAGAAAATAGACTTTCAAAAAAAAAAAAAAAGACTTTCATCTCCCAATTCTTTAGAAATGGCTGAAGTTTTGATAATTGATAAAATCTATAGTTTACCCCTACATAATGGAAAATTTTCTCTGTTTTAGATAGGTAGAAAAGGGTATGGTTTTTAAGAATGTATATTTTTATGGACACACTGACTGCAGTTGTGGAATAACTGTATGATGATATGGCAGGAGAGGTGGCGACACAGGACAGAGAAGCTCACTGTGTGACCTGAAGCTGGAGAGTCCCGGATTCAAACTCTGACCCTGGGTCTCACTGCTTCTGTCTTCATAGTAGCAGTGGAAAATTTTATCAGCTTATCCTACCTTCAGTTTTCTCTTCTGTAAAATGGAAGCAGTTACGATTACCTTTTACAGTTACTCTGAAGGTTAAATAAAGTAATGTAGGAACGGGACTTTCCTTCTGGTCCAATGGTTAAGACTCTGTGCTTCCAATGTAAGGGGTGCAGGTTCGATCCCTGGTAGGGGGAACTAAGATCCCACATGCCTCACTGTATAACCCCCCTCAAAAAATAATAATGCAGGAATACTTCTTGAGACAGTGCCTGGCACATGCAAGTACCTCTGGGTTGGTGGCTGCTGTAATCACTGCCACCATTATCAGTGCCATCATGGTGATGATGAGAATGATTTTTTAAAAGGATTTATTTATTTATTCATTTTTGGTTGTGAAGGGTCTTTGTTACTGCCCTTGGGTATTCTCTAGTTGCCGTGAACAGGGGCTATTCTTTACCTTCCATGCTCAGGAGTCTTATTGCGATGGCTTCTCTTGTTGCGGAGCACAGACTCTAGAGCTCTNCTTCCTGAGACAGTGCCTGGCACATACAAGTACCTCTGGGTTGGTGGCTGCTGTAATCACTGTCACCATTATCCATGCCACCATGGTGATGATAATGATTTTCTTTAAAGGATTTATTTACTTACTGATTTTTGGTTGCAAAGGGTCTTCATTACTGCCCTTGGGCATTCTCTAGTTGCAGTGAGCAGGGGCTATTCTTTCCCTTCCATGCTTAGGATTCTTATTGTGGCTTCTCTTGTTGCAGAGCACAGACTCTAGAGCTCTGGCTCAGTGGTTGTGGCACACGGGCATGTGGAATCTTCCTGGACCAGGGATTCAACCAGAGTCCCCTGCATTGGCAGGCAGATTCTTAATCACTAGACCACCAGGGAAGTCCATGTTCTTTGTTTTACTTTTGTCATTATTATAGTGTTTTGAGAACAGAAATAATTTTCTCCTGCTGCTGCTGCTGCTGCTGCTGCTGCTAAGTCGCTTCAGTCGTGTCCAACTCTGCGCAACCCCATAGACGGCAACCCACCAGGCTCCCCCGTCCCTGGGATTCTCCCGGCAAGAACACTGAAGTGGGTTGCATTGTCTTCTCCAACAAACTATGAGCACAATCGGACATTTCTCTGGCTTAAAAAACAAAACAAAAATCAAAGGCTAAACAGAAACCCTGTCTCTGGGTTTTTGACATTCACCATCTGTCACCCTCTAGCAGGGTTTGCTTAAGTTAAAACAGTCATAAATTAAAGACTTCAAAAGTTGTGCTCATTCAAGCTGAAAGGGAAACCAGGGCAAAGTAAACAAGGATGGAACACCATTAAGCTACGAGTAGATGAAGTGTGAGATTATATGGATCTACTTGTGTGTGTTATTTGCTGACTCTTTGTGACCCTGTGGACTGTAGCCCACCAGGCTTCTCTGTCCATGGAATTCTCCAGGCATGAATACTGGAGTGGGTTGCCATTTCCTCCTCCAGGGGATCTTCCGACCCAGGAATTGAAATTGAGTCTCCTGCATTGCAGGTGGGGTTTTTACCATCTGAGCCACCAGGGAAGCATACTTGTGTGGTTTCTGTAAATATGCTAAGTACAATCACCATTTCTGCTTAATTGTGATAAGGAGCATTAAGGCATAATTAAACCCTCCGAAAGTGAGCTGGGATGTTTGACTCCACATTGGTGTCTGTGATGTGCCTGCATGCTCAGTCTTGTCTGACTCTCTGCAACCCCATGGACTGTAGCCTGACAGGCTCCTCCTTTCCATGGAACTTTCCAGGCAAGAATACTGCAGTGGGTTGCCATTTCCTACTCCAGGAGATCTTTCAGACCCAGGGATCGAACCCGAGTCTACTGCATCTCCTGCCTTGGCAGGCAGAGTCTGTACCACTCTGCCCCTGGGGGAGCCTTGTGGCTGTTCAGGCCACAGGCTGCAGGTGGCTGAGGTCCCCTCCCTCCATGGAGCCAGTGAGCCCCCCTGCCCACCGCACCCCTACATGAGGCAAGGTGATTGTGAAAATGAAATACTATGGGGCCTGAGACGAGAGGAAGTGGGTTTTGAGGAAATTCATTTAGGGGACATAAAGAAAGTAAGGAGTAAATAAAATCTGACAGTAAAATGGATAATGAAGGACCTACTGTACAGCACAGGGAACTCTGCTTAATGTTATGTGGCAGCCTGGCTGGGAGAGGGGTTTGGGGGAGAATGGACACATGAATACGTATGTCTGAGTCCCTTTGCTGTCCACCTGAAGCCATCACAACATTGTCAATCGACTGTACTCCAGTGTAAAATAGAAAGCTGAAAACGAAACAGAAATGCCAAGTGCAGCTGTGGAGAGAGTGTGGTAGACACAGCCCAGGTGTGATTAAAGGGGAGAAAATCACAGATTAATTAGAGAGAAAGTTCTTGCATCATTTAGACAGGTTTATCCAGGAAGATTCAGGAAGAACTAGAGAAACTGGGGAGCAGGAAAAACTTAGGGGAGCGCCTTACAAAGCCAGGATGAGAAGGACAGATCACCAGCGCCCAGGGAGGATCTGAGGCCTGGGCACTGGCGTGCACCCTGCCCCTCAAAGTGGGAAGAGGCGTGTGAGGCTAGGAGAGGGTCAAGCTGTGTGAGATGGGGCGGTTAGAAGAAGAACAGCACAGGTGTGAAGGACAAAGAACATTCCTTTGAATATCCCCAAACTGTCTGGCACCAGGGACCAGTTTTATGAAAGAGAATTTTTTCCATGAATTGGAGAAGGAGGGGTGGCTTCAGGATGATTCAAGTGCGTTACGTGTATTGTGTACTCTCTCCAGGGCATGGCTATCAGGTCACTGAGGCATCTTCTCTGTTTGCCTGTCATTACTTAGAGCCTTCAAATAACAGAATTATCCCCCCAAACAGAAACATTCTCAAAGAAACAGTTTCAGATCTGTGTCTATTGCTGTGAGTGGGTGATGTTTTCCACTATTATTGGGTTTGAGTTTCAGGGGCACCTGATTCCCCTTTGAATTCTAGCACTCCCTCATCATAGCTGCTTCACTGACCCACATTTTGGTGTGAATCATTGATAGAAGCTAGCCTTCCCATTGGAGAAGGAAATGGCAACCCGCTCCAGTGTTCTTGCCTGGAGAATCTCAGGGACGGGGGAGCCTGATGGGCTGCCGTCTCTGGGGTCGCACAGAGTCAGACACGACTGAAGTGACAAAGCAGCAGCAGCAGCCTTCCCATGTGGCTCAGTGGTAAAGAATCCACCTGCCAATACTGGAGACACGGGTTTGAGCCCTGGGTCGGGAAGATTCCCCTGGGAGAGGAAATGACAACCCATTCCAATATTCTTGCCTGGGAAAATCCTATGGATAGAGGAGCCTCATGGGCTACAGTCTGTGGGGTCCCAAAGAGTTGGACATGACTGAGTGAATCTCTATTTGATTACTAATGCTTTATCATTTTG
>SJYT01045391.1:0-20854 GCA_006410635.1 Cephalophus harveyi
AAAGCAATCTTGAGAAAGAAGAATGGAACTGGAGGAATCAACTTGCCTGACTTCAGGCTCTACTACAAAGCCACAGTCATCAAGACAGTATGGTACTGGCACAAAGACAGAAATATAGATCAATGGAACAAAATAGAAAGCCCAGAGATAAATCCACACACCTATGGACACCTTATCTTCGACAAAGGAGGCAAAAGTACACATTGGAGTAAAGACAATCTATTTAATAAGTGGTGCTGGGAAAACTGGTCAACCACATGTAAAAGAATGAAACTAGATCACTTTCTAACACCACACACAAAAATAAACTCAAAATGGATTAAAGATCTAAACATAAGACCAGAAACTATAAAACTCCTAGAGGAGAACATAGGCAAACACTCTCTGACATAAATCACAGCAGGATCCTCTATGATCCACCTCCCAGAATACTGGAAATAAAAGCAAAAATAAACAAATGGAACTACAGAACTTTAAATTGCAAAACATTTTCCAGTGTAGTTACAACCATAACTTCGTTCTTTATAAATAATCTGTATCTCGGAAAACTCTCCAGAGTATTTCTTAAGCCTGATTTCTATTCTCATTTATTACAGTTTGAGCAACAGGATTTAAATTTTATAAAAGTAAGCAAAATAACCCTGAAAGTGTTTTTCTTTTTTTTTCTGGAAGGGCAGGATTCTTTGACAATTCCTCTCTGTTCAGTGGCATCTACAACCCATTTGTCCATTCTTGCTTTCAAAGATGCATCATGCTAGTTTCAAAGTCTGATTCTTACTTAACAGCTTTCACTTTTTTTCACAGATGACACACTCTTGATGTCTAAGCCACCATGTAAGAGAGTAACTCCCCACTGGATAGATGATGTGAAGAAACAATGAGAATACGTGGAGAGACCCAGTGGGACAACTCAGCCAACTTTCAGTACATGCCCACCAAGTTCTCAGATGTAATCAAAGCCTTCTCATACCTTGGAGACCAGCCAGCTGCCGGCCAGATCCCACCACGTGACCCCAGCCAGCCAGCAGGAAAATGATTCAGCAGGGTCTTACATGAGTTCCTGACCCATCTGTCTGGAACAGAAATGATTCTTTCTTTGATTAATTAACTTTCAGATAGTTCATTATGCAGGCATCAGTATCCAGAACACATGGATATGAGGGATATTGCTTGGTGGGTGTCTCTAAGACTGCAACTTTGTGTTATATTCTTACCTCGAGTTTAAAACCTGAATCTCAAATATATGTGTCAATATGTCCCTTTTAAGACAGAGAAAGACTCATACTATATTAAATCACTTACATGTAGAATCTAAAAAATAATAAAGATGAATCTATACATAAAATAGAAACAGACTCACAAATATGGAAAACAAACTTATGGTTACCAAAGAGGAAAGGTGTAGCAGAGGGATAAATTAGGAGTTTGGGATTGACATATACACACTACTGTATATAAAATAGATAACCAACAAGGACCTACTGAATAGCACAGGGAACTACCTGCACTCAATATTTTGTAATAACATACTGGAATATAATCTGTTAAAAAAAAAACAGAATCATGCTGTACCTGTTCACCTGAAACTAACACAACATTGTACATCAACTATCCTTCAATTAAAAATTAAAAGAATTGTAATGTCCAGGCTCCTTTGAAGCTCTGTGTGGTCAGGGATAAACCTCCTCAGAGATATAAATGGAAATGCTGTTCACATGTGCTGGACAATGTCCTTAAACCACTATCCCTTCTCCCTTCTCTGGGCTAGAATGTGAATGTGGTCATTGTTGTCACAGCTTCATGAGGGACCTTGAGGAGCAGGAGTTCACCCTGTAGGTGTGGGAGTTTAGTGCTGTAAAGATCAGGAAATCTTGTGATTTCAAGAAGCTGCTGACCTTATTTTTCATGATTGAAAAATACATATGATTTTGTATATTATGTCTTAGTTTTGTGTCTATGAAGCTGAGACTAGCCCATGCAATGGTAATTAAAGTAGGAAAGTAGGGAGGCAATATTTTTTTTCAAAGAATGTTGAGATAGATACATCATATTGGCTGGGCTTGCAGATTCTAACCTTCAGTTTTCACCCCAGGGGATCCTTCATTTATCCATCATTATTTCTAGTACTTTGCATGTAGCTTTTAGTACTTCTTGAAAGTTGTTAAACTTTTCACCTAAGTCCCTTATAGGATTATCTACATTTCTCAATCTTAGTAGAAATTAGGAATACAGACACGCTCAATGATAATATTCTTGTAGGTTAAAAGGCACTTCCCAGGTGACGGGAAAGAATTGCCTGCCAGTGTAAGAGACTTAAAGGATGCAAGTTCAATCCTTGGGTTGGGAAGATCCCCTGGAGGAGGGCATGGTGACCCATTCCAGTATTCTTGCCTGGAGAATCCCAAGAACAGAGAAGCCTGGTGGCTTACAATCCATAGAGTCGCCAAGATTTGGACATGCCTGAAGCGACTTAGTACGTGTGTGTGCGTGAAGACACACACAACACAGAGGTTAAAATGTTGAAGCTGATTTGGGAGCCTGGAAATAGATTGATTTTAATTTATATCTAGAAAAAAATTTAATGATTTCATAAATACAGGGCTAACTGCTGCTTGTGTTATTAATTTTTAAAAACCTCACTTCCTGTGATGTGCAAATACCTCACTGGTCAGAAGCAATGCTGTATATAAAAACGTGATGATGTGTGAAGTATTTGTAAGTCAATAGATGCTGGCTTTGACAGAAATATCATGGACAGGGAAGGCCATTCCACACCCAGAACAAACACCTATTCCAGTGCAAGCCCTTCCATGCAAGCCCTTCCATGGTAGAGGTGGTTCTGGGTCATCCAGCTACTCAGGTCTCATGATAACTTGGTAGTTTATAGTCAAGTGTTGAGTCTTTACCAATGCTCAATAACAACTCTGAAGACATTTCTCAAAATGAGAGCAGTCATTTATAAAAGATGGCAGTCAGTTTAGTCAGTTCAGTTAGTTCAATCATTCAGTTGTGTCCAACTCTTTGAGACCCCATGAATCACAGTATGCCATGCCTCCCTGTTCATCACCAACTCCTGGAGTTCACTCAAACTCATGTCCATCGAGTCGGTGATGCCATCCAGCCATCTCATCCTCTGTCGTCCCTTTTCCCCCTGCCCCCAATGCCTCCCAGCATCAGAGTCTTTTCCAACGAGTCAAATCTTCGCATGAGGTGGCCAAAGTATTGGAGTTTCAGCTTCAGCATCAGTCCTTCCTTATGCAGAAGTCTTCAGGTTCTTTGAATCACCTGTGAGAGCCTGCTGGTGACTCTACTTCACTGTGTCACACACACTTCAAGAGTCACTGGTTCTTGGTTCCTGTGGTTCAAATGGCTAAACAAGTCATATGGCAGCCTGGACATACTGTGTATCCTTTTGATCCCACTCAAAACCGGTGAACTTTGGAGTTACTTAGTAAACATGTTGGAGTGAATGTCCAAATGAGGTGCATGTCACCTTCAAAATCCAAAAGAGACTGCTAGGTGTTGTGTTCCTGTGATTGTGGTAGAAAATTTAGAAAGTTTAGTTATTCAGTTGTGTCTAACTCTTTGCGACCCCATGGACTGTAACCTACCAGGCTGCTCCATCCATGGGATTTTCCAGGCAAGAGTACTGGAATGGGTTGCCATTTCCTTTTCCAGAGGATCTTCCCAACTCAGGGATCGAACCCTAGTCTCCTAGATTTTAGGCAGATGCTTTGCCATCTGAGCCACCAGGGAAGTCATTGTGGTAGGAAGGACCTAATTCTTCACTTTGGAAGGATGTCTGAACTTTCCCCACATCCCTGAACTTCTAATATTCACCCAGGTCCCTGAGATTTAGTGGGATTTCTTTTCCATCCTCTTACTTGCATGTGTCTTAACAATTTGTCAAAAGCATTTGCTGCTTTCTAATTACTAAGTCAATGATCATGTCATAATCAATGTGATAATGCAATATGTTGCCCTGTGGAATAGAGGGAAAATATTCCTACAGACCTGTTTACCACAGACTGTAGGATGAGAGAAGTCTTGAGGGAAGAAAGGAAAGGGTGTTCCTGATTCTGCCAGCTGAAAGAAAACCATTTCTGATGGTCTTTTGGAACATTTGTTCCTTCTCCCCATTTGCCTACATATTCCATCATTTATATCAACATGGATTCGGGGACACATGTTTTATTCTTTGTGACATAATCACTGAAACGGTTTATATTATTGCACAGATTGTTCTATCATTGGTCTTTTGGAGTTTTTTATGGTCAGCTCCCTTCCTAGTAGTGTGTCAAAGGAGGTGTCTTTTCCTTACTTCTGACACTTCAAGGTGATTCAAGTTCATTTTCTCTTTTCTTTGTATAGGCTCTAAAATCAGATATGTTTTTCAAGGGGATTTGATTTGTTTTAATAGAGAATGGCATTTAGAAAACAAGATATGGGTACTGAGTATGCTCATTGCCCCTGTTCTGTCATTTCCTGCAAACATTCTCAGTGGACAGAATTAGAAAATATGTTTGTTTATGTTATTCTGGCACACACACACACACACACACACACACATATAAAACTATATTCATTCTGTGTGTATCTTTTTGTATATTTTGATAAATAAATTCATCCTGGTATCTTCAATAAATTCAGTTCCACAGGACTTTCACTCTTCTCCTACCCACACTTTTTAAAAATGTTTATTTATTATTCATTTTTGGCTGTGCTGGGTCTCTGCTGCTGTGCATGGGCTTTTTCTAGTTGCACAGAGTGAAGGCTACTCTTTGGTTCCGGTGTGCAGGCTTCTTATTGTGGCGGCTTCTTTTGTTGCAGCTCACATGCTCTAGGGTGTGTGGGCTCAGTAACTGAGGGGCATGGGCCTAGTTGCCTTGCAGCTGGTGGGATTTTTCCAGACCAGGGACTGAACCTGTGTCCCCTGCATTGTCAAGTGGATTCTCAACTGCTGGACTGCCAAATAAGCTTCCCCCTACACTTTCTTATTTGTAACTTCTCACTGTGACAATTAGAAACATGGCTACTATTATTTATAATTTATTTAAGAATTTGCTTGACCCTAGATGTATGTAATGTGTTTGAAGAATAGTTAACACACACAGATATGAGAAATAAATTTAGCATATGCAATTATTATTTATGTGCTGTTCCTTCTGTCTTTCAGCCTTAGAGTTTCCAGTCAAAACACTGCTGACTCTATGTCAGAGCCTTTTATCCCAACTCTTTTTAGTGGGATTATGCTGAAAATTAGAAATATAGTCATGTTTATTTGCAAAATCACCATCCTATCCAGGGAGTCCCCAAATTCTAGTTGATTAGTTTAATTTGCATACAACAAAATTTAGTCTTTATGTTACACAATTCTATGGATTTTTGAAAAAGTCATGCATTCATCACCAACAGTATAAAGAGGACAGTTTTATCACCCTAATAAATTGCTTATGTGATCTGTTGTCAAACATCCCTTCAACCCCAAACACAGATCTTTTCTCCATCGTTACAGTTTGTGTTTCCAGAATGTCATTGAAAGGAACTATACAATATATTTTGTGTGTGATTTCTTTCCCTCACAAAAGGCAGTTGATATTAGTCAATCTTATGTTAATAGCTTGCTTTCTTTTTATCACTGAGTATATTCCATTGCATGGATCATCACAGCTTATTTATCCACTCATTTCTTGATGTAAATCTTGATTGTTTCATTCTTTGATAATTATGAATGAAGCTGCTATAAACACTTACTTATGTACAGGTTTTGTGTGAACATATATTTTTATTTTTATATATTTTTAATTCATTTAGTGAATACTTAGGTGTGGGATTGCTTAGATAGCATATTGAAAAGCAGAGATATTACTTTGTCAACAAAGGTCCGTCTAGTCAAGGCTATGGTTTTTCCATTGGTCTTGTATGGATGTGAGAGTTGGACTGTGAAGAAAGCTGAGCGCCAAAGAAATGATGGTTTTGAACTGTGATGTTGGAGAAGACTCTTGAGAGTCCCTTGGACTGCAAGGAGATCCAACCAGCCCATTCATCCAACCAGTCCATTCTGAAGGAGATTCAGCCCTGGGAATTCGTGGAGGGAATGATGCTAAAGCCAAAACTCCAGTACTTTGGCCACCTCATGTGAAGGGTTGACTCATTGGAGAAGACTCTGATGCTGTCCATTCATCCAACCAGTCCATTCTGAAGGAGATTCAGCCCTGGGAATTCGTGGAGGGAATGATGCTAAAGCCAAAACTCCAGTACTTTGGCCACCTCATGTGAAGGGTTGACTCATTGGAGAAGACTCTGATGCTGGGAGGGATTGGGGGCAGGAGAAGGGGACGACAGAGGATGAGATGGCTGGATGGCATCACTGACTCGATGGACTTGAGTCTGAGTGACCTCTGGGAGTTGGTGATGGAGAGGGAGGCCTGGCGTGCTGTGATTCATGGGGTTGCAAAGAGTTGAACATGACTGAGCGACTGAACTGAACTGAACTTGTGGTGCAGCAGTAATGCTGCTGCTTTCTAGGTGGAGCTCAGAAATGCATACTGCACAAAGTAGCCTACGGCCAATGAGCACATCGAGACATGCATGTGCAGTGCTACAGATGAGCTCAGCTGTTACATAATCACTATGTACAAAACGTGGGGCGAGAGAGCCTGAACAGCCATTCTTGAATGATTTACCCTCCCCCCACAGGTAAGTATACGTCTTACTTTATTTAAAAAAAAAAAAAAAAACTGCAGTGGCTGTCTCATTTTGTATTCTCACCCCAACTTTATGAAAATTCCCTCCGCTCTTAAATCTCTCTAAAATTTGCTGTTCTCCATTTATTTGTTGTTGTTACTTTTGCTTTTCTGACAAAATATATGTGAAGTGCCATCTCACTATGGTTATAGTTTTCATTTTAGAATTATTAATGTACATCACTAGTCATATTATCATTTGTCTTTCATGTAGTTTCTTTGGAGAAGTGTCTGTTGATTTATTTTGCTGTCTTTTTTTGGGGGGTCTCTTGTTTTCTTATTTTTGTGTATTTTGTTATTTTAAAATATTCTGGATACATTCTACATCTGACATCTGATTTACCAATATTTTGTATTTTTTCTGTGGTTTCCTTTAAATTTCTTAATAGTGCCCTGCATATAGAGCAAATACATATATTTAAAAATTTTATGAACTCCAATCAATGTTTTTTCATGGATCTTCCTTCTAGTATCCTTCTAAAAACTCACTACCAAACTGAAGTCATTCAGATTTTCTTCCATGTTTCCTTACAGACATTTAATGTAAGAAACAATAATTGTTTAACCATTTTAACAGTTTAAAAAATCAGATCTTTATTTCAGCTAATGCTTAGTAAGATGTGAGGTTTATGTCAAGAGGACGTTATGGAGGGGAACCTGCAGAGGCAGGAGGGTTTCTTTCAACTGGGGAGATGGAGCTGGGAGGCTGGGAGCCATAAGGCCAGGGTTCAAGAGTACAAACACTAGAGAGAAAAGAGTGAACATTTATTACTGAAGTGCATACATGTCAGAAACTTACCTGAGCCTGGGGGAGGAATCACTTGGAAGGAACAGACAGAGCAATTCCTAGGGCCCATCCAGTGTCAACTGGAATTTATGTTCCAAGTAGTCACAGTAGAAAACAGAGATCTAGCATCAGGTACTGTACACAAAAGCTTGTTGTACAACTTTAATGGTGGGAAAAAATTAGCTGTTATGTTCCCATCTAGCACAACTTAAAAGCAAGCCCAGAAATGATCAAACTATTTCCATGTAATTTTGTTCCCTGGAACAAAGTTTAAGATTAAATAAGGACTATCCAGCATCAAACAAGGTAAAAATTAAAGTGTCTGACATTCAGTAAAAAATTACAAGACCAGAAAAATAAGACTCATAATAAGGAGGATAATCAATCAATTGGATCTGACTCAAAATTAATATATTAATAAAAATCAAATACATAATAATTCTTTGATATATGTATCAAAATAATCACAATGTACAAATATCTTATAATTATTTTGTCAGTTATACCTCAGTCAAGTTGGGAAATGTCATGATTGCACATTTTATTATTTCATTTGTATGATATTATAAAAAACTCTAGCAAAATAATGTTTCTAGATATTTAGTAAGAAATGATTATTATTTATTTGAGGGGAAAAAAAAGAGAATGAGACAGAGTAGCAGAAAGATTTCTTGGCAATATCTTATCTTTTAACCTTGGTTTTCTCTATACAATTACATTTTGTTTGATGCACTTTTAAAAATATGTATTGCATTTCAAATTAATAACCTATAAAATGAGAACCATTATCTTTTCCATTAAAATAGAAAATATAGTATTTAGGAGGGAAGGAGGACATATTCATTTTAATTCCTTGCTGGCAAGTGAAAGTACCAGTTAGGAAAGAAAACAATGAAGTTTTTAAAAAGTAGTATTTTCTGTTACTACATGTTAATTAGAATTAATGAAATCCAGAACACTGATAATGCTAAATGCTGGTGAGAATGTGGAGCAAGAAAGAACCCTCATTCACTGTTGGTGGGAATGCACAATGGCACAGCTCCTTTGGAAGGCAGTTGGACAGTTACTTAAAAAATTAAACATACTTACCGTATGATCCAGCAATTTCACTCCTTGCTATTTACCTAAAGAATTGAAAACATGTTTACACAAAACTCTGCACACAGAAGTTTATAGCAGCTTTATCATACCTCCCAAACCTTGGAAGCAACCAGGATATCCTTCAGCAGATGAGTGGATAAATAAACCATAGTATAGCTAGACAATAAAATATAATTCATCACTAAAAAGAAATGTGCCAACAACCATTTAAAAATAGATGAAACTTAAATGCATGTTACTAAGTGAAAGAAGCCAATATTAAAAAGTCTACACTGATAAATCTGTTTGCAGAGCAACAGTGAAGATGAAGACATAGAGAACAGAGTTAGGGACAGGGTGGAGGAAAGGGTGAGAGGAATGGAGAGAGCAGCATGGATGCAGGTACAGTAATAGATGTAAATAGATAACCAGTGGGAAATCTGCTGTACGACTCAGGGAACTCAAACTGGGGCTCTGTAATAACCAAAAGGGCTGGGAATGGGTGGGAAGTGGGAAAGAGATTCAAGAGGGAGGGGACATATGTACATCTATGTTTAATTCATGCTGATGATGGCAGAAATCAAACCAATATTGTAAAGCAATCATTGATCAATTAAAAATGAATATTTTTTAAAAAGACTACAAACTGTATAATTTCAACTGTATGACTTTCTAGAAGAAATGAAACTATGGAGATAGTAAAAAGATCAAGGTTATCAGGGGTTGTGGCACAGGGAAGATGAAGAGATGGAGTACAGATTTTTAGGGTAGTGGAATGGTTAGTTTTTATACTATAATAGTGAATACCTGTCATTCGTAATACTCTTGTCCAAACCCATAGAATGGAGAATACCGAAAGTGAATATAAACTATGGACTTTGGGTGACTATGTGTCTATATAGGTTCATTGACTGTAACAAACATACCATCTGGTGGGGGGTACTGACAGGGAGGCTTTGAATGTGAGGGGGTTCAGGATATATAGGAATTCCCTAACTTCGTCTCAATTTTGCCATAAATTAAAATGCTCTAAAGTTTTTTTTTAATGTTTTTGTAAACTGCTTTTGTCAAAGAGAATTAAAATATTTATATCACATAAAGACTACTTATCTCTTTTGTACATTTTACCCATTAACTATTTTTTGTATATTAATCTTATAATTTTAGATTAAAGTTCATTTTCATAAAGTAATGCTACACTTTATTTTATAGTTTAGATCAGATAAGTAAGATTTGTAATTTTTATTTGAAAATATAGTGTGATATTTATTATTGTCAGAACCCAAATTTTTTATTTTTGGCAGCCTGAACCTTATTCCATAGGTGTTTTCTTATTAGCAGATGTAAAGCTGCTTTTGTTTCATGTTTCAATGAGGTGATTTTGAATATATTGCGAATGTTTGTCTTTCTCAAGAACTTGCTAAATATTTTCTCAAAATAAATTGCTATTTTTTCCTGGGTTTTATCTGTTTGCCAAGAACTTTTAAAAGTCAGACTTTATTTACAAACTAAAAAGTTGATTGTTATGTATCATGGATACTGACAGTATCTAGATTTCTGAGTTAGATATAAGGAATGTTATTAATCACAGTCCAGCAAGTCCTGTGAGAAAAATACTGTGTTCATTCTCCTCTCCCCCAGAGGAGCAATGGAAAGAGGCCTGGAGGATGAGTCTGCATTTTAGCTGAGCAACCCAAATGCTCGAGAGTGCTCAGCATAACTGTAGGCCTATTGCCTCAGAAGGACACATTGCCTTTGTTATACAGACAGTATAAAACCTCATATTTGATCCAGAGGGAAATATTAGCACCATCTTGTAAAGCCATTTGTTATAAAAAAAAAAAAAAAAAATCCTTGAAACGATAATCTGGAACAAAGGCAAATGGTATTTCTTCTCGTAAAAGATACAGAAACATGAGGGACTCACCATGAATCATCTCAAAATGATGTTTATCCATAGTTTCTATAATTTTTGACTTCTGCTAAATTTTCCCATGAATACACCCCTGTCAGCCACTCTAATTAATCCCACTCACAGTGTCTGAGACCAATTTTGTTCCCTTTTTTTCTAGTACAGCGTTTAATTAAGTCCCATACTATCAACAGTATTTCACAGAGCAGAATGAGGCCCACCTGTAGGAATGACCTCCAAGGTCATGGACCAACCTACTGAAGTGACCATCAGGCTGTTTTCCTGTAGTTGCTGTAGGCATCTTTTACCTGGCCTGAGGCATTATTTCAGCTATAGCAGGATACACTAGTGACTCCATGGTCTTTATCTGGAACTGTAAGACCCAAATCTCAGACAATTTTCCCATAACAGACCAAGTTAATGAATCAAGACTGATCTAAATGCCTTTGGGATCCTGGTAGTATCACTGATAACTCCAACTCAAGTTAGATAAAACTTTAATAAAGCAGATCATTACCCACAGACTAAACATAGAATAAGCATACCCAGATAACTCTATAAGGTTTACTCTGGTACAGAGTGAATCTGTGTACAAAGACTTCCTTAAATAGCTTGAAACTATATGCCTTTTCCTCTTTGCTGAGGGCACCTGTCTGTGAGTGGGTATCAGTGTGTCCAGACAAAAGCCTCAGTGGTCAGGCCATTTTTGCAAGGCTACCTTAGCCTTAACTTCCTGTTTGTGCAGGGCCTCAAGGTCACCCAGAGGTGAGAGATTGGAGCCCTCTTAGACATTTTCTGGACAAACTCACAGCCCTGCATATGTATGTGAGTTTCTTGTTCGCCAGGTATATATCAGAGCTTTCAAAGTTCTTCATGGAATCTCAGTCTCCAGCTCTTCTTTCTGTATTTTTGGCCAGTCTCTTGATCTCAGAGAGTTGGACACAACTGGGTGACTTCAGTTCACTCACTTCATACTTTATCACTGGAGAAGGAAATGGCAACCCACTCAAGTATTCTTGCCTGGAGAACTGCATGGACAGAGGAGCCTGGAAGGCCATGGTCCACACGGTCACAGAGAGTCGGACACGACTGAGGTGACTAAGCATGTACTTGTCTGCCCCAACTTGTATCTAAATTCAGGAAGATGCCACGTTAAACAGTTACTGATTATTATTTTTTAGACACATTCTTGCAAAAGAGCTTTTCCTGTTTAGCAAACTCCAAAGCAAGTCAAACCACCACAAAGCCCTGCAAGGGAGACTCTTTCTGAAAACTGCAAAGAGGATGGGGACTTTTGAGGAGTCCCAGCCCCATTCTCCCCAGTCCTCTGGTCGAGGCATGGCTGCTGATGGTAACTGTAATCTTGGTGATACAACTGCTGTACTTCAAGATGACTTTTGGGCTGGGGAAGAGGGAAGGAATAAGCCAATTTAGTAAGTTACAAACATTGTTGTTTGTCGTGAGAGTTGGCAGTTTGTGTGGAGTAGAAAGTCCTTTGATTTTTAAAATCTAAGCTAATGCCCAGAATTCTCTAAAAGTAGATTTTGAAATTTTTGGTCAGTAGTTTGATTGTTTTCACTGAATAGCTCATTCTCATACGCTGAGTTTTGACTTTCCTGTGAGTAGTTCTGTTCTAACTTACTCTTCAATGTCTTGTGATAGTTGCTTTCAGTGTTCTGTTGTCCTGGTTTTTTAGTCAAAATCAGTTGAAAAAATATGATGGATCATGTTCACTCCTTCCAATCTCTGTATCATGTGCATTATTCAAGTTAAAGCTGTCATATTATATAAAAGTTTTTTTATGTAAAAATCTTTATGAAGACAAGTTTGTATAAAATATTTACTCTATTCATCATTTACTGAGTCACAAACAAAAAACTTTTAAATTTTTTTCATTTATCAAAGGTCAAAGCAATCAAGATTTTTTAAGTATATTCATGCATTTAAGGTCATTATAGATGGAGTAGTTTTCCTTTTAATACTGCATGCTTTATAGCATATATTCTTTAAAAATGTAATATCAAAATAATTTTTAGTTCAGATAGATATTTTGGTGTGATTATTACTAAAAATCTGAAATTATATATTGTTGTTATTTTTTGGTTGCTAAGCATGATGACAGAAAACTCAGAACTTACACCATTTAACAACTCTTATTTAAATACCCTCTTGACTTAATAACAACCCAAAGTGGGTAAAAAGTGCCTACTGTGGGCCTTTTATATAGGCAAACAAAATTTTTATTTTTTTATATATGTATAAAGCAAAGATCAAGGCATCCCATCCCATCACTTCGTGGCAAATAGATGGGGGGAAAAGTGGAAGCAATGAGATATTTTCTTGAGCTGAAAATTCACTGCCGGCTGTGACTGCAGCCACAAAATTAAAAGATACATATTAAAAAAAGAGACATCACTTTGCTGACAAAGATCCATACAGTCAAAGCTGCGGTTTTCCAACAGTCACATACAGATGTGAGGATGGATGAAAAGCTGAAGAATGGATTCTTTTCAAATGTGGTGCTGGAGAAGACTCTTGAGATTTCCTTGAACAGCAGGGAAATCAAACCAGACAATCCTAAAGGAAATCAACCCTGACTATTCATTGGAAGGAATGATGCTAAAGCTGAAGCTCCAATGCTTTGGCCACCTGATTCAAAGCTGACTTACTAGAAAAGACTGATGCTGGGAAAGATTGAGGACATGAGGAGCAGGGGGTGACAGAGGATGAAATGGTTGGATGCCATCACTGATTCAGTGGACACCAGTTTGAGCACACTCAGTGATAATGAGGGACAGGAAGACTGGTGAACTATAATTTATGGGGTCAGAAAGAGTCGCACATGACTTAGTAACTGTTGAGAAAGACCTGATGCTGGGAAAGATTGAAGACAGGAGGAGAGGATGACAGGATGAGATGAGGACACCAGTTTGAGCACACTCAGTGATAATGAGGGACAGGAAGACTGGTGAACTATAATTTATGGGGTCAGAAAGAGTCGCACATGACTTAGTAACTGTTGAGAAAGACCTGATGCTGGGAAAGATTGAAGACAGGAGGAGAGGATAACAGGATGAGATGGTTGGATGGTATCACCTTCTCAGCAGACAAACTCTGAGAGATAGTGAAGGACAGGGAAGTCTGGTGTGCTGCAGCCCATGGGGTTGCAAAGAATCGGACACAACTCAGCTAATGAACAGGAATAACAATAGTTATTTGAATGAATGGAACAGATTTCCTTTTAAAATTTTTAAAATATGAGCTACAAAAGCATAAAAGTAAACTTCAGTGGTAGTAAGTCTACCAGAGAACATGTTTTATAATTCTATGCAACAGATTAGTAAACTTTTGTATAATTTGAAAATTTAACATAATTTCTCTATAGTGTTTCAAAGAAAATGTACTTAAATACTCTGATGACCAATAAGAGATTAACAGATTACTATACATAATCACCTGAAAATATTATTTTTATCCACAAGCAAATTGCTTGTTGCAAGAGAAAGGGGAAGAGTGGTATGTATGAAGGTAGAGCTCTTATTCACACAGCACCTCTTGTATTTTATTATCTCTCTTCACCTACACGATCATACACTGCTCTTGTATCATTTTGATTATTATTTAAATTAAACATTCAAAATGGGAAAAATAAGACTGTTTTGTTCTATAAAAGAAATGGAAGTTTGAAGTGAAGCAAATTCAAAATTTAGCATACCTAATTTTATAACATAGAATTAAAACTATAATCAGCAATCATTTAGAAAACTTAAAATAATAGGCTAAAGTTTTTTGGCCTTATGTATCAAAAATTATATCTGTTCTTTATCATACTATTTTTTTGAGACATAACCTTAATATTACATTTGTAACCATGGTGAAATCTTAAAGAGTGCTTCTTTTGGTTTTTTATTATACCTTTGGATTCCATTTTAGGGCCTGAATACTTTAATTGTCATCTCTTAGCAGTCAAGGGACCAAATTAAGGGAATTTTAGGTGAAAGAAGTGATAGTTTTTCCATGATCTTGGATAGACATCAAAGGAAGAGAGCTCTATTTTATTCCCTGTGATTTTCTTTAGGCTTTGGGAGCCAGGAAATATCATCAGAGAATAAACATTCAGTTCAAAACAAAAAAGAAAAAAAGTGTTTTGCTACCATAAAATGACCTCAAAATTCTCCTTGAGGAAGGAGGCAAATTGTGAAAAGGGTATTAAAAGATCTCTGCATACAAAAGCATCTCTAAAAGAAACAAAATGCCTTCCTTTTGTAGAACTGTTTGAGATTGTAAGAACAGTGTTTGCAGACAAACCACCACAAAACTGTACTGTTTCCTATAGTTGTCAATCAAACAGTTGTACCAGTAGAACAGTGTCTCAAGGGACTTGGGGACTAGGAGCTGGAGGAAGGAAGGGCAGGTAACCCCAGGTGTAGGTTCAGGTCCTGCCTGGAGCACGCTGCGCATGATGGAGAATAACTCAAATAATCTTCAGCTTCACATTCGGGCAGTTTCGTTGTTGCTATCCAAAGATAGTTAAATGCTTCCTGCCCCTCCCATCTGACTCAAATCAAATACACTTACAGACAATAATGGAACAAGGTACAGAGATCTTAAGCGGAGGCTGGGTACACCTAAAAATACGCACTCATAACTGAAGATGTAGAGAGATGAAATGTGATAAGGAACAGTCAGTCACATAGGACCCTGTTCATCTGTGTGCATGCTAAGTCGCTTCAGTCGTGTCCAGCTCTTTGTGACCCCAGGGACTGTAGCCCCCCAGTCTCTACTTCCACGGGATTTTCCTGGCAAAAATACTGGAGTAGGTTGCTGTTTCCTCCTCTAGGAGATCTTCCTGACTCAGGGATCAAACCCGTGTCTCTTATGTCTTCTGCATTGGCAGGCAGGTTCTTTACCACTAGCACCACCAATCTGTACTGTTGTATCATTTACATTTCATATAAATGCCACAGAGACAGGCTGGGACCTGAGGCTTAGGGCCCTTTTCTGCAATGTTTGCACCTGGACAAACATCTCCTCAAGCAACAAAACTGTAAGCCGCTAAAAACAATTGCATGCATGTGTAGTTGGGGCAAATTATGGACAAAAGATGCAAAGAAACCAAAAACCCAACTATCATTTCTGAAGAGCCTAGAACAAAAACTGGGTGTTAGAAGCAAAAGCAGGGTCCTGAGCTTGCCCGCTGAGCTTAACACCGCCTAAGGGGTGGGCAAATCACTTAAACCACCTCTCCAGCCAACCCCTGGACACATCCCTACTCTCAGTCCATATAAGAAACCAGCTTGCACCTCCCTTGCAAGCAAGCAAGGACACCTGTTACTTGCTCTGGCAGTAGGGACCCCAATAAAGCCATACCTGCATTTATTGTCTGGCTTCTAATCAATTCCTATTGATTTAGGAGGTCAAGAACCTTTGTCATTAACACTATTGAATAGATTTCTTCTCAGAGGAGTGCCTTGATTAGAATGAGTCCAGTCTCTGATATGCAAGTAATCTACATATCAGTTAGAGACACTGTCCTGTGTGAGTTCTCTCCCACCTGCTAAGGAACTCGTGGTCTGCCCAAAAATGATAGTAAAGAATTCCCACAAGCATCATGACACTGAAACGTCACAGTGTCCTGAAGCTCACCATTGTGGTCGCAGCCTCAAGCCACCATGGGAGCCAACCAAAGCTGTGCCTTATCAGCTGGTGCATCATCCCTGGACCTCGGGAAATATCTGTGAGATCTCAAATCCTCATTGTTCAAAGTCATCTCCAGTTTTCTGTTTCTGCATAATTACTCTTCTCTACACTCTTTTATGGATTTTCTTTTTTCCTACCAAAGCCATATTTAGTCAAATAACCAAAGCAGAAAATGAATTGATTGTGTGGCTATCAATTTACAAATTGATGTATTTCTAGATAACTTGAGATCCAGGAATCAAGACAGGAAATAAAGTGACAGATCAGAGTTGTCAGTCAGTAGATGGCCCTGTGAAATACAACCATGGAGGGATTTTGAGAATTCCTGCATCTTTACATTGCTTGCTGGAGATTCAGTGTCCTGGATGGAGCCTTTCATTTGCTGAATCTCAGTTGCCTTTTATTACCTAAATCAATGGGGAGTAAACTTTGCTTTCCACAGAGGCACCAAGACCTTGTCTTTTGAAGATTTGTGGTGATTTTATAGGCTTCCCAGGTGGCTCAGTGGTAAAGAATCTGCCTGCCGATGCAAGAGATGCAAGTTCAATCCCTAGGTTGGGAAGATTCTCTGTAGTAAGAAATGGAGATCCACTCCAGTATTTTTGCCTGGAGAATTTCACACAATGAAATAAAAAAGGTAATCCTTAGGCCACTGGTTTGATTCTGGCTGAAAGAAGAGTGGCTTGTTTAAGGGCTTCCCAGGTGATGCTAGAGGTAGAGAACCTGTCTATCAATGCAGGAGACATAACACATATGAGTTCGATCCCTGGCTTGGGAAGATGCCCTGGAGGAAGGCATAGAAACCCACTCCAGCATTCTTGCTTGGGTCACGTACAGTCAGATAAGACTGAAGTGACTTAGCACATATATATATATCCCCTGGAGAAGGGAATAGCAACCCATTCCAGTATTCTTGCCTGAAAATTTTCATGGACAGAGGAGTTGGGTGGGCTACAGTCCATGGGGTAGCAAAGAGTTGGACACGACTGAACGACTAACACTTTCACTTTCATAGAAAAGAAGTAAAGTAAGTCAGACATAGAAAGACAAATATCACATGAAATCCCTGTTACGTGGAATCTGAAAAACAAAAATAATACAAATGAACTTATATACAAAACAAAATTAGGCCCACAGACATATAAAACAAACTTATTGTTACTAAAGGGGATAACAAAGTAGGGAGGATAAATTAGGAGTTTGGTATTAACAGAAAGACACACAGTATTGTGTTTAAAATAGGTAACCAAAAAGGACCTACTGTATAGCACAGATAACTATACTAAATATTTTGTAAAAACCTATAACAGAGAATCATCTGAAAAAAAGTATATATATATGTGTATGTATAAATGAAACACTTTGCTGTATACCTGAAACCAAAACAATGCTGTGAATAAGGAATACCTACCTCATTTTAAAAAAAGGAATTATAAAATGGTGAATCTTCCAAATTAAAAACATGATATTTGGAAAAAGAAAACAAAGATAGGTGTATCTCAACCTTCTTTATATCTTGTTTCTTCATCTGTAACACAGGCATAACAATTCTATCATCTCAAGGACTAAATGAGAGTTGATGATCAATGCATTCCAAACAATGCCTGATATCTAGTGAGCACTTGCTAATATTAAATATTACTGTTATTACTACCTTAATTTCATTGTAATAACATACCAACAAAAATATCATCATTATAATTCATCACCACAAACATATATTTCAGTAAGGGATCTCTATAAAACATTCTGAGTTTAAGATCATACTAATGGAGCTCACATTATAACACACAAAAATAACTTCTTTAAATTTTAATATTATACTGGCCCGCTATTTAAAAGTCCTCACATAATTTTTCTATCTCTTGCCCTGTAATCTTGACAAATTGATAGATCTCTCTTTGTACCAGGAACTCCTGTAGATTTATTAAAATTTTTGAACCTTATTCCTTTTAGGCTTTTCATTTCTAATCTCATGAATTCCCTAATTATTTTCCTGAAAATAAACCCATACATACATAAATATACATAAAATAATTTTCTTCTCAAAGATATACTGTCTGCCCTGCTAATTGTATTAGTTTTTATTATTGTTTAATATGATGATTTCAGTTCAGTTCATCAATTTAGTTGCTCAGTCATGTCTGACTCTTTGTGACCCCATGGACTGCAGCAGGCCAGGCTTCCCTGTCCATCAACAACTCCTGGAGCTTGCTCAAACTCATGTCCATCCAGTCGGTGATGCCATCCAACCATCTCATCCTCTGTCATCTCCTGCTCTTCCTGCCTTCAATCTTTCCCAGCTCAGGGTCTTTTCCAGTGAGTCAGTTCTTAGCATCAGGTGGCCAAAGTACTGAGGTTTCAGTTTCTGCACCAGTCCTTCCAATGAATATTCAGGACTAATTTCCTTCAGGATTGACTAGATTGATCTCATTGTGATGATCTACCATATAACATTGTAGGGTTGCTCTGGGACAGCTCATGTCCTGAAAATAACATTTTCAGTGGGAAAAAGTCTAACACAGCAAGGAGGGCATTGTTTGGTCGATTTCCCATAAAAATGGTCAGTTAACCCTGCGTGCATGCTCAGTCATATCCAACTCTTTGCGACCCTATGGACTGTAGCCAAACCCTATGGACTGTAGCCCACTAGGCTCCTCTGTCCATGGGATTTTCCAGGCAAGAATACTGGAGTGGGTTGCTATCTTCTCCTACAAGGAACCTTCCCGACCCAGGGATCAAACCCTGTCTCTTGCATTTCCCGCGTTGACGGGTGCATTATTTTTACCACTGAGCTATCTGGGAAGCCCCCACACTTCCCTACTGTTTTTTTGTTTTTCATAAAACAAATAGTAAGCTTTTTGAAAACTTGATGTCCAGGAATTTCCCAGAAATTAAAATATTTATATTTAAGTACTTAAAGTAAGTTTTAACTATTAACAAACAAACTTGCAACATACACATTTGGGGAAAACAAAAGACATAGATATTTAGTAATAAAACTGCTTTTAAAGCTTTGTGATAGGATACCATTTACTAATTGCTTATTCATAGAAATATAAAGCTAAGCTCTGAGAAATTAAAAACAGGCTAACTAATATAGTCTGGGCCCAACTAATTTGTGAAGGATTAATTTACCTACTTGGAGTTTGGTGCTAATAAGGCCTCAATCACAGGTGTGATCTCTTTGTTGGCTGGTTAGGTTGACTTTGGGTCACTTCTGTATATTCCATGTCCCATGTTCATGGTAAATTCTTCCACTTGTGTCACTGGTCATAAGGAGAAATAAAACAAAGAGTGGAACTGCACATGTGCCAACTCACAACCTCTACTGGAAAAACATAACATACACTCTTCTGGTGGGAGGCTGTCATCCTCACCTGATGATACTATGTCCACTTTCAATAGTGTTGTCATTGCTAAAAATGAACAAAACCCGTATTGTAGACACTCAGCCAGATGTAAAAAGCACCTTCGCACATACTCAGTAATTTTCTATAGGTGTTTAAAGAAACTAAGCTTTACAGTTGCCCATTTCTATTTTAACACAAGGCATGGAAAAGTAGCTAACTTAAAAACACAGACATAAAAAAAGTGATTTTATTTTGTTCAGTTTATTTTTTTTAATTGGACAATAATTGCTTTACAATGTTGTGGTGTTTTCTGCCATGTAACAATGAGAATCAGTAATAATACTCATTAATAATATACATAGACCCTGATCCCAGAGAAGGCAACGGCGCCCCACTCCAGTACTCTTGCCTGGAAAATCCCATGGATGGAGGAGCCTAGAAGGCTGCAGTCCATGGGATCGCTGAGGGTCAGACACGACTGAGCGACTTCACTTTCACTTTTAACTTTCTTGCATTGGAGAAGGAAATGGCAACCCACTCCAGTGTTCTTGCCTGAAGAATCCCAGGGACGGGAGAGCCTGGTGGGCTGCCGTCTATGGGGTCACACAGAGTCGGACACAACTGAAGTGACTTAGCAGCAGCAGTAGACCCTGATCCCACTCCTCTAGGTCATCACAGAGTGCCAGGCTGGCTTCCCTGTGTTATACAGCAGCTCTCCATTAGTTATCTATCTTACACATGGTAGAATATATATGCCAATGCTACTTTCTCAATCCACCCTACCCTATCATTAAATGTACCACAATGTTCATTGCAGCACTATTTACAATAACCAGGACATGGAAACAACCTAGATGCCCATCAACAAATGAATGGATAAAGAAGTGTGGTATATATATTCAATGGAATATGCAGTTCATTTCAGTTCAGTTCAGTCGCTCAGTTGTGTCCACCTCTTTCCGAATCCATGAATCATAGCACGCCAGGCCTCCCTGTCCATCACCAACACCCGGAGTTCGCTCAGACTCACGTCCATCGAGTCAGTGATGCCATCCAGCCATCTCATCCTCTGTCGTCCCCTTCTCCTCCTGCCCCCAATCCCTCCCAGCATCAGTCTTTCCCAATGAATCAACTCTTCACATGAGGTGGCCAAAGTATTGGAGTTTCAGCTTTAGCATCATTCCTTCCAAAGAAATCCCAGGGCTGATCTCCTTCAGAATGGACTGGTTGACTCTCCTTGCAGTCCAAGGGACTCGCAAGAGTCTTCTCCAACACC
>SJYT01045391.1:21414-102987 GCA_006410635.1 Cephalophus harveyi
ATCACCAGTCACATCCACAGCTGGGTACTGTTTTTGCTTTGGCTCCATCCCTTCATTCCTTCTGGAGTTATTTCTCCACTGATCTCCAGTAGCATATTGGGCACCTACTGACCTGGGGAGTTCCTCTTTCAGTTTCCTATCATTTGACTGTTTCATACTGTTCATGGCGTTCTCAAGGCAAGAATACTGAAGTAGTTTGCAATTCCCTTCTCCATTGGACCACATTCTGCCAGAAGTCTTCACCATGACCCGCCCGTCTTGGGTGGCCCCACAGGCATGGCTTAGTTTCATTGAGTTAGACAAGGCTGTGGTCCTAGTGTGATTAGACTGACTAGTTTTCTGTGATTATGATTTCAGTGTGTCTGGCCTCTGATACCCTCTTGCAACACCTACCATCTTACTTGGGTTTCTGTTACCTTGGATGTGGGGTATCTCTTCAGGGCTGCTCCAGCGAAGCACAGCCGCTACTCTTTACCTTGGACGAGGGGTATCTCCTCACCGCCATCCCTCCTGACCTTGAATGTGGAATAGCTCCTCTCGGCCCTCCTGTGCCTGTGCAGCCACAGCTCCTTGAACATGGGGTTGCTCCTCCCCCCACCGCCCCTGATCTCAGTTGCGGGGTAGCTCCTCTTGGCTGCCGTCCCTGACCTTGGTTGCAGGGTAGCTCCTTTCAGCCGTTCCTATGCCATCACAGCCTGGTGCTCTCTGCTGCTGCCCCTGACCTTGGACGTGGGGTAACTCCTCTTGGCCACCACACCTCGGGCATGGGGTCCTCCCGGCTTCTGCCCCTGACCTCGGACGTTGGGTAGCTCCTCTAGGCCACGTTATGTGCGCCGGTCGCAGCCTCCACAAAGAGCCTGTCAATAGAGAATGAAGTCATTCATAAAGAGAAAAGCTAAATATTATATATTAACACACACACAGACACACACACACACACATATGGAATATAGAAAAATGGTACTAATGAACCCTTTTGCAAGACAAGAATAGAGATGCAGACATAGAGAACAGACTTGCAAAAAGCAATTTTCTCTTTAGAAATAAAGTTTAAAAAAAAAAGGATAGCTTTCAAAGGATTGAGGTAGAAGTCCAGCTTACTCGTATTAATGTGAACATCAAATATTTTATGGAAAATTAATGTATAAATTATTTGTTCAATTCAGTTCAGTTCAGTCGCTCAGTTGTGTCCGACTTTGTTAGTAAAGTAAAAAAATTCACCAAAAATGACCAATTGATGATATTTTGTTAAAATATTGCTTATGACATCTACCTCACTATTTAAAGACTTTTTCATGTGAAGCTTAGTCATACTTGGTAAGGGTTCAGTTTCAATTTTTTTTTAATTTTCGTGGCAATGTCAACATTGCTCTTCCTTAAGGCAAAAATGTCTACAATGACTTTGTTCATTTTTAACAATGAATCAATTAATTTGATCAAAAGAAATATTTCAAGTTAGTTCTCTTGAAATTTCTACATCTGTCCGATATTTTTTTGTTGCACATGCATGTACCCTTCTCCTAAATTCTTATATTCTTTCATATTTTTCCTGAACTTATTATGTGTGTGTTTAAGAATAGAATTATGTAGGTTTGTACCTATTGCTTAAATTGTATTTTGGACATTATGAATGGGACGCTGAATAAAACTGAAGCATTCAGCCAAATAGCCCAGGTTAAAATAAAAAGTAATTAGCCTCCAATTAAAATAAATTAAAAAAATATATATATATAATTTTAAAACTAAAATCATTCCCAGGATTTTGAGACAATGAGCTATTTTTAAAAAAATAATTTCTGAACCCTGGAAAACAAATGCCTTATTTCCTCAAGCTTTAATTTCTGTACTGAGTATGTTGTGATAATCAACAGGAAAATGTAAAGTTTTTCTTAATTAGGAGTGACATAAAAGCTACTTCTACATACAGTTCTGCTCAGTAGAAATTCATTTTTAAAAGATTTATTAAACTTGACAAAGGAATTAGTATTCAGCTCACTGGAAAGTGACTCAAAATTGCTTTACATGAACTAGGCTGTTTTTAATGATTTCTTACTAAATGCGGTTTTCAACAAAAAATGAATATCTTACCCCAAAACAATTACTTAATTCAAAAAGACAGTGTAGTGGCAATCTGATTTAATTATAATAAATAGAAAAAATAGGAAAAAAAGAAGATACCATGAATGTTCTAAAAAATAAATATAGGATATATATAGGATCCAAGTTCCTAAGAACTGCTGTTTTCTACATTTCCATGTTTACTTTAATCACCAGGGGGAATGTAGAGTGTACTATGGGGTGTTTTTTGTGGTGCAAAATACCTGTAGCCACAATTTGGTACATGAAGAATTTTAAAAATATTGTGCAAAGTTGTGAAAATTAAGAGGTTAATTCAACTATTCCTATGATTTTAACTTTCATTTTAGAAGCCCATAAGGTAGTAGGAACAGGGTCAGGATTATGGAAGGCCCTGTCACAGCACTTATTGGCCACTCCAAAATGAGCACTGTCAAATTTAATAAAAGAAGAGAAGTATTTAATTTTTGAAATGAAGGCATTTTGACACATTTTTTGAGATTAAAGAATATTAGTAAAGGAAACTGATCTCTTCCGTTTTTCATTTTGAGGCTCTACAATATTGCCTGGGCATATTTTTTGGAAGAATTTTGTTCTCTTTTCCTTGTTGCTTTATTTTTTAAAGGCTTGTCTTAAAAGTTAGGACCCCACACAAAACCACAGTTGAGAAATATTGGATTCATTAATCGTTTCTCTCATTCTTGTATCTTAGAAATGAAAATGTATAAAGATCACAAGGAGGCTAGATTTCTTTTAGGAAGACTTACTCTGTTTAGAATGTGTCTGTTTGGTCCTCCTGTCTCCTTATCCTGTGTTCATTCTGTGTGTCCAGTAGAGAAATTCCAGTAGAATAAGCATGTTTACAGTCATGAGCTCAAAAGCAAAATTGCAAGCACAAGAGGAAATTGTGAATTCAATATGCAGTCCTAACTTCCTGCAAGGAAGTAGCCTGCAAAATATTTGTTGATATTTAATATCCATCATCAGGATTGTGTCCTGGACCACAGGAAATAAAAAAAAGACAAAATATTGCTGAAAAAGCTTCAGCTCTACAAAACTTGGTCTTCCCTAATGACTCAGATGGTAAAGAATCTGTCCACAATGCTGCAGACCCAGGTTTGATCCCTGGGTCAGGATGATTCCCTGGAGAAGGGAATGGAAACACACTCCAGTATTCTTGCCTGGAGAATTCCATGGACACAGGAGCCTGGTGCACTACAGCCCATGGGGTCACATGACTGAAGCGACTAACACTTTCACTTTCACACTTCCACTAATACTTGATGGAAGGTGACACACCTGCATTCACATACACATATCATCCTATAAATGTGATGTTTTACTTAAAACATGTGGCTGTTCTAAACTCTGCTTATATTTTATTCCAAGTTTTCTTTATGCATTTATAAGAAGTAAAGGGAGAGTGAGCAATGAATTGGCTCCATTAACAGAAGAATTTCAAAAATTTAAAAGATGCCAAGTTTATATTATTACCATACGATGACTAAAATAGAGAAAGACAGTTAATTCCAATAAATGCTGGATATTGTGAACAAAGTTATGAAATCAGAGCTTTGAAAATATGAATGGTATGCTGAGTTAGGGATTCAATGTTCAATAATAAATGTTTATTTGCAGTGATAATAAGAAAGCTAATTTCTAGGAGCACAGCATCCTGACAAACAGTATTATGCTGAATTAAGAAAGCACTGAGATAGAAATGTACTTGGAATCAGTAGCAATATATGTGACTTACAGTTTTGACTATAGCAACTTCAGTATTTTATCAATCTAAGTATGTTAATTGTTAACATTTGCAAAACATCTTAAAATATACACAGCTATAATAAATATACTTCAAATTTATGTGCTGAAGTTATTATTACAAAAGAGCTTTGCCATGGCAGTAAATCTCTTCTCTGCTACTTATCATCAATTGGAGTTTAGAAGTGGATTTGTCTTATAACTATTGAAAACAAAGTTTTGTGAAAGGAAGACATTAAAATGTATTCCTACAAAATATGAGATGAACGTATTAATCTATGAGAAGCTGAATCATTTGCAAATGTAATTTTGAAATTTAAAACTTATTAGCTAAACAACTGAAAGAAATGAATATATACATATTAGAAAAATATATAATTTTATTATTTATTTTTTTCTTAAATTTATTATTGTTATTATTTTTACTTTGCAATATTGTATTGGTTTTGCCACACATCAACATGAATCCACCACTGGTGTACACGTGTTCCCAATTTCGAATCCCCTACCACCTCCCCCCATCCCCAACACCAGCCCTCCGGGAAAGAGGCAAGTATTGTCTTATTATGTTTACTTAACAGTTCCTTGTTATTTTTTAAATCAAACTAAAGATATACTCTTTAAGCTCTGTTTTTTATTTCATCAAACTTCAATTTATAGGCATATATCCACTTCAACAACAAAGTCAGACAAAGATTTGGTACATGGGTTTTAAGATGATTTAAGTATTAATATAATGTTTACTTTCATTCAACTGTTTCTCTAATTCTTATTTTTAGCTATAGAGTTAACATTCAGAACTTTCTATACAGCAGAAATTGACTCTGAAATTCTAGAATGCTGATTATATCACATTTCCTTTGCCCACAGAGTAGAACTCATTACTTCTGGTGACTGTAGGATTATCAGAAAGGGTGAAAGGTCTGTTTTCTTTGTTGTTGATGTGCCATTGTGTCAGACTTGTTCTATTAGCTGCAGTCCCATTCTGAGGATTCACGCTTACCTGTGGGCAAGTGTGACTATTTCTAAATTTGTCCTAAAATATTTGCACAGAAGCAAACTTGTCCCACCTGGTATTTGTGGTCTATATTTTTTTCCATGTGATTTACCTTGGACTTCATCATGTTTATACAGGTTCCTGTCTCTAACGTGTATTCATGTAGATATGTTGGGCCAAATAATTACAACTCTTATGATCTACCCCCAAAAATATGACATCAAATGGCTATTTAAAGATTGTTTACCAAACATATTCAGGACAAATAATATTGTGCAAGAGATTAACTGGTAAATGACATTGTTAAATGAAAGGAACCCAAGATGAATGGACTACTTTTATAAAAAAAAAAAAAAAGTCCAAATATGATATTATATAATAGGATTTTTAATATTAAGCATGTTTCCACATAAGCATAGTTTCTAATTTCTAATCACTTAATTTTCCTATTAATTATATTTCAATGATTAAAATAAAGTATAAAGGGCTTCCCGGGTCGCTCAGAGGTTAAAGCGTCTGCCTCCAATGCGGGAGACCCGGGTTCAATCCTTGGGTCGGGAAGATCCCCTGGAGAAGGAAATGGCAATCCACTCCAGTATGCTTGCCTGGAGAATCCCATGGATGGAGAAGCCTAGTAGGTTATAGTCCACGGGGTCACAAAGAGTTGGACACGACTGAGTGACTTCACCTTACTTTACCTTACCTTACCTTACCTTATTCTCTTTCTAACATTGACTACAACATACATAAGGAATTTGGAGGTACTGTAAACAAAGATGCTGAGGAATCAGAAAACCCAGAAATATTTTAAAAATACACTCCATAAAATAAGAAAAGATTTAGTTCCCCAAATAACTAATGCCTCTGATAAAACACAGAAGATGGAAATTAAGTAATCTCATTGGAGTTGGACACGACTGAGTGACTTCACCTTACCTTACCTTACCTTATTCTCTTTCTAACATTGACTACAACATATATAAGGAATTTGGAGGTACTGTAAACAAAGATGCTGAGGAATCAGAAAACCCAGAAATATTTTAAAAATACACTATAAAATAAGAAAAGATTTAGTTCCCCAAATAACTAATGCCTCTGATAAAACACAGAAGATGGAAATTAAGTAATCTCATCCAGCATCAAACTGATCGTATTAATCAATCAATAATCAGAGGTCTAAATTGCCTCTCTTTTCTTCCCCTAATATTTATCCCCCCATAATTTTAACTTGGGATTCTCATTTTTGTTTTTTATCTGGTTATGGCATGTGGGATCTAGTTCCCTGACCAGGGATTGAACCAGACCTCCTGCATTGGGAATGCAGAATTTTAACCACTGGACCACCAAGGAAGTCTGTGAAATTCTCACCTTTAAATATATATTTCATTGAGTGTGGCTAGAGATGGGGAGGATCTCCAGAATTTCACTGCTCTAAGGCCCTCATGTTATTTATTTGTTCCATATTGCAGGTGTCAATACCCATCAGGATTGTTACCACTGGAGAGAGTGAAAAGCCGTTGGGGGAGGCCCTGAGCCAAACCCCAGACTCATCTTCCTTTTGGTCCATATCTATTCTATCAACATCTTATTAGAGAGCCACCCTCAGACCATAAAGTGCATGGATTTAATTTAGCTTTATTTGAGTCTCTCTCCAGACGTAATCACAGAGTTAAATGGGACAGTCCACAGGTTATTTTAAAACCTGAAGTAAGTAGACTTGTTATTAGATCAATCAGCTGCTAAAAATAAATACATTAATTAAATTTGAATGTAGGACACTTTTATCTTTCTGCATATCTCCATCCATGCTTAGAGCATCAAGCATGAATGTGGATTCCAAAGGAGATGCTGCTCTGTATTCTATCAGAGAAGCCAAACCTGCTTTTCCCATTCCTCCTGTGAGCTGCTTTGAACATCATTTCCAATGAATGTGCCAATTTGGTGGCTGGTGTCAGCCAGGACTTGCTGATTTCAAAGCCAGCTTGCATCACTGTGAATATTTCATGTCTGTTTTTTATATGCAGGATCAAAATGATGAAAGCTGCCTTGTTCTCTTATGATCTAGAAAAGACTGTTTGGGGTCAAGACTCAGGGACAAATTTACCAAATTTTTTTTCTTTTTCTATGTTGTGTTTTCACTCGCTCTCTCACTTGGAGCACTTGAGTTCACTACTGTCATTCATTGCAGATACCTCACTACCCCACTCTTCTCCACTGGCCCCTCTGCAGAACAGCATGAGTGTGTGCTCAGTCCCTCAGTCATGTCCGACTTTGTGACCCTATGTGCTGTTCTGTTCATGGAATTCCTCGGGCAAGAGTAATGGAGTGGGTTGCCATTTCCTTCTCCAGGCGCTCTTTCCTACCCAGGTATTGACAAGAGTTGTTTGGGCATTGGGGATCAGGACAGGTCTGCAGCCTCAGCAAAGAGTTCAAACCAGAAAACCAAGGCAAAAGAACAGTCCTAGGAACTGTGCAATCATTATAGAAATAGAGATCTTTAAGAAAGAGTTTTTGCCTAAGTATATGAGCGACACAGATTTGAACCAATTAACATTTGACCCTTAATGGAGTGTGAGCCTACGGACAGCTGAGTGCCCGGCAATCCTAGCACCAGCCCTGGACATGGCTACTCCATGGAAGCTCTGAGACCCTGAGTTACTAGAATTTTTAGTTAATAACTGGAAGTCAAGCCTACATGCCCTTTACTAAAGGAAACTGTAGTCATAGTATCTTAAACAAGCAAAATACCATTGAGGCTTTAGGAATGCAACATTAATATAATAGGGGAAAAATAAATATCTAGATAATTTAAATCATCTCTTTTCTTCCCTGTAATAAAATATCTGATGATGGAGGAAATGCACTCATATGGTTTGAATGCCACCTAAAATGTTGAATGTTGACTAAAATATCAAATATTTGTACAACTTTTGATTAGTATTTTGTTGTGTATAGATTTGTTGCTCATTTTTTAGTATAAATGCTGTCCCCTAACTAAAGTTCTATTATCAGCTTTTCTGCTGTCCCCTACCCTGTTCACTGAGACAGTTATTTCCCACCAAGCAAACAGCATCAAAATTTCTCTGACCTTTACCTCACTTTCAAGCTACAATTATTTCACGTCTAACCAGCTTCTGTCATCTCCTACCTCAAATGGACTCACAATGGCAACTTATAATTTATCTGTTTTTAGACAAGCTTATGATGTAAAAAAAATTGCACTTTTTTCATAATTAGACATTTTATAGAAGGATGCAATGTGTCTTCCTGTGAAAATATATGCTTTCCTTGGCTACCTATATGAAATCACAGGGAAGAATGTATGGAGCAGAAAACCAATAACATAGTTTGAATCCAGCTCTCAATAATGGGTGCTCAGTTTGATTGGTTTCTTTTTTTGTTTTTGTTTTTAAATATAAATTTATTTATTTTAATTGGAGGTTAATTACTTTACAATATTGTATTTGTTATTTAACCTAATAATCCAATTGCTTTGGCAACGTATAAGTAATGGACTTCCCAGGTGGTGCTAGTGATAAAGAACTTGCCCACCAATTAGGAGACCTAAGAGAAAAGGGTCCAATTTCTGGGTGGAGAAGACCCCTTGGAAGAGGGCATGGCAAACTACTCCAGTATTCTTGCCTGGGTAATCCCATGACCTGGAGGGCTTTAGTTCTCATAGGGTTGCACAGAATAGAACACTGAAGCAACTTACCATTCACACAAGCAAGTAATGGTTAATTATGCAAAAACAACTAAGGAAGAAAGAAAATGAAGAAAGAAGGGAAGGGAGGGGGGAAAAGAAGGAGTTGCCTGAGCCCTTTGTCTTATCATCCATTTTGAAGCTGACTGGTCTCCTTGTTAATGAACTCAGGCTTGAATGTTCGCTGTTCAAAAACCAATAATTTGAGAGGCAAGTGTGAATGGAAAGGAAAGGTCCTTTAATCAGAAAAGCCAGAAATCTGGGGGAGAATTTGACTCGAGTCCTGAGAAGCTGAAGATTCTGCTCAATTGTGATAGGTTTTCAAGAGAAAAGTGAGGGAGAATCTCAGTGAGTCACGGAGGTAGGAGGGTGGGTTCTGCATCTTCCTCCATGGTTGTAGGCTGGCTGACTCTCTCTGCAGATGTTATCTTGTCCAAGTGGTCTGCCTGCAGGATTGCCAGGAGGACAGTGGGGTTGGACAGAAAGCCATTCTTTAACTGCCTACTTCTTCATTCTAACCTCTATTATTCTAGAAAAAGAATAGACAGGCTAAACAGAGCATGGTGTGCATTCAGGAAGCCTAAGTCAGGAGTTAGTTTCAATTGTTTGGTGATCTCATTTCTATGGTTAGGTTTTTAAGCTTAGAGAGTCGACAGAAATGGGCAAATAGGAAAAGGGCAAAAGAGCTGCTTTCACCAGGAAAGATAAGGAACAGTAGAAACAGTAAATTAAAGTCAAAAGGGAAGGGACAAGTCTCTTATTGTTTCTTAGAGTTTTTAGAATGAGAAGATAAACAGCAGATACTTTAAAAATGATTATAGGTAAATAGATTTGGTCTGCAGTCACCCAGGTCATGAGAAACTAGTGACTCTGACTCAGGGTTTTTCAGCCTTCATCCTATTGATGATTGTGTCCAAGTCAATTCTTTCTTTGTTGGACTGTAACTTCCTTAGTTGGACTGTAACTTCATTAATTGGACTGTAACTTCCTTAGTTGGACTGTTACTGTGGATGTTCAGCCACATTATTTTGCCCTCTCCCCTCCAGATGTCAACCATACCCTGAAACTCTGGCAACCAAAAATCTTTTCAGACTTTGCCAACTGTCCCTTGAAGGCCACAATCATCCCCAGTTGAAAATGACTGCTCTGGGTGAAGAAAGATGGTAGAGGAGGCTGTCACTTCAGTTCACTGCTTAGGTGAATGGTTAGCCATCCTGGTTACAGCTGAGGTCCTTAACTAAAAGTGATGCTGAGGAATGACCTCAATAGATTTTTGTGGAATTGCTCTGATTTGGAGCCTTTGGAGTAGGCCTCAGGTATCTTAAAATTCTAAGTGAGTCTGATATGTAGCCAGGTTTGAAACCCCTTGCTAGGAAAAGGTTTGGCTAGCTTAGCAGGAGACCTCAGGCTAATGAGGACACTATTTCTCTTCTCCAAAATTACTGTAATTTTCAAGCCTTATATTCACAGTCCATGTTTCATTCTCATAAATTTATGCATTGAATTTCTAATGTCAGCTCAAAATAAATCACTGAAACTTATAAATGTTTACAACACAGGACATTCAGTATATTTTCCATGGAAGGATATCTTGAATTATATTACCTATGCATTAAATGTTAAGCAAAAGTGTCTGCATGAAATAAAATTTTCTATTCTGCTTGTATCAACCTCACTTAAGTGTTAAGACAACACAGGGAAACAACTGACTAACATGTTTGAAGGTGTGGCTACATAGACGGACAGCACATTCAAATATAATGGAACTACCATGCTTTTTCTTGTCAAACTGTAATTTTATCTAAAAGACCCCGACAACATTTACCTGATGATATCGAAACCATTTCTTAAAAAACAAGAAGAAATAAACACTTCAGGCTCTACTACAAAGCCACAGTCATCAAGACAGTATGGTACTGGCACAAAGACAGAAATATAGATCAATGGAACAAAATGGAAAGCCCAGAGATAAATCCACACACCTATGGACACCTTATCTTTGACAAAGGAGGCAAGAATATACAATGGAGTAAAGACAATCTCTTTAACAAGTGGTGCTGGGAAAACTGGTCAACCACTTGTAAAAGAATGAATCTAGATCACTTTCTAACACCATACACAAAAATAAACTCAAAATGGATTAAAGATCTAAACGTAAGACCAGAAACTATAAAACTCCTAGAGGAGAACATAGGCAAAACACTCTCNGGATGATTTGGGAGAATAGCATTGAAACACACATAATATCATATAAGAAACGAATTCCCAGTCTAGGTTCAATGCAGGATACAGGATGATTGGGGCTGGTGCACTGGGATGACCCAGAGAGATGGTATGGGGAGGGAGGTTGGAGGGGGGTTCAGGATTGGGAACTCATGTACACCTGTAGTAGATTCATGTTGATGTATGGCAAAAGCAATACAGTATTGTAAAGTAAAATAAAATTTAAAAAAAACACACACACACAATAAAACCAGAGTAAACTAGAAAGAAGAGATTTATACAAATACAGGTAAAATTTTGTTAAATATGAAAAAAAAAACCCAAGAATAAATAAACACCATTCTCAAAGTGTAATTTTTTATCTGTACCTAGATATTAAAAAAATAAAATTTGAAAATAAAATGGTCTGTGAAGTTAATCAGGTCACTTATTGAATGCATCGCTCCAACTCATTTGATAAAATTTGATACCTCTATTTTTATTGCCTAGTGATCCTAAATTTTGAGACCTACATGTGGTTGATAATTTGTTTCCTGATAGATTGCCAGTTTTTGTTCAAAATTTCTCTAAAGAGTTTTTATTCCCATTGCTTCTTATTTGGAATATCAACGAAAATTTGCAAACAGCTAAAAGCCTCCGACTTCTGTGTATGTCAAGAATTTAAAGAGATATTTAAAAAAATATGACAATATTTAAGTGCAATGTCACTATCCTGGGAAAAAATGATATTTAATATAGATTTAACTATACATCTGGTCCCATCACTTCATGGGAAATAGATGGGGAAACAGTGGAAACAGTGCCAGACTTTATTTTTTTGGGCTCCAAAATCACTGCTGATGGTGACTGCAGCCATGAAATTAGAAGACGCTTACTCCTTGGAAGAAAAGTTATGTCCAACCTAGATAGCATTTTCAAAAGCAGAGACATTACTTTGCCGACTAANGGGCTATTTAATAAAACATGAGTGCATTTGAAAGTATAACATGCATTTTGGAAACTGTTAGTATTGTTTTTATGTGAAATAAATAATCTGAAAATTAATGATGTGAGTGAGCATCCCAGACTTATGACACCTCACATGGAGTGTTTCAGACAATTTTACTGGTATCATGTTCAGACTGTGACCCCAGACATGCTAAATCATGGTGCTGAATTAAGTAATGGATCAAGAAGTACATGTGCATTAACACTTGCAATTTGCAATCTACTGTTATAACATGTGTGAATTTCCATCTGATTTTTATAATTAAAGAAGTAGGATGATTAATTTCAGTAAGAAGCTTATTTGTAGAGAAATCCGAACTTTGAAATCTACATTTGGTTGATAGAAATTAAATACAGTTTTGAAATATAAATCAAAGAATATCAATGTCATAATATGTTAATGAGTGTAAATTCCTTCATCTTTTCACTGATAGTAAGAAGAGCCTATAAAACTTTATTTATAATTCTTGCCCATTTTTATTAAGTACCATTTTCTCAATTCCAGTAATATTGTTCATCTGTATGGTATAACTTAAATATTGTAACATTCTTTAGGTAACATAGTGCAATATTTACTCTTATTATGTAACTTCAAATTGAAGCCCAGCGGAAAGGGATGATAATCCTGATTTAGAAACTGTAGAAATTTGAACCTATACACAATTGTAACAAGAAAATATAAAAGAAGAAATCATCCCCATTCTTAAGGATCTATTAATATTAAATACAATTATAGTGATGTCTATGTTTTGTTAACCACACAATGTAATATATATCTCCTTGTTAATATTTATTTCCCAGTTTAAACAAAGCAAGTATACATGTGGAATCCTAAGATAGCAAGAACATAATACCATTTCTGGGTGCCAGTGGCAACTTCCGTCATCAAAGGTGATACCTGGGTGCTCGGACAGCAGTAATCTGAACCTCTACTGAAGGTATGGGACAGGCAACATAAACTGAAAACTATTTCTTTCACAAAGCCTTTGTCTTCTCACCAGATCCTTTTGGCTCAGCCATAGGTTATCTTTCTACAGTATCAAACATATTATATTGAAAGGTTGTCACTATGCTGTGAAAGACTCAGAGATTCTTGGCCTCCAGAGGAGAGGAATTTGATCTGGGATCAGTAACAGACTTGATCATTCAGAACTTTTGTGTAATAAAAGATTTATTAAAGTATAAAAGAGATAGAGAAGGCTTCTGACATAGACATCAGACAGGGGCAGAAAGAGTGCCCCCTCGCTAGTTTTTAGCAAGAAGAAAAGAAATGTCTCAAAACTCAGACAGTGGCACCAGGCCCCTCACCCACAACATGCCTTTAGAGATAACATTGGCACAAGGTGAGTCATTCTGGAGCATAAAACAAATGACATGAATCTTGAAGAAAGGCAGATTTCCAAGCAAATACAGAGTCTCATTAATATAGCTTAAGAAAACATTTCTATGAGTAAAACATACTGGTTTGTTGAGCCATTATCGGTTCTGAGTCTTAGGCAGAACTGACTTGAAGAAAGACGGAGTCAAAGGTAAATACATAGTTCATTAAAATAGCTTAAGAAAGGAGTACAACAAGGCTGTATATTGCTACCCTGCTCATATAACTTATATGCAGAGTTCGGTTCAGTTCAGTCGCTCAATCGTGTCTGACTTTGTGACCCCACGAATTGCAGCACACCAGGCCTCCCTGTCCATCACCAAGTCCCGGAGTTCACTAAGACTCACGTCCATCGAGTCAGTGATGCCACCCAGAGTACATCATGCAAAATGCAGGGCTGGATGGAGCACAAGATGGAATCAAGATTACCAGTAGAAATATCAATAACCTCAGATACACAGATGACACCACCCTTACGGCAGATAGTGAAGAAGAAATAAAGAATCTCTTCATGAAAGTGAAAAAAGAGAGTAGAAAAAGTTGGCTTAAAACTGAACATTCAAAAAACTAAGATCATGGCATCCGGTCCCATCACTTCATGGTAACTAGACGGGGAAACAATGGAAACACTAGGAGACTTTATTTGGGGGGCCACCAAAATCACTGCAGATGGTGACTGCAGACATGAAATTAAAAGACACTTGCTCCTTGGAAGAAAAGCTATGACCAACCTAAACAGAATATTAAAAAACAGAGGCATTACTTTACTGATCAAAAGTCCACCTAGTCAAAGCTATGGCTTTTCCAGTAGTCATGTATGGATGTGAGAGTTGGACTATAAGGAAAGCTGAGCACTGAAGAATTGATGCTTTTGAACTGTGGTGTTGGAGAACACTCTTGAGAGTCCTTTGGACTGCAAGGGGATCCAACCAGTCCATCCTAAAGGAAATCAGTCCTGAATATTCATTAGAAGGACTGATGTTGAAGCTGAAACTCCAATACTTTGGCCACCTGATACGAAGAATCGACTTATTGGAAAAGACACTGATGCTGGGAAAGATTGAAGGCAGGAGGAGAAGGGGACAACAGAGGAAGAGATGGTTGGATGGCATCACTGACGCGATGGACATGAGATTGAGTCGGCTCTGAGAGTTGGTGATGGACAGGGATGCCTGGTGTGCTGCAGTCCATGAGATCACAAAGAGTTGGACATGATTGAGAGATTGAATTGAACTGAAGAAAACACTTCTATAAGTAAAACACAATGGTTAGCTTAAGGTTTGAGAAAAGTTAAGTTCAGGTGGAACCAGCTGTCCACATGGCAACATGGAATTTAAAAAAAAACCTCCTTTTAATTTTGCATAAAGAAGGAAAAAAAAAAGTCTGACACTATTTGTTTCTTCCCGCCACTTAAGAGAGAGATTAAAAAAAAAAAAAAGACACTTGCAGCCTATTTCCTCCCTTTGGAGATCCTTAGCCTTCCTGCTTGCTACACTCTCAATATACCCTTCAGAGTTTTAATTCTGGCTAGTTGACTTTTGTGAATAATTGGAAATTTGGGAAACTGCTCTCTTGTCCTTTTACCCCTTAATTTCCCAAAGGAACAATTAGCTGTGCCCTATAGGAGTGAATCTCCTATGTACCACTTTAGTCAATACAGTTAAGCTTCCCTGGGAAGTTCTTTCTTGAGGATAGAGCTCTAAGAAAGAAGATTAAAGCAAAATTGCTATTTACTACCCAGAACCCTTATTTGTTGATTCACACATTCAATAAGTAACTTATTCTAGGATATAAAGTTCATATGATATTTTAGACTTTAAATCAGTGAGTCCAAACTGCAGCTTTTTCCTTCATGAAACCTATAGTATGAGTCCACACTTTGTAGCACCTCTACTCTTTGTTTTGGATTCAATTTTAATACCAGTGGTTACATAGTGGCCAAAATTTAGCTTTCTACTATGCTTTGTGCTATATTATTACTATTTTTAAATGTTAAAAAAAATTAAACATATCACAGTCTAGTTTGAGTTTGCCCCTGAGTGTGATTCTGCAAATGCTAGAATCATCAGTTTTGATAGAAAACATTCTTCACACCTAAAAATTAAAGAACAAATGTGATAATTATTGGAGAGAAATTCAAGGCTTTCTCCTAACGGTCAGGAAAAAGACAAAGGTGTCTTCTCTGACCACTCCTTTCCAACACTGTACTGAAAGCCCTTGCTAATGAAGTGAGACAAGAAAAGGAAATAAAAAAAGGTATAAAGATTGGGAAGGAAGAAAGGAAGTTTCTTTGCTGATGATCTGATCATCTAGGTAGAAAATCTGAAAGAATACACACACAGACAAAAAAATCCTGAAACTAATAAGTGATCATAGCAATGTTTCAGGATACCAAGTCAATGAACAAAATTGAATAACTTTCATGTATCCTAGAAATAAACAAGTATAATTTAAAATTAAAAATGCAACTGAACAACCAGGGAACCCCATCATTTACATTAGCATCCAAGAAAAAATGAAATAGACATAAATCTAACAAAATATGTAGAATATTTATGTGAGAAAACTACACATTTTGATGACACAATCAAAAAAGAGCTAAATAAATAGATATGTTTATGGGTAGGAAGACATTATTATAGAATGTCAAATCATTTCTAATTTGTCTATATATTCAATGCAACTGTAATCAAAATCCCCAAAAGTTATTTGATTGTTCTCAACACAGTTATTCTGAAGTTTATATTGAGAGTTAAAAGATCCAGAGTAGCAACAAACGTTGAAGAACAACAAAGTTGGTGTACTGACCCTGCCCCACTTCAAGACTTTCTGTAAAGCCATGATAATCAATAGAGTATGGTACTTGTGAAAGGAAAGACAAATAGATCAATGGAATAGAATAGAAAGCCCAGAAATAGAACCACATATGTGCAGTTAACTGATCTTTGACAAAGGAGCAAAAGAAATACAATAAAACAAAGATAGTCTTTTCAACAAATGGTGCTGGAACAAGTGGATATCCACATGCCAAAAAAGAAAAAAAAATCTAAGCATAGATCACACCCTTGTCACAAAACTTAACTCAAAAATTGTTTGAAGACTCAAACTATAAAATTCAAAAACATAGAAAGCCTATTAAACATAGGAGAAAATCTAAGTAAATTTGTGTATGGCAATGACTTTTTAGAATGACACAACAGATATGATCCATGAAAGAAATAATGGATTACCAAGACTTTCATTATAATTAAAATCTCAATGATACCTCATTAAAAAAAAATTTTTGAAGATAAACACATGAAAAGATGTTTCATATCATGTGTCATTGGGGAAATGCAAACTAAAACAATGAAATATTGCTATACACATATTAGAATGGCCACAATTTGAACACTGACAGCACCAAATATTGGTGAGGATTTGAAGTAAAAGGAACTCTCATTCACAGCTGTGGGAATGCAAAATGGTACAACTACTTAGGAAAATAATGTGTCGGTTTCTTACAAAACTAAACGTACCTTTAAACAATTCAGCAATCATGCTCCTTGGTATTCCACAAAGTAGTGGACTAAAAGCCTGCTTATGGATGTTTAAAGTTTCTATATTCATCACTGCCAAAACTTGGAGGCAACCAAAATGTCCTTCAGTAGGTGAAAATGTTGATAAACTGCAGTGTATCTAGACAATGGAATATTATTCAGCAACAAAAATGATCTAATTACTAAGGGAAAGAAGCTAATCTGAGAAGACTACATACCATATAACTCCAAATATATGACATTCTGGAAAAGGCAAAACTATGGAGACAGTAAAAAGATCAGTGGTGCCAGGTGCTGGGTGGAAGAGGAATGAAAAGGCAAAGAACAGAAGATTTTGGGGGCAGTGAAAATATTCTGTATGGTACCATAAGGATGATAGAAGTATCACACCAAGAGCAAACTATCATGTAAACTATGGACATTGTATGGGTGAGTATGATGTGTTGATGTAGGTTCAACATTTGTAACAAATGTACCATCTTGTGGAGATGCTAATAATAGGGGAAGCTGTGAATATCTGGGAGCAGGGGTAAGCAGGAGATCCCTGTACCTTCTCTATTTTATTGTGAATCTTAAACTATTCTTTCAAAGTCTTAATTTTTAAAAGTTCCTATTTTTGTTCCTGTTATTTTAATAACTCCTGAAAAACCATAACACTTTAGAATTACAACTTTAAAATTTTATGCTATTTTAAAATGATGACATCAAATAAGCTTTTTCAGTAGAGTTTGATGTTTAAAAGTCAATTTAAGCATTAGATAATCAAAAGGAGGCCCCAAATGAATGTTAACTAGATCAACAGAAAAAAGTTAGCTATTAAAATTAGCTCACACGTATTAGTATAATTTCACTTATCACTTAACTGTACTGCTTGCTTCACATTTGAATATTTAAATATATATATAAACACAAAATGTTTATAAGTTCCTCTGAAGACATTAGCAATTATAGAATATATCTTAATTACTGAGTTTTTCTACTTGAAAGTAAATATATATATTGATTTATAAATCATTCAAAGATTTCCACCTGATACTGATATAATTATAAGAATTATTCTGAACCAGATGCACAGTTTATTTGGCTTTCACTAGTATTTCCACTAATATCCTTTTTATAACCCAGGATCTAATCCAGGATATCACATTGCAGTTAGGATCAACATTTTAGTCATCCATGGTCTGTGTTGGGTTCTCAGACTTTATTTTTAATGAACTTGACATTTGAGGAATGCTGGTCTGGTATCTTGTACAATATCTCTAACTTTGGGTTTGTCTGAAAATTAGATCAGGTTAATGGCTTTGAAGGAGAACCACCAAGATAAACCAACTGTCTTTCCATATCAATTATGGAGCACACACCTTAAAATGCTTAAGTAATTAAAATAGAGTGAAAATGAATGGCTTGGCCTCATTGAAAATGTTTCCTGTCTGGCTTAATAAAATATCTTAATATTGTAGACCATAATACAGAAAGTCAGTTTTAATCCTGGTACGCAATCCTGATATGTAAAAAAAAAAAAAGAATTTGTCTAATAGTTCTTTTTAGGAACTATTTTTTTTTTATATTACAAAAAGACCAGAGTTAAATTATATTAATATGAAATTGTGAAGAATAATATACTACCAAAATGGTTTAAAGAGCCCATTGTTATAAATATGTTCAATATTTCTTTGGTAATATTTATTTCTATTAATTTACCTAGCAAAGAAGCCTTGCAGTAATAGCTAAATGCTAAGTAATTTGTTTAAGTGTGCTATTCAAAGTATTCAAATTACCTCTTATGCAATACCTTCTTCCTCTTCAATATCTTCACCATTACATCTCTGTAATTCTCCTAAGGGATGGAGCCAAAGCAAAAACAACACCCAGTTATGGATGTGACGGGTGATAGAAACAAGGTCCAATGCTGTAAAGAGCAATATTGCTTAGGAACCTGCAATGTTAAGTCCATGAATCAAGATAAATTGAAAGTGGTCAAACAGGAGATGGCAACAGTGAATGTCAACATTCTAGGAATCAGCGAACTAAAATGAACTGGAATGGGTGAATTTAAATCAGATGACCATTATATCTACTACTGTGGGCAGGAATTCTTTAAAAGAAATGGAGTAGCCATCATGGTCAACAAAAGTGTCCGAAATGCAGTACTTGGATGCAGTCTCAAAAAAACAACAGAATGATCTCTGTTCTTTTCCAAGGCAAACCATTCAATAGCAGAGTAATCCAAGTCTATGCCCTGACCAGTAATGCAGGAGAAGCTGAAGTTGAATGGCTCTATGAAGACCTATAAGATCTTTTAGAACTAACATCCTCAAAAGATGTCCTTTTCATTATAGGGGACTGGAATGAAAAAGTAGGAAGTCAAGAAACACCTGGAGTAACAGGCAAATTTGGCCTTGGAGTACAGAATGAATCAGGGTAGAGGCTAATAGAGTTTTGCCAAAAGAGTGCACTGATCATAGCAAACACCCTCTTCCAACAGCACAAGAGAAGACTCTACACATGGACATCACCAGATGGTCAACACCGAAATCAGATTGCTTATATTCTTTGCAGCCAGAGATGAAGAAACTCTATACAGTCAGCAAAAAAAAAAAAAGACAGGGAGCAGACTGTGGCTGAGATCATGAAATTCTTATTGCCAATTCAGAGTTGAATTGAAGAAAGTAGGGAAAACCATTAAACCATTCAGGTATGACACAAATCAAATACCTTATGATTATACAGTGGAAGTGAGAAATAGACTCAAGGGACTAGATCTGACAGACAGAGTGTCAGATGAACTATGGATGGAGGTTCATGACATTGTACAGGTGAGGTGAAATCACTCAGTCATGTCCGACTCTTTGCGACCCCGTGGACTAGCGCCTACCAGGCTCCTCCATCCATGGGATTCTCCAGGCAAGAATACTGGAGTGGGTTGCCATATCCTTCTCCAGGAGATAGGGGTTAAGACCATCCCCAGAAAAAGAAATGCAAAAAGGCAAAATAGCTGTCTGAGGAGGCCTTACAAGTAGCTGTGAAAAGAAGAGAAGCAAAAAGCAAAGGAGAAAATGACAGATATACCCATTTGAATGCAGAGTTCCAAACAATAGCAAGGAGAGATAAGAAAGCCTTCTTCAGCAATCTGTGCAAAGAAATAGAGGAAAACAATAGAATGGGAAGGACTAGAGATCTCTTCAAGAAAATTAAATATACCAAGGGAACATTTCAGGCAAAGATGGGCTCAATAGAGGACAGAAATGCTATGGACCTGGCAGAAGCAGAAGATATTAAGAGGTGGCAAGAATACCCAGAAGAAATATACAAAAAAGATCTTCATGACCCAGTTAATCACGAAGATTTGATCACTCACCTGGAGCCAGACATCCTGGATTGTTAAGTCAAATTGTTAAGTCAAATTGTTAAGGCCTTAGGAAGCATCACTATGAACAAAGCTAGTGGAGGTGATGAAATTCCAGTTGAGCTATTTCAAATCCTGAAAGATGTTGCTGAGAAAGTGCTGCTCTCAATATGCCAGCAAATTTGGAAAACTCGGCAGTGGCCACAGGACTGGAAAAGGTCAGTTTTCATTCCAATCCCAAAGAAAGACATTACCAAAGAATACTCAAACTACCACACAATTGCACTCATCTCACACGCTAGTAAAGTAATGCTCAAAATTCTCCAAGCCAGCCTTCATCAAAATACAAACCGCGAACTTCCAGATGATCAAGCTGGTTTTAGAAAAGGCAGAGGAACCAGAGATCACATTGCCAACATCCTCTGGATCATTGAAAAAGCAAGAGAGTTCCAGAAAAATATCTGTATCTGCTTTATTGACTATGCCAAAACCTTTGACTGTGTGGATCACAATACTGTGGAAATTTTTAAAGAGATCAGAATAGCAGACCACCTGACCTGCCTTCTGAGAAACCTGTATACAGGTCAGGAAGCAAAAATTAGACCTGGACATGGAACAACAGACTGGTTCCAAATAGGAAAAGGAGCACGTCAAGGCTGTGTGTTGTCACCTGGCTTATTTAACTTCTATGCAGAGTACATCACAAGAAACTCTGGGCTGGATGATGCACAAGCTGGAATCAAGATTTCTGGGAGAAATATCAATAACCTCAGATATGCAGATGACACCACCCTTATGGCAAAAAGTGAAGAACTAAAGAGCCTCTTGATGAAAGCTAAAGAGGAGAGTGGCAAAATATGGCTTAAAGCTCAACATTCGGAAAACTGAGATCATGGCATCCAGTCCCATCACTTCATGGCAAATAGATGGGGAAACAGTGGAAACAGTGGCTGACTTTATATTATTGGGGCTCCAAAATCACTGCAGATGTTGATTGCAGCCATGAAATTAAAAGACGCTTACTCCTTGGAAGGAAAGTTATGACCAACCTAGACAGCATATTAAAGAGTAGAGACATGACTTTGCCAACAAAGGTCCATCTAGTCAAGGCTATGGTTTTTTCAGTAGTCATGTATGGATGTTAGAATTGGACTGAAAAGTTTCTAATGTTCTCTAAGAAAAAAGGGAAAGAAATAAATAGAGAACTGAGTGCCCAAGAAATGATGCCTTTTAACTGTGGTGTTGGAGAAGATTCTTGAAAGTTCCTTGAACTGCAAGGAGATCCAACCAGTCCATCCTAAAGGAGGTCAGTCCTGGGTGTTCACTGGAAGGACTGATGTTGAAGCTGAAACTCCAATTCTTTGGCCACGTGATGTGAAGAGCTGACTCATTTGAAAAGACCCTGATGCTGTGAAAGATTGAGGGCATGAGAAGGGGACAACAGAGGATGAGATGGTTGGATGGCATCACCAACTCAATGGACATGAGTTTGGGTAGGCTCCAGGAGTTGGTGATGGATAGGGAGGCTTGGCGTGCTGCAGTTCATGGGGTTGCAAAGAGTTGGATACAACTGAGCGATTGAACTGAACTGAATTCTCCTAATATTACCTTCATAAAGTAAAAGAGTTATCAAATGATTACTAGAGATTCAGGTTGACAGTGCATTGATTAATTGCTTCTGTTTGGATTTTTCCTAGACATATATAAGCCTATGTAGTAACTACAACAAGTTTAGTATTTTTGCAGGAAATGAATGAAAGACCATGATGTTTCTTGGTCTCTCTGAAGCAGATAGTTTTATCATTGCAGATGGATGTCAGCTGAACTGTGTCAAGTTCCTTGGAAGATGAACTCAGACAGGTTGTGATCCTGAGGCAGAGAATGAGTAACCCTTGTCCACCTTCAGGAGAACTGGAGTCTAGTTCTTGTTTATGACTTGTTTATATAAAGTATTCTGTACACTCTTCTTCAGGTCTTCACTGTGTTGCTTGTAATATACATTTGACTGATAACCAATTATACTTGAAAGTATATATTCATTATTAATCATATTTGAGACATTATTCCACCCTAAAAATTTGATGCTTTTTGTATTTAATAAGTACAATGAATTAACTTAGATCAAGTACTCACAGTGTCTTTGAAATTACTACATAAAAGTAAACCTTCTTATATTAACATTAACATGTAGTATAATCCATATTTAAGTAAAGAAAAAACTAAGAACCCTGGAGGTTAAGTAAAGTCATAATCATATTTTCTGGACCTAAAAACTTTGTCTTCCTTTACTATTAATCCTCAGTAATTTAAAATATATAGTTATACATAGAAAGAATACCATCATAGCACTTACTGAAAAGCTTATTACTGTCTCATTTTGTATCACTATTCATTATTTTGTAGAGGTGTAAAAACACTTGTACGTTTTGAAATATGATATCTTTATCCTGTTATTTATAAGCTTCTTTAAGAATCACATTGCTCATCATTTTCTTTATTGCATATTGATTTATTTAAATACCATATTTCCTACAAATCACTGTGATAAGATGTGAGGCAAATGACCTTTGACAGCCACTTTTGTAAATATTTCCCAAAATACAGGCTCATAGAGAGACAGTCTGTCAGAACCTGGACAATCTCCTGCCTGCTTTTGTGATCACAGGAAAATAAAGTATTTGGAATCCTGATCTTCCTTTTCTTTATGAAACATGCAATTCAGATGCAAATATAAACATAAATAGAATGCACAGTGTTCTTGGAAATTAAATAAGGCTTTAAAAAAGCATGATGTGTTATCGTAAAAAGAATAAGAATAGTCACATGACAAGTGAAGTCCTATCAATGACAAATATCATTTCTTTTTTTTTTTTTTTAATAATTTTAATTATTTATTTATTTTTGTCTGTGCTGGGGTCTTCATCGCTTTGTGTGGGCTTTCTCTAGTTGCCACCAGCGGGGGGCCACTCTTGCTTGTGGTGCACAGGGCTTCTTATTGCAGAGGCTTCACTTATTGTGGAGCCTGGGCTCTGGACCCATGGGCTTCAGTAGTTGTGGCACACAGGCTTAGTTGTTCCATGGCATATGGGATCTTCCTGGACCATGGATCAAACTCCTGCATGGGGAAATGGATTCTTACCTACAAAACCACCAAGGAAGTCCAAAAACCACTTCTTGATCCCAACGTGTACCATATTTTTCCATAAGTCTAGCCTAGGTTTCTCGTAACAACATGCAGTTCTCTACCCTTTATGCAAATTATGACAGTCTTTTTAACTCATATAAGGTGAAAAAAATTAAACAGTTTTAACATCCAGACTTTGAAAATGGCTGTCTGCTGGTATGCCTCAGTTTTCCTCCCCTGAGTTTCTTATTCTCTAATTTTCTCAATGTTCTCTTGTGTTTGGTCACATGGCATCTGGCTTCCAAGAGCAGCAAGGGGGAATGGTGTAATGTAAAATCACCTTTCAAGCCTTTGTGTCATATTTTTTCCTGTCCCATTGGTTAAAGCAAGTATTATGGCCAATCAGTTCAAGGCATAAAGAAATACGCTTTATCTCTTGATGAGAAGAAATGATAAGTAACATTTCACTGGGATTCTCATAAAGAATTGGATGATTGTGGTCAGTTTGCAATTTATCATGTAGCTCAGCTCTAATCCAATAAATCTTAATGCAAACTCTACTCTCAGTGCATTTCATTGAAGTGTAGGATGTGACCATTGCATTTGCTGCAAACTTTAAAGTGGGCTCTGGATCAAATATGAGCTGTGCCTGAGAAATTTCTTAACCTTTCTTCCTTGAAGATTTTATATACTACTATACAGAGAAAGTTTAGTTCCTAGTATCTGAGTTTCCAATTTAAATATGGAAAAGGATAAAATGCCAATTAGCAAACTGTTTCTTTATGCATAGTATAAAATCTAACCTAATTTATTTCTTCCACTGGGTTCTAAGTTCTTTCAAAATAGCAGGGACATATTTTGAGGCTTAAACTTTGATAAAGACAAGAATCTTGCTTAGCACAAATAGACTAAAATATTCCACCCATATTTTCCAAAATTAGAAGGATTTCAGAGTTTCCATAACTGTGGATGCCAAAGGCTAACCATGAAAGCCACAGGAATTTTAGCAGTAATGACAGCATGCTTGATCCCGAGTCTCATAGTAGCTCAAAATTTCATTTTGTAAAACATTTTGAAAATGTATTTTTCATAGGAAGTAAATAGTAAATATCTTCCTCCTAAACAAATCAGTGATATTCACAGCATACATGTGCTTTGAGAGATGAAGCTCTCTTCTTAAAGCTGGAACGCTTTCCAAAATAATGTGACTTCTTTTCTTTTAGTCGTTCTTTTAAAAATATGCTAGACTTGAGTCTCCAGAGAATGTGTCAACTGGTATAAAGTATTTTAGGCAACCTGGCTGCACCTGGTGTGGTGTTAAAAATACTGGAGTTCCTAAGCAGTGTTTTGTTCCTACAAACGGACCCTCAAGATAGCTATGGATAGGGCAGACAAGGATAAAGCAGTATCAAGTTGTGGATGTATGATTAAAGAGGTTGTGTGCTAAGTTCAATCTTTTTTGTTTGTCTGTTTGTTTTTTGTAAGTCTCTAGGAGTCCATAAACACATTGATGTCAAAATAAATTGTTTAGCAGTCATCTTGCTTTTAATGGAGACCTAAGTTAGAGTAGGATCCCTTGCCATCAGAAACAACCAAACCAATTGATCAAATCCAACTGATGAAAACAAGTGGAAAGGACCTTGATTATAATCAGTGAGATAAATATTGACTATTTGGGAAGAGGGATGAGGGACAAAATTAAAATTTGGGGCTTTGGAGTCAGAGAGATTGTATATAAATCTTAGTTGGGCCACTTGTCATCTGTAGGAAAAGTACAATCACTACAATCCTAAACATCTCACTATGTGTGGACTTACCTAGTTTCCCTTCACAAGAAAGAAAAATGGAGTGAACCTTGTCCTTTTCCCTACCTAACATGCTACCTGTTTCATTGTACTTTTAATAAAAATTGTTTACAAGGCTTATATTTGTAAATTTTCTAAAGGGAAAAAAATTTAAAAAGCAAATTATATAAAGGAAGAAAATTATGACACAACTCATTAAGAGTTTATGAGATGTCAAGGAAAGCAAACTGAATTATGCAGAATTCATATCTCCATGTAAAGAACTGCATATTTTATTTTTATTCTTTTTTATTGAGATAAGATTGACAAATAGCTTTATATTTGTTTTGAGTATACAACATCATGATTTGATGATTGTGTGTGCTGTAAGATGATCACCACGAAGTTACCATGCATCATCACAGAGCTACAATTTTTCCTTGTGATAAGAACTTTTACAATCTACTCTGTTAGCAACTTGTAAATATATAATATGAATTTTTGACTGTAGTCACTATGATGTACATTATATTTCCAGGACCTATGTATTTTAGAGCTAGAAGGAACCAAATACTTTAAACAATCAAAATTAATAAAGTTCTGTCATTTACTCCAAATTTAAGTAAGATGCCACATTCACCAAGGAAAAACCTTTTCATATGTTTGCTCACTTCTCATGTCTCTACCCACATTGCACCCAATCTTGACCGAAATATCAGCTGGTTGATACATTTGTTATTTCAGAGGGAGTTTGGAATGTGGAGGGAGGTGGGGTTAGATCAGTGAGAGGAAGGAGCTGTAGAGAAGAAATAGACTTTGAGGTTGAGGACAGAGAGCAAAGCCAATAGAGGCAGACATAAATATTAAACATAAGATGCATGGGTACATGTTATAAAGCATGATCAACAGTGTAAGAAAACCTGAGGAACTGGACATTTCTACTGTCATTCTCATACGATACCATCTTCCCGATGGGTTCCTCCCCTTTATTCTTGCTAAATCAAAATGCCAGCCAATGGTTTTCAAGCCATAAGAGCATTTTAAGAGACTATTTTTGAGCACATATTCCCCAAGCAGCTGAAGTTCAGCCGACTCCTTTTGCTGATACACTGTGAATTCCCTGCCCTCTTTTTTCCGAGTTACAACACCCCGCCAGCCTTGTTCTCATGCCCCAGTCTTCTAAATATGTCTTCTGTCTAATTACACTCTGGCTGATCTTCCTCTAAAATATCTAAGCTTACTATGCAATGAGATTCTCTGGTGGCTCAGAGAGTAAAGAATCTGCCTGCAATGCGGGAGACCTGGCTTCCATGCTATGCTATGTTTATTGCATAATTCTATTTTTAATATTTCTCACATAATAATAACACTTTCAGCATTTTTTCCAACGCTAGATCTTTGAATTCTTTGCTTTTTTCCTCCAGATAACTCATAATTGCCATCATTATCAATTTCTGCCTCCAATCTCCATTATGCAACTACTCCACATTATAGTGTTCCATGTCAGGCAATCCACTTCTATCACTGTTGATTAAAAATTACGGAGAATCCTGGATGGGGTCTACAGAATCTCAATAAATATTTTTCAACCTGGAGGGATGGTATGGGGAGGGAGATGCATATGGGGTTCAGGATGGGGAACACGTGTATGCCTGTCACGGATTCATGTTGATGTGTGGCAGAACCAATACAATATTATAAAGTAATTAACCTCCAATTAAAATAAATAAATTTAAATTAAACAAAAAACACAAAAATAGAAAATGAATTATTTCATTCACTAAAGCACAAATGTATAAACTGCCTCAATTGCAAGTAGTTATGCTAATATTTCACTGCACTGTGTGTACATAAAAAGTATGTGTAACCTGACAAAATACCTACAGTTGCCTGTGGGTCATTGAGTATATCCCAATTCCTGTTTCAGAACTTATTGACTGTCCTACACTTAACAGGAAGAAGTGGCTCCTGGGATAACTAGAATGTCAAAGAGCCTCCATTATAGAATAAAGCTTTACTTTATGATTTATTCCTGCATTGCACTATCAAAAATCCTTGTAAAAGCCACAGCCTGGTGTTTCACCATCTAATATTTTCATGTTCTCATGTGTAGGTGATATATCTTTTTGTTGGAAAGCAAAGAAGATTCTCATCCAGCACATGTTCATTCTCTCTTGGAGGTTTACTCATGGTAAATGCACATTGTAAATCCTTAAGGATTCAAAGGCTTTTCAGAGAAAAAAGGTGACTTCTCAGAGCAAGACCTGGGGTCCTGCTCATCCCTTCCCCACCCACAGGTCTCCCTGCTTGCCTCAACTAAGGGAACAAACAGAAACTTTTGTCCTTAAAGATAATGGAGGCATTAAAAAAAAAAACTCTAACTTAAAAGCTGCGCTCCCCTGTTCACATCTTTGTGCACGTTACCAATAAATCAAGCCATAATCCACTAAAAGCTTCTAAGCTATTAAGTGCTTTAGGTTTACTTTTCAGTGAACTCTTGTTTTATTTAGATTCTAAGAAAAGAAGCTTCATATTTGCTTCATAAATGGATTAACCATTTCTCTCTTTTCTCACAAAATATTTCATTTAAACTTAAGTAGGAATTTTCAAAGTATGAAAAAAATAAGCCAGCCAGAGGGCTACTTCTATGCGGCATAGGCATCAAATCACCCTGCTAGCGATCTATGTCAATAGCATTGCTCATTTTCATCTAAAATAGAGAACTAAAACCATCTGAACATGGCAAAGAAATAGGTACTTCTCCACAATAAAGTAAGTGGTAGAAAAGAATCTAAATGTCATAGAGGTATATTAGGTGTGTGACCCATAATAAATGATAGTATAGAAAGCTATAGATGGCACACTGTTGAAATAGATATCTCATAGACTTTTGTTTCCTGTTTATTTGCAAACGTGCTCATTCAAAATCCTTTACCATGGACTGCTCAAAGTACCATTTAAAGGCTACTTCAAAAAAGCAATTTTCCCTAGCATAGGCCTTGGGCCTTGGAAAAAATTTCAGAAAGAAAAATGTATACTTTAAGGTATTAGGGTATTAGTTTCAATCTTCATGAAAACAGTTTTGTTTGGAATCCTCTTTAGACTTCAGTTTTAAAATATGTTTACTCTTTCTTAGACCTGAAATGATAATGAGAGACTCCTAAAGACATTAGAAAGAGAAAATGGGGCTATATTTTAAACTGACAGGTAAAGCTTGTTTATAAAGCTTTTGTTTTTAGAATTAAAAAATTCTACATGGAACAATCAATGACATGTTTTGAAATTTTAAAATAATTTATTTTTTAAATCAAGGAAATCAGTGAAGAGATACATTTGTGTAGTTATTAACAGGGTCCAACTTTCTCTGAAGATAAATATAGAGTCAGAGAAGTCTCAAATGTGAGAAGCAATAATTAATGATATTTCTAAGTAAGCATGGAAGGATGAGCTTCAGAACACAATTAAGAGATTTAGCCCCAGTAAAAGGAAGGACTCATATTTTCATGGTAGCCTTGGGGAAAGAAAGGATAAGTTTAGGTAAAGACAGCAAGATTTAAAAGTTTGGAGAAAAGTGGAAAAATTCACACCTTCTGCTGTTAAGAATTCTATGGATTTTTATTTTTATTATTGGATTATAAATGTCTTACAAATATTGTGCTAGTTTCTCCCTCTCACCCACCCCCATTCCACCCTTCCAAGTCATCAGAGAGCGCCCTGTCTCTGGGCTGTTTAAATTCTTAGTGCACTGCTATCTATAAAGTAGATAACTAATAAGGACCAGTATACTATGTAGTCGGAGAAGGCAATGGCACCCCACTCCAGTACTCTTGCCTGGAAAATCCCATGGACGGAGGAGCCTGGTAGGCTGCAGTCCATGGGGTCGCGAAGAGTCAGACACGACTGAGCGACTTCACTTTCACTTTTCACTTTCATGCACTGGAGAAGGAAATGGCAACCCACTCCAGTGTTCTTGCCTGGAGAATCCCAGGGACGGGGGAGCCTGGTGGGCTGCCGTCTATGGGGTCGCACAGAGTTGGACACGACTGATATGACTTATTAGCAGCAGCACCAGCATACTATGTAGTACAAGGAACTCTACTCAATACCTNACTTCACTTTCACTTTTCACTTTCATGCACTGGAGAAGGAAATGGCAACCCACTCCAGTGTTCTTGCCTGGAGAATCCCAGGGACGAGGGAGCCTGGTGGGCTGCCGTCTATGGGGTCGCACAGAGTCGGATACGACTGAAGTGACTTAGCAGTAGCAGCATGCAATTACAAGCATAATGTAGTCGGATCCTAAACCACATATCATGTGTAATTCATAAATGAGATTATCCTTACATAAAGAAATGATCTTCTTAAGTGTAGAATTAATGGACTTTTGACACAATATGCTTTCTGTGTTGGTGCTTGTGTTTAAGACTATAAATCTCATCAGCTTTGGCACAGTTAATGTCTCTACTAGATTCTTTAAAAAAGCATCTTCTGTGGTTAATAAAATGTAAAGACTGCACCTGCTATTATGCTAGCTTTCATTCTTCCATATTTTCACAGGGAAGCTGCTTGAATAAATTTACTTTGAGAAGTTTTAAATCAAATTCTAGGGAAGCGTCTTATGTTAATGTCCAATAGGTGGTTCGATTTGTTCAGTGTTCAAATAGGTATTATGGTAACTTCCTCATCAGTTAAATGACTATTTTAAAGTATAACATGTTTTTTATGAAGAGAAACTAACTTATAGAGAAGTGTGGCTGAGAATAGACAGCTGTTAAGGGCCTTTCTTGTACAGAATGCTGTGCTTTAATAAATGATGATGTTGTAATAGAATTGTATCAACCTGAGTAATAATTTATAGTGTTTCTCTAGTAAATCTTGAATAGCTTATTTAATTTCTGTGGTCAAAATAAAGTTCTGTTTCCAGTTACATGTTCTCTAAATCTTCATCTCACTTATATGTTTGCCATCATTTTTGCTATACTGTATTTGTCTGTACTGTTTCTTGAATTTTTAGCTTCAAAGTCGCAATAAATTTGGTTTCTCTTCATTTCTTTGCATGCGTTTGTCAGCCTAGTGATTCAAGGAAACATTGTCAAAAGGTAAACTATTTAGTAATTTAGCATGCCTTTGTTTCTCTGTGAAGTATTAGAGAGTCCTTATCATTTTACAGAAAGAACACTGTGTGGTTATGTACTGGTGAATAATTGACGTTTTAATGGAAGTAATGAAACTCACCCACCACTTAAAATATGCTGATGGTTCTGTTGGAAATAGGTCAGTTGTTGGGACAATTGTAACAGTTTGCCTATCTCCCACTTGTTTGCCTTCGAATCATCTCATGCTTATTTATAATAGACATAGTATTATTTATTATTTAAAATTGTTTCTTTACTTATTTTTTTGGCTGTGCTGCACAGCTTATGGGATCTTAGTTCCCCAACCAGGAATCAGACCGGTGTCCTGGCCATGAAAGTGCCAAGTCCTAATGTCTGGACCATCATGGAATTTCCGCTTAGTGTTTTTTTTTTTTAAACAAATGACTGAATCAGAGCCACAGAAGTTAGATTTGGGGGAAGCCACTTTAATGCCGGTGGGCAGCAGTGTGCAGGAGACTGTGCGCCAGGCACCGTGTCGAGTGCTTTCCGAGTCTGTCCTCTAATCCCGCAGACGCCTGGGTGAGGTCCAGGCTGCTGTTATCCCCATTCAGCAGACAGGGACACTGAGGCTTAGAGAGGCCGGGCACCATGCCAGGCTCCCACACCCAGCAGTGTGGGTCGGACTGGTCTGATCAGAGCCTGGACACTTACTGTGGTGCCGTCCAGCCCGCTTTGCTCCAGAGGCTCTCGTGTCCATCACGGCATCCCTGATGGAGGGAGCATCAGGAGGGAGCTCGCTGCCTCTCCCCTCTGGTCACTTGGTTGAGCCCCTGTTATTGGAGCCCAGTACCCCGAGGGCTGGCCTTCCCTGTCCCTCTCCCACTCCCAGCCCGCTGATGGAGCACTCCTGGGCCTTCCTGCAGGACTCGGGCAGCCGCGCTCCAGTTCAGACAGCTCAGTGCCCGGGAGCCCTTCTGCTGGGCACAGCAGAGCAGCGCCATCACCCTGGGGCTGGTGACCTGGCTCTGCCGCTCGCCCGCTCTGTGGCTTGCTTTGCCCTCCTGTTAAGTGAGGACACGGCACTGCCCATCCTGGCCACGTGGGCACAGTGGGGCGGCTCCCATCCTGGGGGAGGGCAGCCAGGCTGGGGACCCAAAGGCCTTCCTTAGCAGGAGGCCCGGGGAAGGGGCTGGCCGTGGTCCCTGCCTCTGAGGCAGGTGTTTGTCTCCACTGAGTCCACAGTCGGCCCAGGTGTGTCACTTCCCTGCTCTGTCCCTTGCTGTTTTCTGATTTTTATAAATGCTTATTTTAACTTGAATTTGAGATTGATCCCTGTTCAGTTCCATGTGGATACTTTCTAGCCTTTGTAGCCTTCTGTTTTCTGAGGTTTCTTGGTAGAGATCAGGGGAGTGTGCCCAGTTTATCCAGCTGCTGTTAAACGAGTTCAGCTGTATTTTGCTGTCACAAAGCTCCTGTGGGGCTGCCCGGGATCAGTATTCTTTAGAGAATCCCATTGAAAAAGGACTGGTTAGTTGGTTAAAACAACACACTCATTGTTTATAAATATACTTGCCATGCATGTTTCCTCAAACCTCCCCTGCTTAACCACACACCCAGATGTGTAAGTGAGACCTGTCTGGACCCCGCAGGGTTCATCTGTTCCCCACACTGTTGCCACCACCGTCTTTCCTATCTTCAGACCCAGGACCAGCGGGAAAGCTGGGAGTCCAGGCGAGATCATCTTTTTTTTTTTTTAATTAGTTTATTTTTTAATTGAAGAATAATTGCTTTACAGAATTTTGTTCTTTTCTGTCAAACTTCAATATGAACCATCCATAGGTACACATACATCCCTTCCCTTTCGAAGCTCCCTCCCATCTCCCTCCCCATCTGACCCCTCTAGGTTGATACAAGATTATTTCTTAGTGAAGACCTAGGAGAGCTTTATGTCAACCACAGAGAGCAAATGACACTCAAACTGGGTGTAAGCACTTCAGTGTATGTATGTTACACTGGGGCTGTTATACAGCCCCCAGTCTGTATGTTACTGAGAAATACAAGCCAGACACATGGTGTTCGCATGGAGGGCTTAGGTACCTTTTCTGTGTTTCACGTGTTGTCATGGGTTCAGTAACCTGCATCATCACTACAAATGATCTTGGGTGGTGGTACAAGCTGTTTCCTTTTCTCCTTCAGATAGAAAGGTCTGGATGGCTTTGCTGAGAGGTTTCTTACTCTTGCTGGTGGTGTCTGAGCAGCATCTGGCTATGAGCACAGTCCTTTCATCAGGGCAGTTCATGCCATGCAGGGTTCACGGTGCTGGCGTGGCTCTGCTGTCCTGCCTGGCAGGGCCATCTGGTCGCTGGATTCCAGGGAGTGTGGAGCCCGGCTGCAGGAAGTCTCCCATCCGGGGTCTCTGCACTCAGTGGGGTGCTCTCGCTGCTCCACGGCCCCGCTTCTCTTGAACAAACAGTCCTTTAAGATGGCATTAAGCTAGAACAAGGCATTTTTTTGTACTTGGCGGATAGTATAGCTAATATATTTTCAAATAAGTTTCTGGTATAATGTAAAGCCTGTGTGATTGCCTTTTTCGACACAGTCTATTGTTAGCCAACTTTACACTTACCTCACTCCCTCAGCTGCCAGCTTTACAAGAAGAGGTAGAAGATGACGAGACTACCGTCGAAGGTGAAACCTCGACCTCCGCCTTGCAGCAGTCCCCTCAGCTGGACCGGCTGGACGCGGGGTCACTGCGCACAGCCAGCGACGAGGACATCAGTGACGCCCGCAGGTAAGGGGCCTGCTCGCCTCGCCGCCAGTTTCGGGAGCCCTGCGCCTCTTGTCTTGAAAGAGTTGCAAGCGTGATTGTACAGGAATCCCACTGGATTCGGTGCCTGTGTTTAGTGGTGAACTTCAGGTGTTGGGGTAGAAGAGCTCAGTGACCTCAGTGATTTTAGAAAACATCTGTCTCTACGTGTTGACTCCTGTAGGAGATGTCTTCCTACTCTTGCTAGAGGTCTGCCCGGCCTGGGGCGCGTTCCTGATGGTTACGGCTCCGGGCCTCTCGGATTTGCTCTTGAGGGTCCCTCCCTTTTCCTCAGGGGTCTCCTCTCAGGAGACTGTCTGTCCCCTCCTGTGACTGACACTGTCCTCATTCAGACCCGCACCTGCGGAGCTCCCGTCGGGAGCCAGGCAGCACCCAATGGAGGGCACGTGTGGGCCCCTGACCAGCAGCCCTGCACGGTGACCGTCGCTCTCCTGCCACGGCCGAGGACGGTCCCCCTGCAGGAGGCGGGGGAACTGCCCGGAGCTGGGGAGCTCGCCTTCTCTGGGAGCGTCGCCACCTGCCGAGCAGCGACCCTGAGGGAGGGTTGGAGCGCTCTCTGCACCAGCTGTCTGGAGTGAAGCCCTCCTCGGGGGAGAGCTCCAGGCAGAGACTCTCAGCTTCCTGGGGCCCTTGCTTGTGGCCGGAAGCCTGCATTGCTCGTGTGGAGTGTGGCTGGTGAAGGAGACCCCACTGTCCGCTGCGAGGTTGGGGCGCGGGGGTTGCTGGGTGGCCGGTTCTATCAGTAGCTTGTGGAGGGGTGTGTGTTTGCACGAGGGTGCCGGTTAAAGGTCGTTTTCTCTCCCCGAAGCTCGACAGGCTCTCAGGACAGCCCCGGGGGCAACCCCAGCAGCAGCAGCAGCAGCAGCAGCAGCCAGGACTCGTTGCAGAAAGCCCCAAAGAAGAGGGGCATCAAGTCCTCCGTCGGTCATTTGTTTGGCAAGAAAGAAAAGGGCCGGCCTGGACGCACCAGCAAGCAGGGGTTAGGACCAGGTGGGTGCTTCACCGTTCAGAGGGAGGAGGGTCTGCATGCATGTCCCTTCCGTGTCTCCCCCGCTGTCCCCAAGAGGCTCCTGTCACTCACGCTGGGTGTCCTCCTGGGAAGAGCGGACTAGGTGTCTGTCTTCTCTAAGGTCTGAGATGATCGGATCAGTTGATGAGTGCATGGGTGGATGGATTGATGAATTAAGAGTGGATGGATGGATGGATTAGTCAGTGGATGGATGAATGAACAGATGGCTGGCTGGATGGGTGGATGAACGGAGCATGGTATGAATCAAGCAGATGTTTATGCTCCAATGCTAGAAACATATTCTACAAAATTGATTGACTAGGAGCTGGGCAATGAGTAGGGTTTCCTCCAGAACAGTGACAAGTGTTTGGAAACGGCCTAAGTGCTCATCAGTGAGGAGTGAGGTACAATCTGTGGACACCCCACAAGGAACAGTACCCCCTCCTTCCTGCCACTTTCCCCATCCCCAGGAGCTCATCAGGGGTTCTGCCCATGCCCCCCACCCCAGCCCACAGCCACGCAGGTCCTCCTGGGGTCTCCTCATCACAGTGTTATCATCAGGCCCCCATCTCGCTCGGCTTCATCTCCTTAAGGACAGAGTATGTTCCTACCTCTTCAGCCAGGTGTTTGTTGAGTGTCTCTTTTTTCTGGGTGTGGGATTTATAGGGTAAATAAAACAGATATGGTCTGGAGCACAGTTAAGTGAGAAGAGAGAAAAAGGAGCAGATTATGAAATGCTATCCCTATTATTAATAAATACAACACTGAGATGGAGGGCGCATTGATTATACACCAGATGTTGTGTGTGCCCCTTACCAAGCAGGTGCTGCCCCCTCTCGATTTACAGAGGAGGAGACAGTGGTGGTCGCGTGGTTAGGGAGTGGTGAGGGCAGGTTCACACCCACGCAGCGGGACCCTGCACTTTGCCGAGCCCCAGCCACCTCTCTGGTGGATGCAACAGGAATGAGATGGTTCTATGGCATCACTGATTCGATGGACATGAGTGTGAGCAAACTCCAGGAGATAGTGAATTACAGGAAAGCCTGGAGTGCTGCAGTCCACGGAGGGGCAAAGAGTTGGACACAACTGAGTGACTGAACTAAAACCTGAGTGTGTGCTAAACCGCTGCAGTCGTGTCTGACTCTCTGTGACCCCAGGGACTGTAGCCCACCAGCTCCTCTGTCCATGGGATTCTCCAGGCAAGAATTCTGGAGTGGGTTGCCATGCCCTTCTCCAGGGCATCTTCTCAACCCAGGGATCGAACCCACATCTCTCGTTATCTCTTGCAGTGGCAGGCAAGATCTTTCCCGCTAGCGTCACCTGGAAAGCCCCAGGGAACGCTGACAACTAGGAAATGCAGAAAATAAGGGCTGCTCCTAAGTTCAACTGGAAGAGCAGCAAGCACAGTTTGTAAAGAAGAAAACACATGATGAGCGACACCAGTGCCAACAGAAACAAGCCGGGATGTGTTCACCCACAAAGAAAATACCTGTGCCATTCGGAGAGGTGCCCGTCAGCCCTTGGAGGGACAGTTGGAACCGGAATGAAAACCGAGGCCATGGTCAGCAGTGCCCACCCACACGGCCCGAGTGGAGTGGTGACACTCACCAGCTTCCTGCGTCTCCAGAGCTGCTGGCGGTGACATCTGAGTGCTGAGGCCGGGCCACGTCCCCGAGTGAGCTAAGGCATCCCTGCTCTCCTTCCAGTGCTGCCGCGGGGCCCTCTGTGGGCGGCCACCCTCATCCCCTGCTCTGCCACCTGCTGGGGCCCGGCTGTCCCCCTGGGATCCTTTCAGCCCTTGATCTTGGGTGTTCCCAGCCCTCTGCCACGCCGGACTGGGACGCAACTCAGGACTTGGGCTTGAGATATCAAGGAGACTGTGAATCTGGAAGGACTCAGCCCTGGGGCCCTCGACTGACCACGTGAGAAGAGCAGGAGAGCAAAGCCCCCTCGGGAAGGAAGCAGAGCTGGGGAATGGGCCCCACCCACCGCTGCCTCCGGCACAAGTGCCTCTTCTTTGCCTCTCCTTGGCCTGAAATAGACCCCAGCTGCTGCTGCTCCACAGGTGATTCCTAAAGATGCACATCCTGCAAGAGCTATTGTCCTGCTGCTCTGGGACTGCCTAAGTGAACTCAGGAGCGTCAGACAAGTGGGGCTGCCACGCCTGATGCTGGGGGAGGGCCTGATGCTGGGGGAGGGCCTGATGCTGGACTAAGATCTAATGCTTGGGGAGGGCCTGATGCTGAATGAGGGCCTAATGCTGGGGCAGGTGCTGATGCTGGACTAGGGCCTGATGCTAGGGGGGAGGGTGTGATGCTGGAGGAGAGCCCTGATGCTGGGGGGAACATCTGATGCTGGACTAGGGTCTGATGCTGGGGGTTAAACGTCTGATGCTGGCGGGAAGGTCTGATNACTAAGATCTAATGCTTGGGGAGGGCCTGATGCTGAATGAGGGCCTAATGCTGGGGCAGGTGCTGATGCTGGACTAGGGCCTGATGCTAGGGGGGAGGGTGTGATGCTGGAGGAGAGCCCTGATGCTGGGGGGAACATCTGATGCTGGACTAGGGTCTGATGCTGGGGGTTAAACGTCTGATGCTGGCGGGAAGGTCTGATGATGGTGGGCAGCCTGCTCCCAGATGTACACAGAGTTGTGATTATAAATATGAGAAATCTTTTTTTCATACGTTCCTGACCACCTTGCTATGTTCTTTTTTTCTGAAGCATAATTGCTGTGCAATATCGGTTTGATTTCTGCTGTACATCAACATGAATTAGCCATAGGTGTACGTGTGTCCCCTCCCTCTTGAATCTCCCTCCCACCTACCCCTGCTACATTCTTGTTTCCATGGATATATGAATAATAAAGACTGTTGACTAAAATAACATAAAAAGCTCCCACACGCAAGCGTGCGCACGCACACTCCCTAGTGCATCACTCGGGTCCGCGTCAGGGTTGCCCTCGGCCCCCCCGCCCTGGGATCCACGGGGTTGCCACCTGTACTTTGTTCCCCCCCTCGGCCCGCTGCCCGCGCCTCAGCAGCAGAGGGGCCCTGTCCCCGCAGACGCTGAAGTGATGGAGCCTCTTGTCTCCGGAGCCAAGGACATGAACACCAGGTCGGTCGTCCTTTGGGGACCCCTAGTGGACAGAAGAGCCTGGCAAGTCCCAGTCCATGGGGTCACAAGGAGTCGGACAGGACTGAGCGACTAACATTTCACATGTGGGATGCACCTGAGCCGTTTTACAGGATAGGTAAGAGCACGTATTAGTGGAAATTACCCTAAAACAGGGTGTTTTAAAACGACAGCCTTGTTCTTGTTGTTCAGTCACTCAGTCATGTCTGAGTCTTTGTGACCCCATGGACTGCAGCCTGCCAGACTTCCCTGTCCTTCACCATCTCTCAGACTTTGCTCTAACTCATGTCCACTGAGTCGGTGATGCCATCCAACCATCTCATCCTGTCGACCTCTTCTTTTCATGCCTTCAATCTTTCCCAGCATCAGAGTCTTTTCAAATGAGTGGGCTCTTCCCATCAGGTGGCCGAAACATTGGAGCTTCAGCTTCAGCATCTGTCCTTCCAATGAATATTCAGGGTTGATTTCCTTCAAGATTGACTGGTTTGATCTCCTTGCTATCCAAGGAACTCTCATGAGTCTTCTCCAGCACCACGGTTAAACAAAACATCAGTTCCTTGGTGCTCAGCCTTATGGTCCTACTTTCACATCCGTACATGACTGCTGAAATACTATAGTGTTGACCAGACGGATCTTTATCAGCAAAGTGATGTCTCTGTTTTCTAATACGGCATCTAGGTTAGTCACAGCCTTTATTACATCACCGTTTCTAATGGTGCAGTGCAGTTTGGTTCTCTGATAAGGAGTCTCACCAGATTGGGGCTGTGGTCCCTTCAAGGCCTGAATGAAAAAGGACGTGCTTCCAAGCATACACGTGAGGTGGGGGCTGGATTCAGCTCTTGGGGGCAGTTGGCAGGAGGCTGTCCTCTGTCCTTGTGAAGTGGGCCTCTCCGTTTATTGTTTATTAGTCACTCAGTCATGTCAGACTCTTTGGAACCCCATGGACTGTAGCCTACCAGGCCCCTGTGTCCGTGCAGTTCTCCAGGCAAGAATACTGGAGTGGGTTGCTATTTCCTTCTCCAGGAGATCTTCCCAACCCAGGGATCAAACCCAAGTCTCCTGCATTAGTGGGCGGATTCTTCACGGCTGAACCACCAGGGAAGCCCAGTCCTCTCCATACGTGTGTATGTACGTGCTAAGTCGCTTCAGCTGTGTCCGACCCTTTGCGATCCTGTACCAGGCTCCCTCTGTCCATGGGATTCTCCAGGCAAGAATACTGGAGTGGACTGCCATGCCTTCCTCCAGGGGATCTTTCTGATTCAAGGATTGAACTGGCATCTCTTAGGTCTCTAGCAATGGCAAGCAGGTTCTTTACCCCCAGTGCCACCAGGGAAGCTTGGGCCTCTCCATAGGGCTGCACAAAACATGGCAGCTGGTTTCATCAGAGCAAGTGAGCGACTGGAGGTGGGGGAAGTCACCGTCCTTTTACCCTGATCTTGAGACATCCCACTGCTTCTCTTGATCCATTTCTTGGTATTTTGTCTGAAATTCTGACAGGTCTGAGATCCTACTTGCGAGTTAACGAGTTACCTTACCAGTTATTTATGTGAGTCTTTATGAGTGTGCACGTATACCTGGGTAGCATGCATTTATACCAGTATACAAGTGTGTATGTATGCATACAAACATACATGCTAGCCAACTGTGCACACACTATCCCGTCGTGAGATCTCTGGATCAAGGATCAGACTGTCTCATTGCCGAGTAAACTTAGCCCTGGTTCCCCATAGCGGGAGAGGGTAGAGGCATGTGTACCTGTGTGTGCAGTGGGGTTTATGCATCAATTCCGGGTTATGAAACTCAGAGCTTAAATAGATGGCTGACATATCTACATTGCCGAATAAACTTAGCCCTGGTTCCCCATAGCGGGAGAGGGTAGAGGCATGTGTACCTGTGTGTGCAGTGGGGTTTATGCATCAATTCCAGGTTATGAAACTCAGAGCTTAAATAGATGGCTGACACATCTACTCCTGCTCTCCTCCTCAGTAAGAAAGATCCTGTATTTTCTTCTGGAATAGAAACAAAGTCTCTTTCGGAGGAAAGAAGCCTAGAACGTGAGCACATGGCCCTGATCAGCAGGGGACAACCTCTAGTCCCTACAGGGCAGTAGCCAACCTCTCCCTTCTAAGGCGTGTCAACCATTTGTGCTTGTTGCATGCTAAGTCACTTCAGTCATGTCTAACTCTTTGCAGCCTTATGGACCTTAGCCCACCAGGCTTCTTAGTTCATGCGATTCGCAGGCAAGAATACTGGAGTGGGTTGCTATGCTCTCTTACAGAGGCTCTTCTTGGCCCAGAGATGGAACCAGCATCTCTTAGGTCTCCCGTATTGACAGGGAGGGTTTCTTACCACTAGCACCACCTGAAAAGTCCTGTTGACACTTCAAACAGCCTTTAAGCAAAGTTGCCCACAATCTTTGCTCAAAAAACTCAAACTTTAAGCAAATCTGAAAAATGTCATGTCCATTTTATAAATTGAAAATAATAGGATTAAAGGCCAGAAATTTGTCCCCAGTAGTAAAGATAAGCAGGGTGCACACAGTCTCTCTGCCTGGATGTTAAACATTCACTCTATAGAATTTCATTAAATACATATAAACTTTTAAAGATTTTTTGACATCCCCCAATAGTTTGAGTTGGACAAATAGAACATACAAAACTGTTTTTGGAATAGATTTCCACAAAAACGTGAAGTGACTTTTTACCCATCCCTTTCCTGGGTCCTGAGTCATCTTGGCCTGTTTTTTCTTGACTCCTCAGACTCGGGTTTTACCATGTCTCAGCACTTGACTGTCTTCCTCTGGATTCTTTTGTCTTTCCTGTCCTCTTGGGCGCACCTCATGCTCTCCCTGCTGAATCACAGCAAAAGGTCTCTGGCTTTGACAGCTGTCTGTGTCCTCCATTATGCTACGATCCCACAGGAGTCTGGAATCTTCCTGATGCAAACCACTTCCCAGGATGTCCACCCCTCCCTCCCTGGAGAGTGTCCAGACCATGTCTTATTAAGCACTTGGCTTTTGCTCCATTCCCTGAGTTGCTGAAACCATTTCCACACTAATGGCCATTTTAGTCTACCTATTAGCCTGGTTAAATAATCATGGATTTTAGAGACACTTGGGCTTCCCCAGTGGCTCAGATGGCAAGGAATCTGCCTGCAATGCAGGAGATCTGGGTTCAATGCCTGGGTTGGGAAGATCCCCTGGAGAAGGGAATGGCAACCCATTCCAGTGTTCTTGACTGGAGAATCCCCTGGGCAGCGGAGCCTGGCGAGCTACAGCTCGTGGGTTGCAGAGTTGGACACAACTGAGTGACTAACACACACAGACATTCATGTGACAAGATGTTCTGTAGTGTTATTCAAATGTCAAAACTTCAAAACAATTAGAATGCTCCCAGTGGGATTCTGGTTAAGTTACTGGTGTTAGACCCATACAGTATGTCAGGGAGTTATCAAAAGTAACATTGTAGCAAAATAATTAGTGAAATGACAAAATGTCCAAAAAGAGTGTTTAAAAATGTTAAGAGGAAATAACAAGATTATTAATAGTATTTACCTGTGGTAGTTTTAAAGCAGGTGCACAAATTCTTTGATCTTTTTCTTTCAAGATATATAGCTGAACATGGGATGCAATTAGTGATTCATCTGTAATCATTAGGACATGGCAGAGGTGGCTATACATGACCAGCTGCTAAAACTGGGATCTCTCTTCCGGATCGAAGGGCCAGCAACAAGCCATCACAGCAAGCAGTTCCTCAGGACAGTGCGGTAACCGTCTTTTAGGGCACGCAGCCATGCCAAAGGGGTCCATGTCCACGTAGGGCCTCTGGCCCAGAGTCAAAAGCTAGCTCCCACAGCTTCCCTCTGAAGGCCCACGGGTCATTGGCACTGGAGAACTCATTATTAACCAGACTTTCAAGGGTCGTCCACCAAACCCACCTGTTTTCATTGTCCCCCAGGCAATGACATAGTCCATGGGGAACAAGTCTCTGCAGACAGCATTGTCTGGATCTTAACTTGAAGTGTGTCCTCAGTGATATGGTTCCTAACAGACACATCTTGCTGGATGACTTCCCTGCTGGACAGATAGCTCATTCCTCAGGCAACCTGAACAGTCATGTGAACCAAGTCTTGTTGAGAAACCGCCTGTGGATTATGGGCCTCTACTAATTGGCACTGCCCTAAAAACAATCTAAGATTCCCCCAGTTCATGTAAGCCAATATCCCCAAGGGCTTTTCTCCTTCTATACACACCCTGGTGATAGGAAGAAGATTTCTGTGATGAAGACCTCATAGCTTACAACTCTCAGTGAGCATCATTGTCACCCGTATTTCAGAAGCTTGATCTTTATCTGTTTTTACAAATACTTGCTTTTTTTATTTGGATCTTTTTCTTTGTTTCCTTTAGCCACATACTTTATTGTTTGAATATTTGCAACTCTTATTCTATACACTTTTAATTTCTTCCAAATCTCTATGCTCCATATTGCTAGGTCACGTCACTCTCCATTTTATTCTACATTTCCATCAAGCAGTGTTTCCCCAAATCACCATCTGCCTGATTGTGTATTGTTGTTGTTCAGTTGCTAAGTTGTGTCTGTCTCTTTGTGATGCCATGGACTGTAGGCCACCAGGCTCCTCTGTCCATGCGATTTCCCAGGCAAGAATACTGGAGTGGGTTGCCATTCCTTCTCCATATTTGGATCTTTTTCATCTACTAAAATCCCAAGGAAAGTATGCTCAAAAGTACTTTATTGAAGTTCATCTTTTGGAATTATCCTCTCCCTGGATATTGCAATATCCTAAAGTTACTGGTGTTAGACCCATACAGTATGTCAGGGAGTTATCAAAAGTAACATTGTAGCAAAATAATTAGTGAAATGACAAAATGTCCAAAAAGAGTGTTTAAAAATGTTAAGAGGAAATAACAAGATTATTAATAGTATTTACCTGTGGTAGTTTTAAAGCAGGTGCACAAATTCTTTGATCTTTTTCTTTCAAGATATATAGCTGAACATGGGATGCAATTAGTGATTCATCTGTAATCATTAGGACATGGCAGAGGTGGCTATACATGACCAGCTGCTAAAACTGGGATCTCTCTTCCGGATCGAAGGGCCAGCAACAAGCCATCACAGCAAACAGTTCCTCAGGACAGTGCGGTAACCGTCTTTTAGGGCACGCAGCCATGCCAAAGGGGTCCATGTCCACGTAGGGCCTCTGGCCCAGAGTCAAAAGCTAGCTCCCACAGCTTCCCTCTGAAGGCCCACGGGTCATTGGCACTGGAGAACTCATTATTAACCAGACTTTCAAGGGTCGTCCACCAAACCCACCTGTTTTCATTGTCCCCCAGGCAATGACATAGTCCATGGGGAACAAGTCTCTGCAGACAGCATTGTCTGGATCTTAACTTGAAGTGTGTCCTCAGTGATATGGTTCCTAACAGACACATCTTGCTGGATGACTTCCCTGCTGGACAGATAGCTCATTCCTCAGGCAACCTGAACAGTCATGTGAACCAAGTCTTGTTGAGAAACCGCCTGTGGATTATGGGCCTCTACTAATTGGCACTGCCCTAAAAACAATCTAAGATTCCCCCAGTTCATGTAAGCCAATATCCCCAAGGGCTTTTCTCCTTCTATACACACCCTGGTGATAGGAAGAAGATTTCTGTGATGAAGACCTCATAGCTTACAACTCTCAGTGAGCATCATTGTCACCCGTATTTCAGAAGCTTGATCTTTATCTGTTTTTACAAATACTTGCTTTTTTTATTTGGATCTTTTTCTTTGTTTCCTTTAGCCACATACTTTATTGTTTGAATATTTGCAACTCTTATTCTATACACTTTTAATTTCTTCCAAATCTCTATGCTCCATATTGCTAGGTCACGTCACTCTCCATTTTATTCTACATTTCCATCAAGCAGTGTTTCCCCAAATCACCATCTGCCTGATTGTGTATTGTTGTTGTTCAGTTGCTAAGTTGTGTCTGTCTCTTTGTGATGCCATGGACTGTAGGCCACCAGGCTCCTCTGTCCATGCGATTTCCCAGGCAAGAATACTGGAGTGGGTTGCCATTCCTTCTCCATATTTGGATCTTTTTCATCTACTAAAATCCCAAGGAAAGTATGCTCAAAAGTACTTTATTGAAGTTCATCTTTTGGAATTATCCTCTCCCTGGATATTGCAATATCCTTCACCTTAGCGTTGGCCTCCAAAAGAGTGACACTTCTCAGGTCACCCTGCTTGAGTGAAAATAAAAACAAAAACCCAAACTCTGTCGCTATGTCAGATACGATATCATCAACATCGTTCAGAAGTGACAATGCAAAACAATTTTTGAAACAAAAGCGTGTTTATTATGCAATCTGAGACAAAGTGCAATCAGGAGGGAGCCTGATTATACTTTAAAAGAAAATGCACTCAGGAGTGAGTCTGGAATCAGAAGCAGCTTTGGTATTTGTTGGACTGTGATCCTCAGCCACTTTTGCCTAAACACACAGAATGGATGGGTCTGGTGCCCTGTGTGATGGGCTGCAGGCCCAATTTCTTAACACAGGGCAGATGAACTGGGCCAACCACCCCTGTGCTCAGTGGGCAAAACTGAGCCGCTCTCCTGTCCTCATGGGGCTAGCGGGAGGGACTGACTGAAGACAAAGTGCCATGGGTTACACTTCAGAGGGGTGTGATGCAGGAGAAGGGTGCCGATTTTATTGATTGCAGCCCTATCCACTTCTTCCATCCTCCTGGCTTCCTCCAATTCTCCTGGATTTAGCACCAATTAACCTCAACTAGATTAACCTTACCTAGATTTCTCAAGAATTTCAACTGGCTATAAATAGGAGGAGGAAAAAAAATAAACCTTTTTGCTGTGCTCAAAGACTCTGCATAACCATCCTGCTTTTAAAAAACAGAGTATAGCACCAGAACACTACATCTTATTCCCTTTCATTTCCTTTTATAATAGTTGAAAATAACATGAGGTGCTTTGGCCGAAAGTCAAGCTTGTTCTAGACCCGTGACTACCCTATAAAGAAACAATTACACAAAGGCTCTGCAGAGTTCCACCTTCTTACGCCATGGTGAGAACAAACCCCAGTTCCTAGCTAGAGACCTAGGCTGGGATGCATTTCTTGGTCAGCCTGCTCAAGGTGGATGCTTATGTAGCTCTTACCTTCTTCTAAGCAAAAGCAGGAAATCTGGAAGTGAGTTTTCTAAAATAAAGAAAGGCACGTTCAGGAGATGGTTAAAATGGCAATGGTTTCATTCTAATTTTTCTAGATCATTTGAGGTGCTGGAGAAGACCTTTGGAGAGAACAAGGATTTTGGCCAACTGATGGGAAGAACTGACTCATTGGAAAAGCCCCTGATGCTGGGAAAGATTGAAGGCAGGAGGAGAAGGGGGTGACAGAGGATGAGATGCTTGGATGGCATCACCAACTCAGTGGACATGAGTTTGAGCAGACTCTGGGAGATAGTGAAGGACAGAGAAGCCTGGCAAGCTCTGTGCATGGGGTAACAGAGTCGGACACAACTGAGTGATGGAACAACAGCAACAAATGGGGATTAAAGTCATGTACATTGGATGCTCAGTGTATGGGACCATTGAATAAATTCACTCTGTTACTGTTGAATCAGTGTGATTACTGTAAACGTAGAAACTGGCTGGAATTCCCTTTCAAAAAAAATTTTTTTTTTTTTTTTTTTAGGACTTCGATGTTGGGCCTGTGGTTAAGCATCCACCTGCCAATGCAGGGGAGACAGGTTCCATCCTTGGTCCAGGGATATCCCATAGGCCATGGGGCAACTCAGCCGGTGTGCCATAACTACTGAAGCCCACACGCTCTGCAGCCCATGCTCCGAAACAAGAGAATCCACACCAATGAGAAGCCTGTGCATTGTATCCAGAGAAAGCCTGAGCATAGCAATAAGATCCAGTGCAGCCAAAAATAAATAAATAAGTGAAAAAATAAAAAAAAAGATCAGTTCATGTCTAAAAAGAAATTAGCATTGTTCAAAGTAATGCTTGCTTACAAGCATTTGGTTTGTTTGGAGAAATAATTAAATTAAAGTAAATTTTATCATATTAAAAAGGCCTCTCATAAACAGGGTCAAACATTGTATATTTAAAAATAATATTTATTCTATGTTTTGTTAGACATATTTCCTGCAGAAGGTTAAAATGATACATATATATAGAAACCTCACTGTTTTTCCATCATCTAGATATAGCACTCTCAGCACATTCTGTTCAGTTCAGTCACTCAGTCGTGTCCGACTCTTTGCGACCCCATGCATTGCAGCATGCCAGGCCTCCCTGTCCATCACCAACTCCCGGAGTTGACTTAAACTCCTGTCCATCGAGTCGGTGATGCCATCCAGCCATCTCATCCTCTGTCGTTCTCTTGTCTACCTTCCCCCAATCCCTCCCAGCATCAGGGTCTTTTCCAATGAGTCAACTCTTCGCATGAGGTGGCCAAAGTATTGGAGTTTCAACTTCAGCATCAGTCCCTCCAATGAACACCCAGGACTGACGTGCTTTAGGAGGGACTGTTTGGACCTCCTTGCAGTCCAACGGACTCTCAAGAGTCTTCTCAAACACCACAGTTCAAAAGCATCAATTCTTCAGTGCTCAGCTGTCTTCACAGCCCAATTCTCACATCCATACATGACTACTGGAAAAACCATAGCCTTGACTAGATGGACCTTTGTTGGAAAAGTAATGTCTCTGCTTTTCAATATGCTATCTAGGTTGGTCATAACTTTTCTTCCAAGGAGTAATCGTCTTTTAATTTCATGGCTGCAGTCACCGCCCGCAGTGATTTTGGAACCCCCAAAAATAAAGTCTGACACTGTTTCCACTGTTTCCCCCATCTATTTGCCGTGATGGGACCAGATGCCATGATCTTCGTTATCTGAATGTTTAGCTTTAAGCCAACATTTTAACTCTCCTCTTTCACGTTCATCAAGAGGCTTTTGAGTTCCTCTTCACTTTCTGCCATAAGGGTGGTGTCATCTGCATATCTGAGGTTATTGATATTTCTCCCAGCAATCTTGATTCTAGCTTGTGCTTCTTCCAGCCCAGCGTTTCCCATGATGTACGCTGCACAGAACCAGGGTGACAAGATACAGCCTTGACGTACTCCTTTTCCTATTTGGAACCAGTCTATTGTCCATGTCCAGTTCTAACTGTTGCTTCCTGACCTGCACATAGGTTTCTCAAGAGGCAGGTCAGGTGGTCTGGTATTCCCATCTCTTGAAGAATTTTCCACAGTTTATTGTGGTCCACATAGTCAAAGGCTTTGGCATAGTCAGTAAAGCAGAAATAGATGTGTTTTTTTTTTGGAACTCTCTTGCTTTTTCGATGATCCAGTGAATGTTGGATCTCTGGTTCCTCTGCCTTTTCTAAAACCAGCTTGAACATCTGGTAGTTCATGGTTCACGTAGTGCTGAAGCCTGGCTTGGAGAATTTGAGCATTACTTTACTAGCGTGTGAGATGAGTGCAATTGTGCAGTAGTTTGAGTATTCTTTGGCATTGCCTTTCTTTGGGATTGGAATGAAAACTGACCTTTGCCAGTCCTGTGGTCACTGCTGTTTTCCAATTTGCTGGCAAATTGAGTGCAGCATTTTCACAGCATCATCTTTCAGGATTTGAAATAGCTCCACTGGTATTCCATCACCTCCACTAGCTTTGTTCGTAATGATGCTTTCTAAGGCCCACTTGACTTCACATTCCAGGATGTCTGGCTCTAGGTGAGTGATCACACCATCGTGATTATCTTGGTCATGAAGCTCTTTTTTGTACAGTTCTTCTGTGTATTCTTGTCACCTCTTCTTAATATCTTCTGCTTCTGTTAGGTCCATACCATCCCTTTGCTTTATCGAGCCCATCTTGGCATGAAATGTTCCCTTGGTATCTCTAATTTTCTTGAAGGACCTCTAGTCTTTCCCATTCTATTGTTTTCCTCTATTCCATTGCATGGATTGCTGAAGAAGGCTTTCTTATCTCTCTTTGCTATTCTTTGGAACTCTGCATTCAGATGCTTATAACTTTCCTTGCAGATGGTGATTGCAGGCATGAAATTAAAAGATGCTTACTCCTTGCAAGGAAAGTTATGACCAACTTAGACAGTATATTAAAAAGCAGAGACATTACTTTGTTAACAAAGGTCTGTCTAGACAAGGCTATGATTTTTCTAGTAGTCATGTATGGATGTAAGAGTCAGACTATAAAAAAGGCTGAGCACAGAATTGATGCTTTTGAACTGTGGTGTTGGGGAAGACTCTTGAGAGTCCCTTGGACTGCAAGAGATCCAACCAGTCCATCCTAAAGGAAATCAGTCCTGGCTGTCCATTGGAAGGACAGATGTTGAAGCTGAAACTCCAATATTTTGGCCACGTGATGCGAAGAGCTGACTGATTTGGAAAGACCCTGATGTTGGGAAAGATTGAAGGCAGGAGGAGAAGGTGATGACAGAGGATGAGAAAGGGATGACAGAGGATGAGATGGTTAGATGGCATCACCGACTCAATGCACATGAGTTTGGGTAAATCCCGGGAGTTAGTGATGCACAGGGAGGCCTGGCGTGCTGGGGTTCATGGGCTTGTAAAGAGTCAGACACGACTGAGCCACTGAACTGAACTGAACTGAACTGATACACAGATGTAGAGGAAGGACTTGTGAACTCAGCTGGAGAAGAAGAGTAGGGGACAAACTGAGAGAGTAGCATTGAAACATAGCCACTACCATATGCCAAATAGCTAGCTGGTGGGAAGTTGCTATAGAACACAGGGAGCCCGGCAGGGAGCTCTGTGACGACCTAGAGGGTGGGGTGGTGGGAAGTGGGAGGCAGGCTCACCAAAGAGTGGGTAATATACTTAGGGCTTATTTGTGTTGTTGTATGAGGAAAACCAACCAAACTTTGTAAAGCAGTTATTCTTCAATTAAAAATAAATAAATACAATCTGAAAACTATCATTCAACACATATGTAATGTCATTCAACCTATATGGGATCATCTTCTATTCCTAGTGATTTTTCCACCCTAAGTACCTATAAATGTCATTAAAGGTTTTGAAAATATGATTTTAATACCCACACAGTATTGCTTAATATATCATACATAGGTAACGAAATTTCAGTCTCAACATAGAAACATAATACCAAAAAAAGTTTCCATTCTAAACTGAAGCTTGTATTTTAATTCAGCTTAATGAGAATTCCTCTGAAGATCTAAAATTCTTATGAAAAGCAAATTATGTGGAGGCCTTTATGCTTTCATCTGTTGTGCCTTATTGTCATTTATTTCTAAGGACTCTTGGACTTTTGACATTTTGCATTTGACTGTAATTTTTGACTGAGATAAAATCTTAAGTTTAGATATTAAGAATGAGAAGAAGCAGTCTTGTAAGTGTGAATCACTCAGTCATGTCCAGTTATTTGTGACCCATGGACTGTAGCCCACCAGGTCCTCTGTCCAGAGATTTTTCCAGGCAAGAATATTGGAGTGGGTAGCCATTCCTTTCTCGAGGGGATCTTCCTGACCTAGGGGTCAAAGCTAGGTCTCCTGGATTGCAGGCAGATTCTTTACCGTATGAACCACCCGAGAACCGTGACTCCGGTGTACATGGATGTAAAAATCCTTAAAAGAAGATTAGCAAACCAAATTGATGAATACATTAAAAGAATCATACACTATGATCAAATGTAAGTTATTCTGTGCCTGCAAGCATGATTTATTATCTGCACATCAATCACTGTGATACACAATATGAGCAAAATTAAGAATAAAATCACATGATCTTCTCAATAATTGCAGAAAAAGCTTTCGACAAAGGGTAACATCAATTTTGATACAATCTCTCAGTACAGGGGTTATACATGGAACATACTAAAGGGTATATAAGACAAGCCCACAGCTAGGTAAAGAGGTGAAAAGTGAAAGTGAAGTCCGTCGGTTGTGCCCGACTCTTGGCGACCCCATGGACTGTAGCTTACCAGGCTCCTCCGTCTATGGGATTTTCCAGGCAAGGGTACTGGAGTGGGTTGCCATTTCCTTCTCCGGGGGATCTTCCCAGCCCAGGGATCGAACCTGGGTCTCCCACATTGTAGGCAGATGCTTTACCATCTGAGCCACCAGAGGTTTTCCTAAAAGATCAGGAAAGAACAAGGATGTCCACTCTCACCTCTCTTGCTCATCATAATAGCGGAAGTGTGCTTCCCAGAGTAACTAGGCAAGAAAAGGAAATTAAAGGCATCCCCATCAGAACAGATGAAGTTACACTGTCACTATTTGCTTACAACAGGATTTATACGTAACCTTAAAAACTCCACCAAGTAACAACTATTAAAACTAATAAACTCAGCAATATAGCAAGATACGAACCATCAGAGAGAGAACAGAAGAGTCCCATATACAAATGCATCCAAAAAAAAAAAAGCTCCCAGGCTGGACCCACCAGAGGACCACCAGGAGCAGCACCTTCAAGGGAGGGTGGCCCCTCAGCGGCGGCCGACCCACAGATGCCGGGGCACTTCTGTATTAAACACTGGCCTCCGGATGGAGAAGCCCAGGGCAGGGCAGCGTCGTGAACCCTGATGCTCTGGGCCCTGTTCCCTCCGAGAACGTTACACTGTCACTATTCGATTACAACAGGATTTCTATGTAACCTTAAAAACTGCACCAAGTAACAACTATTAAAACTAATAAACTCAGCAATATAGCAAGATATGAACCATCAGAGAAAGAACAGAACAGTCCCATATACAAATGCATCCAAACAAACAAACCCCGAAATAAATTTAACCGAGGGGCAGAAACACCTGTACAGTCATGGGCTCCAAGACCTAGAGTCTGGGTTCAAATCCCAGCTCACCCACTGACCTGCAGAGTGACCCAGGGCAAATCACACAATGATCTGAGGCTCAACATATTCAACTGTAAAATGGACACAAAACCAGTGTCTCCTCCCAGGGCTGTGAAACTCCAAGGAAATGCTTATTTAGGCCGAGGGGTTGGAGTGTCTCCAGAAGCCTCTCCTTGTATGAAACTCCGCTAGAACTGGGCTCTCCTGATCCTGTGGGCGAGGGTCAAGGGTAGAGCCTGGGAGCCAAACGGGACTGGACAAGGACGAGGACCAAAAAATACTAGTTCTGTGTCAATGAGGGAAGCCACCTCCTTTCCAGATCTCAGAATAGGGCCTGCACCGAGGGCCCAGGGGATGCACAATCAGAAGTGATAACTCCGAACCCCCCACAGCAGGGAGGGAGCTTCCTGACAAGACCCTTCTCTCTGGTCCAGGCTCCAGCGTGATGGAGTGTTGCTCCCTGAGTTCTCCGTGTCTCCACCAGGCAGAGAGCTCTTGGGAGCTGGAGGTCTCTTAAACCACAGGTGCCTGCGTGTCAGAATGACCCAAGGAGGAACAACGTTGAAAATTAGCTCTATTTTTTAAAAATGACAGAAGTACAGACGAGGCAGGGGATGAGAAGCAGAAGGATTGACGACCTCTCAAGCCTTTAGCAGAAATATCTCCACACCAGCTCAGCAGAGCCTACAGGAGGAAAATATAATGGAAAGGCAGGCCATGGGTATATCTCTACACTGCTGGACCCAGAGATCCAAGTCCCAATCCACCAACATCATTTTGCATATCCAGACACCAAGAGGAAGAAACACAGACCTTGCCTTAGGAGGTCTCAGCCAGACTCAATATTGGGGTTGCTGAGCATGGTCACATGGTCACTATGGACTCAGACCCTCCTCCATGCCCACATCCTCTGTTCTCACAGAAACATACATGGTTCACTACAGAGAACCCTCTGAGGGTACTTCTGTATACTAGAAACTGGCAATGGTGAAATGCAAACAGAAGACACAGAAATGGAAACATACCTCTGTGGTGCTCTACAAATTAAAAAACATCTGAAGTTCTTGCAGCTCACATCCTCTGTTCTCACAGAAACATACACGGTTCACTACAGAGAACACTCTCAGGGTACTTGTGTATACTAGAAACTGGCAATGGTGAAATGCAAAGAGAAGACACAGAAATGGAAACACGCCTCTGGGGTGCTCTACAAATTAAAAAAGACCTGATGTTCTTCATACTTGGCATTTTTAAAAAAGCTTCTTCCTATGTAAACCCAGAAAGGACATTTCCAGGAGAAAGGACAAAAGAATCGTCCCGCTGGGACAATTTGATATCCATATGGGAAAGTAAGTTGGATCCCTACCTCACAAAACACCACCAAACCAATTAGACACATACTAAGAACCAAATAGATTTAAGGGACTAGATCTGATAGATAGAGTGCCTGATGAACTATGGACTGAGGTTCGGGACATTGTACAGGAGACCGGGATCAAGACCATGCCCATGGAAAACAAATGCAAAAGAGCACAATGGCTGTCTGGGGAGGACTTACAAATAGCTTTGAAAAGAAGAGAAGCGAAAAGCAAAGGAGAAAAGGAAAGATATAGCATCTGAATGTAGAGTTCCAAAGAATAGCAAAAAGAGATAAGAAAGCCTTCCTCAGTGATCAATGCAAAGAAATAGAAGCTTTTGAACTGTGGTGTTGGAGAAGACTCTTGAGAGTCCCTTGGACTGCAAGGAGATCCAACCGGTCCATTCTAAAGGTGTTCAGCCCTGGGTGTTCTTTGGAAGGAATGATGCTGAAGCTGAAGCTCCAGTATTTTGGCCACCTCATGCGAAGAGTTGACTCACTGGAAGAGACTCTGATGCTGGGAGAGATTGGGGGCAGGAGGAGAAGGGGACAACGAGGATGAGATGGCTGGATGGCATACCGACTCGATGGATGTGAGTTTGAGTGAACTCCGGGAGATGGTGAAGGACAGGGAGGCCTGGCGTGCTGCAACTCATGTGGTCTCAAAGAGTTGGACACGACTGAGCGACTGAACTGAACTGAACTGAACTGAAGAACCAACAATTGAAAGAAAAACTTTAAAAATTTCACACAATTTTGGATGAAGGAATAGCTTTTCTTTAAGTTGAGGTATTGTTGACTTATAATAATTTGTTTAAGGTATACAGCAAAGTGATTCAGCCTCTCAGATGCTTCCTTGGAAAAGTTCATTCCCTTTGGGAGGCCCATGGGCCATGCCCTCAACTCAGAGCAGCTAAGACTCCTGAATACGCAAAGCAGCATGTGGTGGTGCCTGTGGGGGTTTTTAGACTGAATAAATTATTCTAACATGATACAAGAAACAAGCCCAGTAAAGTAAAATAAAGTTAAAAAAAAAAAAAGAAAGAAACAAGCCCAGAGGTCAAGAGAGGATCTCCTAGCCTATCCTCAAACAGGAGGCCCTGCTCCCTTGATGTGGGTGCATGAAACAGCGCTTGGGAAGGGCAGAGGTGTGTCATGAATANGCCCGTGGGCCATGCCCTCAACTCAGAACAGCTAAGAATCCTGAATATGCAAAGCAGCATGTGGTGGTGCTTGTGGGGGTTTTAGAGTGAACATCTTATTCTAACATGATGCAAGGAACAAGCCCAGAGGTCAAGAGAGGATCTCCTAGCCTATCTTCAAACAGGAGGCCCTGTTCCCTTGAATGTGGGTGCGTGAAACAGCACTTGGGAAGGGAAGAGGTATGTCATGAATATTTTGCCTGCAGAGGACAAAGTGGTGTGTAGAGAGGATGCGCAGGCCCGTCCCAGGACACTGAGCACACGGACACAGTGACTGGACTCTCAGCCCTGCTCTTGGGGCCTGGCACTGCCTCCACCGCTGACACAGGGGGAGCAGCTCACAGGTGTCCTGGAGAGTATGGTCACAGGATCTGGACCTGGCCAATCGGTGTGTTCTATCCCCGCTGGCCACTGTCATTGGCTCAGGACTGGTGCAGTGACCAATCGGGTCCCAGAGCCGGGCCTCACGCTGGAATCAAGGGAAGAGGAGCTGGCCTTCTGCCAGAAGGGGTGGGGCTGGGTGAGGTCAGGCTCCAGCAGTGGGAGGGGCGTGAGGTCAGCCTGGGGCAGTTGGTGACCTTCCTGAGCCCCTCAGGGCAGAGCTGCTGGCCTGAGAATGAGGGCGCTGCTGAGCCCAGGAGTTGAGAGCGCCCGTTCCTGCTGTGGTCCCGGAGCTCCACCTGAAACCGCAGGGAAGCCGTCTGCCTGTGAGTCCTCTCCTGCTTGTCTGTCAGCTTGTTTGAAACTCAGGGCAGAGCTGCTGGCCTGAGAATGAGGGCGCTGCTGAGCCCAGGAGTTGAGAGCGCCCGTTCCTGCTGTGGTCCCGGAGCTCCACCTGAAACCGCAGGGAAGCCGTCTGCCTGTGAGTCCTCTCCTGCTTGTCTGTCAGCTTGTTTGAACCACGCTGGATTTTCTGTCCAGCTGGCTAAGTGGAGACCCTGAAAATGCAACTGTGTGGGTTTTGGCTGGCTTCAGGGAAGAAATGCCAGATGACACTTGGAGACTCCAGTTTAATCTGGATTCAGGTCATAGCTCTTGAAAATGAAGTGAAAGTCCCTCATTCGTGTATGATTCTTGCGACCCCATAGGCTATACAGTTCATGGAATTCTCCAGGCCAGAATACTGGAGTGGGTAGCCTTTCCCTTCTCCAAGGGATCTTCCCAGTCCAGGGACTGAACCCAGGTCTCCTGCATTGCAGGCAGATTCTTTCCCAGCTGAGCCGCAAGAGAAGCCCATGAATCCTGGAGTGGGTAGCCTGTCCCTTCTGCAGTGGATCAGGATTCCCAAGCCAGGAATCAGACCTGGGACTCCTGCATGGCAAGAGGATTCTTTACCAGATGAGCTATCAGGGAAGCCCAGTATCTCTTAAGGCCAGCTATTCACTGATATTTCTTAAGGCCAGCTATTCATTGTAGGATTGCCCTAATTAGTCTTCACAGGATTAAGGTAGCAACCTGCTAAGGTAGCAATCGATGTCTTTTTTCTAGAGGACAAAACTGGGGCTCAAAGAAGGGGGTAACAGGTAACACAGCTACAGCAAGGAAGTGTGTGCCTAGACAAACCCCCAGGTCCTGCTGTTAGAAACCATATGGTGTGGCTTGTCCATGTGACGGGGGGGAAGGGACCCAGCCCACACTGGATCCTGTGGGGACCTGACTTGGTAACTGCCTTCTGGCAGCTCTGAGACCATAAAAGCAATTGGCACTGGAGAGGAAGGACACCTCCCTTCATCCACCCCACCAGCACCCTCCGGGTACTCCCGTACCCTGCCCCCTTTCTCTTGCTTTGTGAGGGAATAAGAGTCACACTCATGTGACCACATTGGCTGTCCACTGTTCACGAGCTACCACCTGGAGCGGCTACAGGAGAGGCCACAAGCCTTTGCCCCTGAGGACCTCTCTTTCCTTTGCACCGTGGGGGCCCTCCTCCACACCTGCACACCAGAGGCCTTTTCTGAGACCTGTAGGGACCCTCCCTCAGCTTGCAACAGGTTGCATCCATCGCTGTCCTTTCAATGCCTCCCTTGAAACTCAGCTCATGAGCTCCTTTGTCTGCATTGTGGCCCACCTGGCTGACACGGGAGGGACAGAGCTGACAATGAATCCAAAGCTCGGATCTCACAGCGGGGAATCTGTGTAGAAAGGACCTGATTATTCACGCTGTAGAGGCTGTAGTAGGCTCCAGGGATCCATAACCAGGGCTTGGGCCAAAGTGACTCCACAGCTGTTTTAGTGCCTGGGGAGGGTTCTGGCTATAGTGGGGGTGGGGTGAGTCTCCTGAGGTTCTGAAGGCCCCCTGTGTGCAGGTTCATGGTGCAGAGAGAAGAGTAGGCGGAGTCCTTCCCTGGGGGTGGTCACAGTTCGTGGACGAGCCAGACAGGCAGGCAGGGCACGATAGCACCTGAGCTGCCTTCATGAGTGGATGGTGTGGGGGCAGAGGAAGAGAATCAGGTCTGCTCCCTTATGTGGGGTCCAGGGCATGTTGTCACCAGAGTGAACACTTACTATGGTGATGACCATCACTGCTGTCTGCAGAGGGTTTACATCGGTGTGTGCCTACATCTGAGCAGTCAGGCCATCTCTAAACTACACTGGCCATGGGCATTGCCTCTCCTTAGAACTTGATATGTGTTGTGTCTTCCTTACTGAACNACTCTCACATCCATACATGACCACAGGAAAAACCATAGCCTTGACTAGACGGACCTTAGTCGGCAAAGTAATGTCTCTGCTTTTGAAAATGCTATCTAGGTTGGACATAACTTTTCTTCCAAGGAGTAAGCGTCTTCTAATTTCATGGCTGCAGTCACCATCAGCAGTGATTTTGGAGCCTAAAAAAATAAAGTCTGGCACTGTTTCCACCGTTTCCCCATCTACTTCCCATGAAGTGATGGGACCAGATGCCATGATCTTCGTTTTCTGAATGTTGAGCTTTAAGCCAACCTTTTCGCTCTCCTCTTTCACTTTCATCAAGAGGCTTTTTAGCTCCTCTTCACTTTCTGCCATAAGGGTGGTGTCATCTGCATATCTGAGGTTATTGATATTTCTCCCGGCAATCCTGATTCCAGCCTGTGCTTCCTCCAGTCCAGCATTTCTCATGATGTAGCCCAAAGGCTACTTGAAATGAATTAAATAAGAATTCTCATGTTTACTCTTACAATATGTGGGGAGTCAGAAAAATCCCCTGGAGAAGGGAAACACTGCCCACTCCAGTATTCGGGCCTAGACAATTCCTTGGAGTGTATAGTCCATGGGGTCGCAAAGAATCAGACAAAATCAGATGACTGAACAACAACAGCTATGAAGTTTCACTATTTGTCAAACAGAGATACCAACAGTATTTGCACGACTGTGTGCATGTTCGGTTGCTCATCCGTGTCCAGCTCTTTGCAGCCCTGTGGCCTGTAGCACCCGAGATCCTCTATCCGTGGAATTTTTCAGGCAAGAATACTGAAATGGATTGCAATTTCCTCCTCCAGGGGATCTTCCCCACCCAGGGATTGAACCCAGGTCTCCTGCATTTCAAAATCTACATTGGCTGGTGGGTTCTTTTCTGCTGAACCATCTGGGAAACAAGTCATTACATCACTGAGTTATTCTAAAGTCCTTAACTTAGAGTCTGGCACTCGTGAAATTCTCACTGGTGATGTGAATATTCAGTCATATATCATTATTGTGCATATGATAATGGAATGGCCATGCTCATCAAGGAGAAAGAAGAGCCTTTCCAAGTCCAGTTAAATGCTTCAGAGTTATTCTAAAGTCCTTAACTTAGAGTCTGGCACTCGTGAAATTCTCACTGGTGATGTGAATATTCAGTCATATATCATTATTGTGCATATGATAATGGAATGGCCATGCTCATCAAGGAGAAAGAAGAGCCTTTCCAAGTCCAGTTAAATGCTTCACCACACGTATCTTCTTTAAAACTTCTGACTTTGAAATAAACATCAAGCATAAAGACACTGGTTATGGCCACCAGGAAATATTGAGTTGTACTAATAAGTGACGAGGCTTCTTGCAGTTCTAACATGCATGCGTTGTTTCCCCGGCACCACCCAGCACTTCTGTGACAGCAGCTGGGGGTCCTGCAACTTAACTCAGTGTGGACACTGCCTATCTGGGGGTAGTTCCAGACCCCACAGGTCAAAGGCTCAGCCCTACAGACTCTCCCCCGACTCCAGCCATCATTTGCAAGCCCAGATTGTCACCTGAGCTCTGACCCACTGACTACCCGTTCAGAGGCTCTAATGACTTTGGGTTCTATTAATTTGTCGAGTGGTCATGGAACTCAGAAAAACAGGTTGCCTAGTAGATCACAGCCTTATTGTAAAGGTAATAAACTCAGGAACAGCAGATGGAGGGGGATACATAGGACAGGGTGTGTGTGGGGGGGGGGGCGGGGGAGGCACGGAACTTTACGCTCTCCCAGCCTTGCTTTCCCCAAATCTGCATGTGTTCATCAACCCGGAAGCTGTCCAGACCCTGTTTGGGGGTTTCTATGGAAGAGTCATCACACAAGCACAATTGATTGAATCATTGGCTGTTGGTGATTGCTTCAACCAGAAGCCCTTAGGGCTTTCCCAGACATGGTCGGGGGAGGAGGTGGGTAGGGGAGGGACCAGAAATTCCAATCCTTTAACCATGTGCTTAGTTACCCTGGCAAGCAGCGCCCCTCTTTGGAAAGGAGGCACTCTCCGAAAAGTCACCTCATTCACCTAACAAGAGACACCTTGACTGCTCTCCCCACTTAGGTAATTCCCAGAGTTTTAGGAGCTCTGTGCCAGGACTGGGGGCAAAGACCAAAAATGTATTTCTTAATATTATACAAATCACAAGGTCACAGTGACCCCAAATTTCAGTGATAATTTGGTTCTATAGCCTTGAATGTTTTTCAGCAGTTGATTGGACCTTTTTTTAAAAAAATTGTGGGGCCACACCTCGAGGCATGCGGTGATCTTAGTTCCCCGACCAGGGGTTGAACCCACACTGCCTGCATTGGAAGGCAGAGTGTTAACCGCTGGACCACCAGGGAAGTCTCTGATTGGGCCCTTTTGAGGTGAAACTGTTATTGGCACAAACTAAATGGTTCAAGATTTCAAAAAGCGGGAGCTGAGCATGAGCCATCTTCCTGTGGTGTCTTCAGATCGTTACCGACGTTTCCATGGCCCCTGCAACCTCGAATTTTCCCCTGAGATGAGTTAGGCCCCAGGAAGCCTGTTGCCTGCCCCTGCTCAACACCAGAGTCTATTCCGGGGCCGCTGGGCACAGGCAGCGTGCGGGGTGTGTGCGGGTCCACACCAGCCTGATTAGTGGAGAGATGTCAGGGATGACTCATTCCCGGGTGTGCTCTGATTACAAGAAGTGAGAAGGTTTGGGGAACAAGATAGCCTCAGAGAGAGCTTAGCCACACTACCTTGCCCACTGTGAAACAAAATTGGGGCTTATGCGTGCTTCCCCAGGGAGAAAGAAATCCATGGATACTCAAACAATGACCCCCAAAAGATGAAGAGTCTTAAAGTGGGATTTCTCAGCCTTGGTGTTGTTGGCACTTAATATCTTGCAGCATTCATAAATGCAACTGAAATGTCCCCAGATGTCACCAGTGTCCCCCGGGCCCAAACCTGAGGGCCAGCTGGACAGGCTGGACCAGGAGCAGGGATGAAGGAAATGAAAGTTGCTCAGTCGTGTCTAACTCTTGGCGACCCCATGGGCTATACAGTCGATGGAATTCTCCAGGCCAGAATACTGGAGTGGGTAGCCTTTCCCTTCACCAGGGGATCGTCCCAACGCAGGATCGAACCCAGGTCTCCTGCATTGCAGGCAGATTCTTTACCCGCTGAGCCCCAAGGGAGGCCCCAGGGAAGCCCAGGAGCAGGGGTGGGGGGATGCAAAAGGACAGCGAAGCAAGAGGAGTGGGGACAGATAAGCAAGGCTGCCCTCCTGAAGTGTCTGCTGGCCCGGTCATCTGCAGTTATGACTGGGCAGGGATGGAGGTCACAGGGGCCCAGAGGTGTGTGACCCCCTTCGCTCCCCCTGGGCCAGCAGGTGTGTGAGGCTGAGCCGCTCCGAGGCAACATGGGCTCTGAGCCCCACACAGACGGGGCCCCTGTGTGCTGCGTGAGCCTTTCTCCCAAGTCAGGAGGGTTATTGTTGAGAAGACATCCCGTGATGACCGGGGGAAGACTGGCCTGGCTGAGGTGGCGGTCGACTGGTGGATCTTAGGGACACAGAACATTGAGTGTCCCAGGTGGGGCTTCTGATACCGACGACCACAAACTGGGGTGGCGGGGAGGCTTAAAACAATGCTAATCAGTTCTCTCCCAGTTCTGGGGGCCAGAAGTTTAAAGTCAAGGGTCAGCAGGACCGGGCCCCCCGACCTGGACTCTGGAGGAGCGTCACTCCCAGCTCTTCCAGTTTCTGGGGCTCCAGGTGTTCCTGGGTTTGTGGCCACATCCCCCCAGCCTCCGCTTCCTCCTCACATGGCCTCCTCGTCTCTGTGTGTCTCTTCTCTTCTTATAAAGATACCCACATTCTGCATAAGGCCCACCTAATCCACTGTCACCTTATCTAACTTGAGTTCATCTGCAATGACTCCATTTACGAATAAAGGCCCCCTGGCAAATATGGGGAGTTGGGATGTGGGTGTCTCTTTTGGAGGGCACCATTCACCCCGTCACAAAGCTGAGCCTTTACACATGAGCAGTTATCCCAGGAGTGGGGGGAGCTCACGCAGGACCCGTCGAGTACAACCATGGGTGGGGGAGGCATGGCGTGTGGTTGGAGAGCTGAGCAGGGCAGGTGGTCTGGCGGGGACCAAGCCTTGGCGTGGTTGCCTTAGCGCAGGGTCCCGGGGTGTGCACAGAAGCCTTTGAGGTCGTCAAGATGCAGGTTGTGACTTTGAGCAGGTCTAGGAGTGCCCCACAGTGCTCTTCTCACCTGCACCCAGGGTGTATAAACTGCTGACCCTGGTCCATGCTTGGAGGTGCGAGGGGCATGCAGGCCTGTTTCCCAGGAGCTGTCAGAAACTTCCCCAAGGAAGGCCCCCCCTCCAGTGTCTACGCAAGTCCCCAGTCCCCTGTCCAGTGCCCCAGAGGTACCCCAGACAGAGACCCCTATACAACACTGGGTGCCTGAGCCAGGAACCCAGTGGCGGGGGAAGTGGTGGGTCTGGAAGAAACGTGCTCATAACTTTGCGTATAGGACAGATGGAGGCTGAGCCTGGCCAACTGGCTGTGACCACAAGTAACCCACTTGCCCCTCCACCCTCCGCCAGGCACCGTGGGCCCAGAGGACCTCAGCTTAAAAATTGCTTCCCCAGCCACCCACAAGAGGGGCCCTCATTGTCAAATCAGGATCTGACACCTTGATCCAGAAGACGACCCCCGAAGCCAGTTTCACACATGAGGGTCCAGGAGGGGTGTCATGTCAGAGACCCCTTGGACAGCAGACAGGATGGAAATGGTAGGAAAAGGTCCTGGAGGCCGGTGGCCCAGGCCTGCCTTCTGCAGGAGCGCCTCTTCCGCCCATCCCCCACTGCTCTGTCCCTCCGATGGCTGTGGGGTTAGCGGCCAGGGTTCCCAGGGAATGGACAAGAGCAGCTTGTGGGCCAACATGTTTCCTTGTAACTGAAACCCATCAGCATTTTTCAAGCGCAAACTCAAAGCCAGGGCATTATTTATTTCCACTGGTAATTGTCGAAAAGGCCACACTGGAAAATCCCAGCTGTGTACTGGGGGTGACCAAGGCCCGCACCTCCCTGATGTTGAACTCGACTCCAGATTTGGCAGAATTGTTAAGGCCGCAGACATGTGAACCCTACAAGGTCAGTTTGCTTTCAAGCTGCCATTCAGTCCTCCTCGGAGTTGGTGTGGGCCTAGCGGTATCTGTGTCCCGTCTTCGTGGATATTGCTTTTTGAAAAGCAAGCAAGCAACTGCCTACTGGAGGATGGGAGCCACCTCCACACCAGACTCCAGGATGTCTGGTCAGGCGGTAAGGGTACCTGAGCTCCCAGAGAGGTTCAGACCCCGCACAGCTCCTCTGAGGCCACGTGTACAGGTCGAGACCCAGCCCGGCCACTTCCTGGGGGCTGAACAGCCTCAGGCAAGTGGCTTCCCCACTCGGGACCTTGGTTTTTAAATCTTAGAATGGAGGGGTTTTCATCTGCTGGGGGGTGGGCAGGGTTGCCATGGACATGGGAGAGGGGAGAGGGGCATGTTTCTTGCAGTTTCCAGCTGAGGCCTTGTGGGCATGAGCTGGTGTCTGAGACAGTTCCCAGAACTGGAAGGAGGGTGGTACTGGCACTGATCAGAAGGAGGGGATGAGGCCCACCCCGTGCCAGACACTGTTCCCTCCTGGGGGACACGTCTGTCACCTAAGCAGACAGACTCAGCCTGGAAGCAGCCTTCCAGGTCACACCCACACGGGAGCCTGGTGCCAACAGGAAGAGCAGGCAGGACCCAGGGCTGCCAAGAATGCACCCGGTCATAAGGGACTGACCAGGCATCACATTCAAGGAGAACACGACCTCTCCCACAGAGCGGCCCTGGCATCAGAGGCCCTCCGAGTGGTGGAATTATCCTTAGAGCTGAGGAAGCCGAGGGCACGGGGGGACGTTGACCAGTCCCCTGCGGTGGTCAGAAGTCCGACCCAGGCTTCCCACCGGGGCTCCGCGGCTTCCTGGCCCAGCGGTGCTCGGGAGCCGTCCTGTGTGTCCCTGCCGTGTGCACACGCTCCCCACAGCTCCTGCTGGACCGTGAACCGGTTGGGGTGCACACACAGGATGCCGTGGAGGCGCGCCCACCACCCTCAGGCCTGAGACTCGGCACCCCTAATTCCCTGATGGCAGTGACGGGGCCCTCTGGGGTGGGCGGCAGCTGTGGGGTCAGGGTGGGCTGGGGAGGTGTGCTGCCCGGGAGCCCTCTGGGACGAGCTAAGGACCCCAGGCTTGCCTCATTGAGGCCAACCTTCCAACAACCTAGGAGGCTGCCCTTAGCGGAGATGGGTGACTGTGACGGACAACACGCCGGCTCAGGCAGCCGTGGGGACGGAGAGGGGCCCTTGGCATCCTCGACCACCAGGAATCCCCCGCGGGGACGTTATTGCTTGTTCTGTGATTCCCTTCTTCCTTCTAAGAGGAAAGTGCCGGGAACAACTGTGGTGAGGTTGCTGTTCCTGTGAGCTGAGCAGGGAGTGGAGGTTTAAACCCGTCCAGTCTGTGCTGGGCGGGCCTCCCTCTCCCCTCCCCCACCTCGGACGGCACAGTCCTGGTCACGCTCTGGGCCTTCTCGGCTCTCTGGGAACTTTAAGGTGTTCCCAGAGAGCCGAGAAACTTTATTTCTCGTCTTTGTCCAGCACCTGGTGGCAGTCCATTGCGAGGGCCCTGACCCTGTCCTCTCCCTGAGTCCCTTGGCCCTTCCCTCGCCCACGCCAAGGCTCGAGTCCCCTGCGGTTCTGTGGCCTCCAGACTCCCCACCCGAGGGGCCAGGCCAGACAGAAGCCACCGCTCTGGGGCATCCTGCTGGGGGAGGGGACCGGCATCTTAGGGTTTCTTCCTGCCGGGAGAAGACTGCTGTCAGGCCAGGCACCAGGGTTTAAAACATCCTGTATGCGTAAGAACAAGGACATCCCATACGTCCACCGAGTCCCACGACCCTTTCCCAATCCTGCCAGATGTTTTTCTTGGAGGGACCCTGTCGCTCACGTAAACAGCAGAGCGTGTTTTCCCAGGGATGTGGCCCGGGCACTGCTTCTCGACCAGTGTCGAGAGAAATCTCCACGGACTCGGAGGAATATAGTTTGGGTCTCTGCATGTGGCTGAACACAGCACATAGGAATAAACGGGAGCTGTAACAGGAAAGACGGGGTTGGCCGTATGGGGCCATTCGTGGTCATTCCCAGTGCCCCACGTGGTCAGACCCGCACCCGGGAGCCCCCAGGCTGGAGGCGTTGCTGCCTCTTGGGTCTCGGTGCCTCGGGGCTTCCTATGGTAGGGGAAGCGGCTTCCAGCTTCTTTGCAAAGAGAGTCTGTGCAGGGGTGGTCTTAGCGGCCTCAAGGTCATGGAGAGGTGGCATAGCCCCAGCCACGGGGTTGGGCGGGGGTGCTGAGAGCACCATCTCCCCCCAACAGTGAAGCAAGTCACGTATGGCAAAGATTTGGTTCTGGTGATTTGTGCTTTGTCTCTTTTTCTTGACCAGTCTCTCTAGGGGTTTGTCAGTTTTATCAGTCCTTTCAAAGAGCCGACTTCTGGCTTTGTTTTAAAAAAAATTCATATTTGCCCTGTGTTTCCGTCTTTTCTGCTCCTTTTTCTTCCATCTACCTTGTGTTTCATTCGCTATGCTTTCTTACTCTTTTGGGGGGATGGAGGCTCAATTGATTTTGGCTTTAAGTTACCACCTAAACACAGTTCGCTGGGTCCCACAAGCTTGAATAAGCCAAATTTTCATTATCTTTTATGTAAAAGTAGTTTGTAAGAATTCCATGAAGAGCCCCGTTTTAGTCTTCTGGGGCTACTGTTATAAATACCGTAGACCAGCTGATAAACAACAGAAAGTTGTTTCTTATAGTACTGGAGGCTGGGAAGTCCCAAGATCACCAGCAGGTGCCACGTCTGGTGAGACCTGGTTCCTGGTTCCTAGACTGCCTGCTTCTTCTCCCTGTCCTCGCAGCACGGGAGACCATTCCCTCCTGACCTGACCCCTTCCAGAGTCCCTGCCTCCTAGTATCATCACCACGTGCAGGGTGAAGTTCGAGGGCACATAAGCCATCAGCCCATTGCAGTTTGTAAGTATACTCTGCATTATTTCAGTCCTTTGAAATAATTTGAGCTTTCCTAAGGACCCAGTATATATTTATTTTGTTGTATGTTCCTTGGGCTCTTGAAAATAATATCTATCAGTGTGAATTCAGTGCTACATGCATATCAGTTAGATCAGGTTTGTCAGTCGTAATTCAGATTTTGGTAGCCACGGTGAGTTAAGCAGAAGTAGGGGAAATTACCTGAAACATATTTTATTTTCACATTCCCCAAATATTATCATTTCAGTGTGTAATCAACCTGATAAAACCTAATGAGATATTTTACGTTCGTTTTCTCATGCTAAGTCTTTGAAATCCAGTGTGTGTTTCAGGCTTGCAGCACATCTCATTGTAGAGCCAGCCACATTTCAGGTACTTCATGGCCGCAGGGGACTAGGTACCAGGGGGCCCAGGTCCACGAGAGATGTGTCTTTCACGTCTCCCACTGCAGTTATGAACTTGGCTGTGACTGCTTTTCTATTTCTGTCAGTTTTTATGTATTGATATTTTGAGGTTATGTTATTGCTGCTGCTAAGTCGCTTCAGTTGTATCCGACTCTGTGCGACCCCATAGACGGCAGCCCACCAGGCTCCCCTGTCCCTGGGATTCTCCAGGCAAGAACACTGGAGTGGGTTGCCATTTCCGTCTCCAATGCATGAAAGTGCAAAATGAAAGTGAAGTCGCTCAGTCGCGTCCAACCGTTACCGACCCCATGGCCTGCAGCCTACCAGGCTCCTCCATCCATGGGATTTTCTAGGCAAGAGTACTGGAGTGGCTTGCCATTGCCTTCTCCAGGTTATGTTATTAGGTACATTCAAATTTAGAATCCTCGTCTTCTTGGTAGACTGAACGTGTATTAGTATGAGATGCTCCTTTTTATCACTAGTAATGCTTCTTAGACACTCTTTGACAGTGATATTGCCACATCAGGTTTCTGTCCTTGTTCGCCTGGGTATCGTTTACTTTCACCTGTCTGTAGTCCTCCATCTTAACATGTACCACTGTAAACAGTGTATAGTTTTAATCTTAATCAGTTTGACTCTTTATCTTTTGATGAGAATATTTGCTCTATGTATAATTTTGATGTTTCAGCCTGTAGATGCCATGTTGCTGTGTGTTTTCTCCTCGTTCCACCTGTTCTGTGTCTTTCTCTCTTGCTGTCTTTTAGAAGGAGGAGGGGTTTCTCTAGTTCTGTGCTCCTCTGTCAGGTTGTTGGGTGCACATTCGCAGATGCAGCCTGTGTTTTACATTTAAGTCTAACTTAGTACTTTTACTGCCTCCCTAACATAACTATTTCCTCCTTGTCACTGTTATCCTTTAAAAATTTAGATATATTTTTGGTGTTTTCATCATTGTAGCGTTAATATTTACCCTCACAGTTACCTCATTGTTGGTCTTTACTTGTTTTTTATATTTCAATCAGAGACTACTTTTCTTTCTCCCAAAGCACTGCCTTAATATTTTTTTAGTTCATGTCTGTGGGTGATGAATTGTCTCATTTCCATTTGCCCTAAAAGTCTTTATTGTGCTTTCACTTTCGAAGAGTGTTTTTGTTGGATATAGAACTCCAAGTTGGTGGTTACTTGTTTTTCAGCATTTTACAGATGCCAGTCCATTATCTTCTGACTTCCTTTTTCTTGAAACCTGAGTTCTCAGTGTTGCTGTGCCGTTAAAAGCCACACCTTTTTTCCTCTGAGAGCTTGACCATTTTCTTCTTGCCTTAGGCACCTGCAGAGCTGCTGAAATCAATGTGTGGCTTTCATTTTTGAGTCAATGCTCTGATTCTTGAACCAACTCTTGCCACTGTCCCTGTCAGTCGGTTCAGTTGCTCAGTGTCTGACCCATTGCGACCCCATGGACTGCAGCACGCCAGGCTTCTCTGTCCATCACCAACTCCCGGAGCTTGCTCAAACGCATGTCCATCGAGTCAGTGATGCCATCCAAGCATCTCACCCTCTGTCTTGCCCTTCTCCTCCTGCCTTCAGTCTTCCCCAGCATCAGGTTCTTTTCCAATGAGTCAGTTTTTTGCGTCAGGTGGTCAAAGTATTGGAGCTTCAGCATCAGTCTTTTCCAATGAATATTCAGGACTGATTTGCCTTAGGATTGACTGGTTGGATACTCCTTGCAGTCCACGGGGCTCTCAAGAGTCTTTTCCAACACCACAGTTCAGAATCATCGATTCTTTGGCGTTCAGCCTTCTTCATGGGCCAACTCTCACATCCATACATGACTACTGGAAAAACCATAGCTTTGACTAAATGAACTTTTGTCCACAAAGTAATGTCTCTGCTTTTCAATGTGCTGTCTAGGTTTGTCATAGCTTTCCTTCCAAGGAGCAAGTGTCTTTTCATTTCACCATCTGCAGGAATTTTGGAGCCCAAGAAAATAAGACTGTCACTGACAGAATGTGGTCCACTGGAGAAGGGAATGGCCAGCCACTTCAGTATTCTTGCCTTGAGAACCCCATGAACAGTATGAAAAGGCAAAATGATAGGATACCAAAAGAGGAACTCCCCAGGTCANTTGTTAAGTTCTCAAATTGGTTTTGAGTCTCAGAAATGTTTCCTTTTGTCAAGTAAATGTTTGAGCTGGTGAAGTTTGCATCTGAATCCTCTAGCATACCTCTGATATGCTGATATCCATCTGATACCTCTGGGTGTGTTTCAGTTCTTTTTCTCTTGGTCCTGTTTGTTGTTACACCCTTTTTTGCTGTTTTGGTTGCATGTTGGACATTATCTATGGAAAACCCTCGAGTTTCTGGTGATGCTGTCTTCTCCAGAGGTTCCTCTGACGCAGACCTCTAGTGGGGACAGAGCTGTCTGTTCACTCAGGGTCTGATGACTTGAGGCTGGGGTGTCCTTGTAAGCTGAGTCTCAGCAGCCTTCACCCACCTTTCCCCCCCTCCCCCGACCCCAGGGAGGAGCCCTCCAGCATCTCCATCTGGAAGCCTGGGGTGCCTCCCATGGCCCCCTCCCTTCTCGGCCGGTCCTGAAGCCCACAGTCTGTCTCCGGAGCACCACAAGGTGATTGATACTCAGCGCTCAGCTGGTTTGGGCAGAGTGTTGGGTATGTTTTCTGTGCCTCTCTTTACTTGGGGAGCTTAGTCTCTAACATCCGGACTGACTTGTCAGGCCTGCGGTTGAATTTTTGTCTTCCCAGCCCAAGGAACTGTCCAGAGCTGTGAGACAGTCCCCTCTGCTTGACTTTTCCCCTGCCTTTTCTTCCCAGAGTCAGCTTTGTTCTGATGCCCCGAGGGAAGGAGCGGCAGTGCCTCTCTTTACTTGGGGAGCTTAGTCTCTAACATCCGGACTGACTTGTCAGGCCTGCGGTTGAATTTTTGTCTTCCCAGCCCAAGGAACTGTCCAGAGCTGTGAGACAGTCCCCTCTGCTTGACTTTTCCCCTGCCTTTTCTTCCCAGAGTCAGCTTTGTTCTGATGCCCCGAGGGAAGGAGCGGCTCTCTCAGTCTGCAGCTTCCTCACTGGGCTTTTGTTTGAAATCTTGGATTGTGGCTGCCTAACGACCTCTTTTGAAATGTATTTAGCTTCCCTAGCTCTTTGTAGGCTGACCCACAAGCTGCTTGCATCTATAACTGGAAGTGGGGAACCCCTGGGTGTCTTCTCTCATCTGAAGCCACATGTAAAATTCACAGTAATTCTATTGATCATCTTTGATACCCGGGTTAAACAAGAACCAGAGGTCTTTGCTTATTACCCACGGTTGTGTTTCTGATCAGAATCCCCAGCTTGCCTGGGCTGTTTCAATGCCACTTGAACTTGCGAAGAAGGTGGGGCAAGCGGCCCATGCGGCCTGGGGACAGAGGAGCCAGTCTGCCCTCTTGCCCTGCCCCTGCCGGCCCAGGGCAGGCCTTGTGATGGAGGAGAAGGCTGAGGAGGGAGGGGTTGACGAACCCAGGTCTCCTGCATTGCAGGCAGATTCTTTACCCGCTGAGCCCCAAGGGAGGCCCAAGGGAAGCCCAGGAGCCGGGGTGGGGGGATGCAAAAGGACAGTGAAGCAAGAGGAATGGGGGCAGATAAGCAAGTCTGCCCTCCTGAAACGTCTGCTGGCCCAGTCGTCTGCAGTTATGACTGGGCAGGGGTGGAGGTCACAGGGGCTCAGAGGTGTATGCCCCGCTTACTCCCCCTGGGCCAGCAGGTGTGTGAGGCTGAGCCGCTCCGGGGCAACATGAGCTCTGAGCCCCACACAGATGGGGCCCCTGTGTGCAGCGTGAGCCTTTCTCCTAAGTCAGGAGGGTTATTGTTGAGAAGACATCCCGAGATGACCGGGGGAAGACTGGCCTGGCTGAGGTAGCGGTCGATTGGTGGATCTTAGGGATACAGAACATTGAGTGTCCCAGGTGGGGCTTCTGATACCGACGACCACAAACTGGGGTGGCGGGGAGGCTTAAAACAATACTAATCAGTTCTCTCCCAGTTCTGGGGGCCAGAAGTTTAAAGTCAAGGGTCAGCAGGACCAATGGTGGATCTTAGGGACACAGAACATTGAGTGTCCCAGGTGGGGCTTCTGATACCGACGACCACAAACTGGGGTGGCGGGGAGGCTTAAAACAATACTAATCAGTTCTCTCCCAGTTCTGGGGGCCAGAAGTTTAAAGTCAAGGGTCAGCAGGACCAGGCCCCCTGACCTGGGCTCTGGAGGAGCGTCACTCCCAGCTCTTCCAGTTTCTGGGGCTCCAGGTGTTTCTGGATTTGTGGCCACATCCCCCAGCCTCCGCTTCCTCCTCACCTGGTCTCCTCCTCTCTGTGTGTCTCTCCTCTTCTTATATAGACACCCATCATTCTGCATAAGGCCCACCTCATCCACTGTCACCTTATCTAACTTGATTTCATCTGCAATGACCCCATTTATGAATAAAGGCCCCCTGGCAAATATGGGGAGTTGGGATGTGGGTGTCTCTTTTGGAGGGCACCATTCACCCCGCCACAAAGCTGTCTTTACACACGAGCAGTTATCCCAGGGGTGGGGGGAGCTCACGCAGGACCCCTCGAGTACAGCCATGGGTGGGGGAGGCATGGCCTGTGGTTGGAGAGCTGAGCAGGGCAGGTGGTCTGGCGGGGACCAAGCCTTGGCGTGGTTGCCTTAGCACAGGGTCCCGGGGTGTGCACGGAAGCCTTTGAGGTCATCAAGATGCAGGTTGTGACTTTGAGCAGGTCTAGGAGTGCCCCACAGTGCTCTTCTCACCTGCTCCCTGGGTGTATAAACTGCTGACCCTGGTCCATGCTTAGAGGTGCGAGAAGCATGCAGGCCTGTTTCCCAGGAGCTGTCAGAGACTTCCCCAAGGAAGGCCCGCCCCTCCAGTGTCTGCGCAAGTCCCCAGTCCCCTGTCCAGTGCCCCAGAGGTACCCCAGGCAGAGACCCCTATACAACACTGGGTGCCTGAGCCAGGAACCCAGTGGAGGGGGAAGTGGTGGGTCTGGAAGAAACGTGCTCACAACTTTGCGTATAGGACAGATGGAGGCTGAGCCTGGCCAACTGGCTGTGACCACAAGTAACCCACTTGCCCCCCCACCCTCTGCCAGGCACCGTGGGCCCAGAGGACCTCAGCTTAAAAATTGCTTCCCCGGCCACCCACAAGAGGGGCCCTCATTGTCAAATCAGGATCTGACACCTTGATCCAGAAGACGACCCCCGAAGCCAGTTTCACACATGAGGGTCCAGGAGGGGTGTCATGTCAGAGACCCCTGGGACAGCAGACAGGATGGAAATGGTAGGAAAAGGTCCTGGAGGCAGGTGGCCCAGGCCTGCCTTCTGCAGGAGCGCCTCTTCCGCCCATCCCCCACTGCTCTGTCCCTCCGATGGCTGTGGGGTTAGCGGCCAGGGTTCCCAGGAAATGGACAAGAGCAGCTTGTGGGCCAACATGTTTCCTTGTAACTGAAACCCATCAGCATTTTTCAAGCGCAACCTCAAAGCCAGGGCATTCTTTATGTCTACTGGTAATTGCCGAAAAGGCCACACAGGAAAATCCCGGCTGTGTACTGGGTGTGACCGAGGCCCGCACCTCCCTGATGTTGAACTTGACTCCGGATTTGGCAGAATTGTTAAGGCCGCAGACACGTGAATCCTACAAGGCCCGTTTGCTTTCAAGCTGCTGTTCAGGGCTGGCCACCGCACCCCAGGGCTGGCAGGCTGTAATTTCTCCTCATTCCTCCCCGGAGTTGGTGTGGGCCGTGGCGTATCTGTGTCCCGTCTTCGTGGATATTGCTTTTTGAAAAGCAAGCGAGCAACTGCCTGCTGGAGGATGGGAGCCACCTCCACAGCAGACTCCAGGATGGCTGGTCAGGCGGTGAGGGTACCTGAGCTCCCAGAGAGGCTCAGACCCCGCACAGCCCCTCTGAGGCCACGTGTACAGGTCGAGACCCAGCCCGGCCACTTCCTGGGGACTGAGCAGCCTCAGGCTAGTGGCTTCCCCACTCGGGACCTTGGTTTTTCCATCTTAGAATGGAGGGGCTTTCATCTGGCCGGGGGTGGGCAGGGTTGCCATGGATATGGGACAGGGGACAGGGGCATGTTTCTTGCAGTTTCCAGCTGAGGCTTTGTGGGCATGAGCTGGTGTCTGAGACAGTTCCCAGACTTGGCTAAGTGTGGTGATGAGCATGGAGTTGGGGAGTGGGGGTCTCTCCTTATAGCCTGGGCATTGGGGTGGGGGTTCTCGACTTAGAGGCACCTCAAGTCTAATTTCAACAACTCCGAATGTAAGGATAATGCAGCCACAGATGTTCTCAGGGACTTGTCAGCCTGGATGCAAAGCCCCATCCCCACCCCACCTTCTGTGGGCATCCTGACCTGGCTTGTGGTACAAGGGTCAGATCCCTTTACCGAGGGAAGGAACTGAGGCTCTGAGAGGTGGGGCAAGGAGATCAAGGCCACTGGGCCCGACAGGGGCAGTTGAACCTGGGTGCTGGGTCCTCATGTCAGACTCTTTGCCTTGAACCATGAGAACTGGACTCTAGGGAGGGCTGAGTGCCAAAGAATTGATGTTTTTGAACTGTGGAGTTGGAGAAAACTCTTGAGAGTCCTTTGGACTGCAAGGACATCAAACCAGTCAATCCTAAAGGAAATCAACCCTGAATATTCATTGGAAGGACTGATGCTGAAGCTGAAGCTCCAGTACTGTGGCCAATCCGTGTGAAGAGCTGACTCACTGGAAAAGACCCTGATGCTGGGAAAGATTGAGGGCAGGAGGAAAAGGGGGCATCAGAGGATGAGATGGTTGGATGGCATCATGGAGTCAATGGACATGAGTTTGAGTAAGCTCTGGGAGGTGGTAAAGGACAGGGAAGCCTGGTGTGTTGCAGTCCATGGGGTCTCAAGGAGTCGGACGTGACTTAGTAACTGAACAACAACAAAATGTGGTCTTCAGCCTCCATCTCACTCCTCCCCCCAGGCTTAGCGCCTGTGCCATGAGCCTCTCCTACAGTGAGGTGTCAGGGGCCATTGTCTAGTTCCGAAGCTATTCATATCTCTATTCATAATTCCACCATTACACATTCATTTCTTTGGCTGTAAAGTTTTTATGTCTCTTGAGTCTTAAGTGCTGAGGCTTTTATACACCCCACCTGGCTTCCTTTGGGCCTCTCTTGGTTTTGTGGAAGCGTACTTGTTATAAACTGGAGAAGGAAATGGCAAAGTTATCAAGTGAATTCTGGACATGTTTTAAGAGTCTTGTCTTTAAAGTTCCCCAAGGACGGCTCTTCCCTGGTCCCAGGTAGTCGGGCTGAAATCTGTGCCCCTCTGGTTGCGGTTTCGATGTCCTCCCACGTCTCCAGGCCGGTTGTGTGCCAGAGTCAGCTCTTTCTGGCTCATCGGGAATTCTGCCAGCCGGGTGTTAACCCTTTGGTACATGAAACAGGCCAAGGCGGGAGTATTTACACTACGGAAATTGGCAAATGATGCAGCTACAGATCAGGGTTTCTTCCTGGAGAGCAGGGGGTTGGGCAGGAGGCTGCATACGTTATCAGCATGCCCCTGCTGTGTGGCCACGTGTCTCCTTTTCCTGAAGAGGTCAAGTGTCTTCAAACGCGTCTGTTGTATTTTCGCTTCTCGTTAGGACACTTCTTTATTTCTGCCCGTTCTGTTTGGTTCTTTTCCAAATTGGCTGTGTCATTTTCTTTAATGGTTTCCTGTCCTTTGCAGGACCTTTCTATCTTGAGGTTTATTTCTCTAAATGAGATGAGCTTAGCTGATTTATTAGATTTATTATCCATCAAATCCTCTCAGAACCCCAAAGCTGAGGGGGTCACTTCTGCTGGTTCTCTTCCAGCTGTCTTTCATCCTGGTGTGCCTGGTGCTCTTCCACAATGGCCACCACCCTTCCATAACCCGTGGGGCAGTTCCCAAGCCTGGGAAGAAGGTGTCCTTATCCAGAAAGACTTGGCACTTGCATTCTCCACTCATCTGAGGGTGTTATGGATAGCATCACCTTGAACCAAGGTCACGGGCTGACATGCCTGGACCCACTGGGGTCCTCACCTGCTCCTTCTCCTGCTCGGCACCAGAACCACCTTCCTTGTCATTCCCGAGGCTGGAGGAGGGAGGTCCTTTCTGGGTCACCTGAAAGTGTCGTCTCCTGGGAGTCCAGCTCCACGGGGAGAGAGGGGTCTTCTGTTGGACACCTCCTCTTGGGCAGATGCTCCTCTGGGTCTTCTCAGGTCTTCAGCAGCTTTAAGGCGTGACACTTTTTTATTGTTTTTGCTTTCCATGAGAGGGTGGATCTGAGGAACCTACCCACCAATCATCAAAGCAGAACTGTGAATGAGTACATGTCTTTTATTCCTTCAACAAGCCAGGCCTTGGGAGCCAGACCCTATGCCGAAGCTGAGGGGTAAATCTGCCCCAGCCAGTCCTGCAGCCCCAGCTCCCTCAGAGACTGCGGTCTGGGTCCTGGCTCACTGGAGACAGTCAAGGGTACCATGTCCAGGATGTGTAGAAGGCATGCTTATGGAAGCACCCCATGTGACCGCTCCTCCCGGGTGGTGCAGACGTGGTCAGCAGGAACCACGGTACAGAAATGCCTCCCTGCACACCCTTTCCCAGGGACTGAGCACTTTGCCATCCCCTTCGGGAGCCATCCAGGTGGAGGGCAGGCGTGAGCAAGTCAGGGTCAGCCCCCACGGCAGTCCCAGCCTGCTCCCTCATCCACGAGTATTAAAATGAACCTGAGGATGCTGCCAGAGGTTGGGGAAGGACCTCAGGAGCATCCTCGGCCAGCACATAGTAGGAGCTCAGCAGGACTGTCCCCCTGGCCCCATGGATCACTCAGCAAATATCATCAACCAAGGCTCCTGTGAGATGACACGTTCAGGTGACCCAGAAAGGGCCCCTGTCTTCCAACTCCGGGAACTGGAAGGAGGGTGGTCCTGGCGCTGATCAGGAGAGGATGAGGCCCACCCCGTGTCTGATGCTCTCCCTCCCGGGGGGCACGTCTGTCACCTAAGCAGACAGACTCAGCCTGGAACCAGCCTTCCAGCTCACACCCACGCGGGACGCGGGTGCCAACAGGAAGAGCAGGCAGGACCCAGGGCTGCCAAGAATGCACCCGGTCATTAGGGACTGACCAGGCATCACGTGCCTTGAACACATTCGGGGAGCACACGACCTCTCCCACAGAGCGGCCCTGGCATCAGAGGCCCTCCGAGTGGTGGTATTATCCTTAGAGCTGAGGGAGCCGAGGGCACGGGGGTAGGTGACCAGTCCCCTGTGGTGGTCAGAAGTCCGACCCAGGCCTCCTACCGGGGCTCCGCGGCTTCCTGGCCCGGCGGTGCTCGGGAGCCGTCCTGTCTGTCCCTGCCGTGTACACACGCCCCCCACAGCTTCTGCTGGACCGTGAGCCGGTTGGGGTGCACACACAGGATGCCGTGGAGGCGCGCGCACCACCCTCAGGCCTGAGACCCGGCACCCCTGATTCCCTGATGGCAGTGACGGGGCCCTCTGGGGTGGGCGGCAGCTGCAGGGCCAGGGTGGGCTGGGGAGGTGTGCTGCCCGGGAGCCCTCTGGGGGGAGCTAAGGACCCCAGGCTGGGCCTCGTTGAGGCCACCCTTCCAGCACTCTAGGAGGCTGCCCTTAGCGGAGATGGGGGACTGTGACGGACAACACGCCGGCGCAGCAGCCGTGGGGACGAAGAGGGTCCTTGGCATCCTCGACCACCAGGAATCCTCCCCGGGGACGTTTTTGCTTGTTCTGTGATTCCCTTCTTCCTTCTAAAAGGAAAGTGCCGGGAACAACTGTGGTGAGGCCGCTGTGCCTGTGAGTTGAGCCGGGAGTGGAGGTTTAAGCCCGTCCAGTCTGGGCAGGGCGGGCCTCCCCCTCCCTCCCCCTCCTCGGACGTCACAGTCCTGGTCACTCTCTGGGCCTTCTCGGCTTTCTGGGAACTTTAAGGTGTGGCACTTGTTGTTTCCTGTCCTTGTCCAGCACCTGGCGGCGGCCCATTGCAAGGGCCCTGACCCTGTCCTCTCCCCGAGCCCCTTGGCCTTCCCACGCCCAGGCCAAGGCTCGAGGCACCTGCGGTTCTGTGGCCTCCAGACTCCCCACCCGAGGGGCCAGGCCGGACAGAAGCCACCGCTCTGGGGCGTCCTGCTGGGGGAGGGGACCGGCATCTTAGGGTTTCTTCCTGCCGGGAGCAGACTGCTGTCGGGCCAGGCACCAGGGTTTCAAACATCCTCTATGTGTAAGTTGAGGACATCCCATATGTCCACCGAGTCCCACGACCCTTCCCCAATCCTGCCAGATGTGTTTCTTGGAGCGACCCTGTCGCTCACGTAAACGCAGAGCGTGTTTTCCCAGGGATGTAGCCCGGGTCACTGCTTCTCGACCAGCATCGAGAGAAATCTCCACGGACTTGGAGGAATATAGTTTGAGTCTTTGCGTGTGGCTGAACAGAGCGCACAGAAATAAACGGGAGCTGTAACAGGAAAGACGGGGTTGGCCGTGGTCATTCCCAGCGCCCCACGTGGTCAGCCCCGCGCCCGGGAGCCCCCAGGCTGGAGGCGTTGCGGCCTCTTGGGTCTCGGTGCCTCGGGGCTTCCTATGGTAGGGGCAGCGGCTTCCAGCTTCTTTGCAAAGAGAGTCTGTGCAGGGGTGGTCTTAGCGGCCTCAAGGTCGTGGAGAGGTAGCATAGCCCCAGCCACGGGGTTGGGCGGGGGTGCTGAGAGCACCAAGATCTCCCCCCAGCTGTGAAGCAAGTCGCGTATGGCAAAGATTTGCAGAGGAGCAATCGAGGGTCTCAGAGAGGCTGAGTCACTGGCCAGAGACAACACAGCAGCAGACCAGGACTGCGACCCCGGTCGTGTAAACCACGGCTCCCTCCTGTGCCCATCTGACCTGTCCCTTGAGGGCAGCGGGAAAATCTGGGCTCCCCTGGCCTGAGCACCCATGCCTGCCTCCCCTCGTCCGTGCTGGGACGTGTCCATTCCCAAACCCATGTGCTATGTCCCCCGGCCCTGGGCCATCATGTCAGGCTCCAGGCTCCCTGCAGGTGAGCCCCACGCCCACCAGCACACCTTGGAGCCCTGCTCATCTGTTCCCTGTTCCCGAGTGTCCTGATCCTAACTGTCTTCTTGAGGCAGCCTTAGGACTGAAGTCCTGGAGCCCTGCTTCTTCGAATCTCCCTGCCCCAAGCCCAGTGAGGCTCTGCCCGGTGGCTTCATGACCAGTATGGTGGGCTGAGTGGTGGCCCCGAAAGCCATCCATCCTTCTGCCGCCTGCAAAGGTGACCTTATTCCGATGAAAGGTCTCGGCAGATGGAAATAAGTTACTGACCTCTGCACCAGATCACCCGGGACGCATGTGGACCCTAAAACCAATGACCGGCGTGCTTGGAAGAGAAGAGGGAGTGATGTGAAGCACAGAGCCACCCAGGGGAGAAGGTTTGTGCAGATGGACGCAGAGGTCAGGGTGTTGTGGCCACAAGCCCAGGGAGGCCTGGGGTCCCCCAAGAGCTGGACCAGGCCAGAGGGACCCTCCCCTGGAGCCTCTGGAGGGAGCTGAGCCCTGCCCACACCTTGATCACAGGTTTCTGACTCCAGAACTGGGGGCGAATGAGTTTGTGTTAAAGCTGTCCAGTCTGTGGCCAGTGGCTGCAGCCACCCCTGGACACTGAGAGTGAACTTGCTGGCTCCAAGGTGAGAACAGTGGCAGGACTGGCCCCCTGCCCCCCACACACAGACACGCAACCTTGGCATGAGGTTAAATGAGTTAATACGCACAGATGCCTGAATCAGGGACTGACACTGGGTTCTCAGCCCCCTTCACCTCTTCCTCCTCGTCCTCATCACTGTCATTGTTAGGGGCCCTCATCCACGTATTCAGTGGACACACAGTGCTCCTGCACGGGCCTGATGTGGGTGGGCAGCGAGGCCAACGAGCTGGGAGGCTCCGCACAGGGCTCACCCTGCCTGCTGGGGCCACATGGACAAGGCCTGTGCAGTGACATGGAGGCCCCGGGAGAGGCTGGCTCCTCTGGTCGTGGGAGTCCCGGGGGCCTCAGCCTCAGAAGTGGAGGGGTGAGCCGGGTTAATCCACGGGGGTGCAGCCCTTCATTCAAAGTGGGGGAAGAATGCCTCCCTGTGTCCAGGAGGCTCCCCTTGCCCTGGTGTGCTGTGGGCACAGCCACGGATGACCAGGAGTCTGCATCTCAGTAGGGGCCGAGGCTGGTGCTGAGTGAATCTTCAGTGAGGTTTTTTCCTTAAAAACCATCCTAAGTGACTTTGACTCCATTGCTTTTTGCCAGAAACCTACAATGATCCCAAGAACTTTGTACACTCCAAGGGTGGTGACTGGATGTGGAGCCCAGCACAGCCCTGAGTGAGTCCTGCCCTGAGTCCCACGGGCCAGCCACACCATCCCCCTTCCATGGCCTGGCTTTCTTCTGTCAGGACCGTCAGAATGGTGGAGAGGCAAGTGTGGCCTCAAGCTGGGGGGCCCAGCGTGGGCTCCTAGCCCCTGGGGGTCCCCTTGGGACATCTGGCGGACCGTAGTCCCCACTGCCGTCGGGCAGCTCTGTCTCAGGGAATGTCGTGTTTCTTTGCTTTTGTGTGTGATGGAGCACCCCAGGGGCGACTGGGAAGTCTGCTGGTGTTACAGGCTCTTGCCTTAAATGGGGAAACATTATTGCTGCATTGACGCTGCTCACTCGATACTTGGAATCTGTTAAACACAAATGGCAAGGGGAACAGAGAAAAAGAGAAAAAGAAAAATGGAGAGTTGCTTGGTTGCTTCAGGTCTCACCTGTGATTAAGAGTGTGTACAGCCTGCACATGAACCCGAGTTCCCACACCTGCCAGCTATAAGGTGCCAGGCCCTGATTTTAGAACCCTAGCTTCACTAAGGAGTCATTGACAGATACAGTTTTTGTGTATTTCAGGTCTACATTGTGATGACTTGATGCCCATGGACATCATGGAATGATTGCCCAACATACGCATCGCCTCACACAGTTAGCTCTGTGTGTGTGTGTGTCTTTAATGTTCTTATAATCCATGGAGAAGGCAATGGCACCGCACTCCAGTACTCTTGCCTGGAAACTCCCATGGACGGAGGAGCCTGGTAAGCTGCAGTCCATGGGATTGCTAAGGGTCCGACAGGACTGATCGACTTCTCTTTCACTTTTCACCTTCATGCATTGGAGATGGAAATGGCAACCCACTCCAGTGTTCTTGCCTGGAGAATCCCAGGGCCAGGGGAGCCTGGTGGGCTGCCGTCTATGGGGATCACACAGAGTCGGACACGACTGAAGTGACTTAGCAGCAGTAGCAGTATGCTAGTCTTAGAAAACAAGGTGGAGAGTGTTCCTTGTTTACCCTGAGAGTTCCTGTGAGATTGCTGTTTTCTTCCCTAGATTTTTGGAAGAATTGATTGACAAAACCAGTTGGTTTCATTGTGGGGAGGCTTTTAATTTCAGATTTAGTTTTTTTCATGCAAAGAAAATCTTCTGATTTTGTCTGTCCTCTTGGGTATATTTAGGTAAAGCATTTCCCTTTTGCTAGGCCAGTAGACTCTCCTATTACTAAGTGAACTGTGGTTCATAATATCTTTCTTTTCTGCAAGATGTGCTGTCTCCTCTTGTAAGAACCCTTGATTCTGCTGATTTGTGCTTTGTCTCTTTTTCTTAACCAGTCTCTCTAGGGGTTTATCAGTTTTATCAGTTCTTTCAAGGAGCCAACTTCTGGCTTTGTTTTAAAAAAGATTTCATATTTGCCCTGTGTTTCCTTATTTTCTGCTCCTTTTTCTTCCATCTACCTTGCGTTTCATTCGCTCTGCTTTCTTTCTGGTTTTCCGTGATGGAGGGTCAATTGATTTTGGCCTTCCTTCTTTTCTAGTCTATGTGTTTAAGGCTTTAAGTTACCACCTAAACACAGTTCCCTGGGTCCCACAAGTTTGAATAAGCCAAATTTTCATTATCTTTTATGTAAAAGTATTTTGTAATTTACATTGTGTTTTTTAACATTATTATTCATGAAATTCTACAAGAAGTATGTCATTTATCTTCCCAGTGTTTGGGGAGGTTTTTCTAGTGACCCTTTTTTGATCTCTATTAATTCCATGAAGAGCCCCATCTTAGTTTTCTGGGGCTACTGTTATGAATACCGTAGACCCGCTGATAAACAACAGAAAGCTGTTTCTTATAGTGCTGGAGGCTGGGAAGTCCCAAGATCACCAGCAGGTGCCGCGTCTGGTGAGACCCGTTTCCTGGTTCCTAGACTGCCTGCTTCTTCTCCCTGTCCTGGTAGCACGGGCGCCCATTCCCTCCTGACCTGACCCCTTCCAGAGCCCCTGCCTCCTAGTATCATCACCACGTGCAGGGTGAAGTTTGAGGGCACGTAAGCCATCAGCCCAGTGCAATCCGTAAGTATACTCTGCATTATTTCAGTCCTTTGAAAGAATTTGAGCTTTCCTAAGGACCCAGTACATACTCATTTTGTTATATGTTCCTTGGGCTCTTGAAAATAATATCTGTCAGTGGGAATGCAGTGTTACGCGCCTATCAGTTAGATCAGATTGTCAATCGTAATTCAGATTTCGGTAGCCACGTTGAGTAAAGCAGAAGTAGGTGAAATTGCCTGTAATATATTTTATTTTAGCATTCCCCAAATATTNATGTTCCTTGGGCTCTTGAAAATAATATCTGTCAGTGGGAATGCAGTGTTACGCGCCTATCAGTTAGATCAGATTGTCAATCGTAATTCAGATTTCGGTAGCCACGTTGAGTAAAGCAGAAGTAGGTGAAATTGCCTGTAATATATTTTATTTTAGCATTCCCCAAATATTATCATTTCAGTGTGTAATCAGCCTGATAAAACCTAATGAAATATTTGACGTTCGTTTTCTCATGCTCAGTCTTTAAAATCCAGTGTGAGTTTCAGGCTTGCAGGACATCTCGTTGTAGAGCCAGCCGCACTCCAGGGGATCTTCCCAGTCCAGGGATTGAACCCAGGTCTCCTGCATTGCAGGCAGATTCTTTACCAGCTGAGCCACAGGAGAAGCCCATGAATACTGGAGTGGGTAGCCTGTCCCTTCTGCAGTGAATCAGGATTCCCAACCCAGGAAACAGACCTGGACTACTGCACGGCAAGAGGATTCTTTACCAGCTGAGCTATCAGGGAAGCCCAGTATCTCTTAAGGCCAGCTATTCATTGCTATTTCTTAAGGCCAGCTATGTATTTATTGTAGGATTACCCTAATTAGTCTTCACAGGATTAAGATAGCAATCTGCTAAGGTAGCAATTGATGTCCTTTTTCTAGAGGACAAAACTGGGGCGCAAAGAAGGGGGTAACAGGTAACACAGCTACAGCAAGGAAGTGTGTACCTAGACAAAATCCCCAGATCCTGCTGTTAGAAACCATATGATGTGGCTCGTCCATGTCACAGAAAGTAAGGCACCCAGCCCACACTGGATACTGTGGGGACCTGACTTGGTAACTGCCTTCTGGCAGCTCTGAGACTCACAAAAGCAATTGGCACTGAAGAGAGGAAGGACACCTCCCTTCACCCACCCGACAGGCACCCTCCGGGCACTCCCATACCCTGCCCCCCTTCTCTTGCTCTGTGAGGGAGTAAGAGTCACACTCCCGTGACCACATTGGCTGTCCACTGTTCACGAGCTACCAACTGGAGCTGCTACAGGAGAAGCTACTAGCCTTCGCCCCTGAGCACCTCTCTTTCCTTTGCACCGTGGGAGCCCTCCCCCACACATGCATATCAGAGGCCTTTTCTGAGACCTGTAGGGACCCTCCCTCAGTTTGCACATCGCTGTCCTTTCAATGCCTCCCTTGAAACTCAGCTCCTGAGCTCCTTTGTCTGCATCGCGGCCCACCTGGCTGCCACGGGAGGGACAGAGCTGACAATGGATCCAAAGCTCGGATCTCACAGCCAGGAATCTGTGTAGAAAGGACCTGATTATTCACGCTGTAGAGGCTGTAGTAGGTTCCAGGGATCTGTAACCAGGGCTTGGGCCAAAGTGACTCCATAGCTGTTTTACTGCCTGGGAGGGTTCTGGCTATAGTGGGGGTTGGGTGAGTCTCCTGAGGTTCTGAAGGCTCCTTGTGTGCAGGTTCATGGTGCAGAGAGAAGAGAAGGCGGAGTCCTTCCCTGGAGGTGGTCACAGCTCATGGACAAGCCAGACAGGCAGGCAGGGCACGATAGCATCTGAGCTGCCTTCATGAGTGAATGGTTTGGGGGCAGAGGAAGAGAACCAGGTCTGCTCCCTTATGTGGTGCCCAGGGCAGGCTGTCACCAGAGTAAACACTTACTATGGTGATGCCCGTCACTGCTGTCTGCAGAGGGTTCACCTTGGTGTGTGTCTACATCTGAGCAGTCAGGCCATCTCTAAACGACACTGGCCATGTGCGTTGCCTCTCCTTAGAACTTGATAAGTTTCGTCTCTTCCTTACTGATCATTCATTGCCAAGAGGGTTTGGGGCCACACGGATGTTGTGTTTTTCTCTAGCTTTGTCTCATGAGGAATGGTTTTCTGGTTGTTGGTGTGGTTTGTTTTTCCAGCTCTCTTTCTTGGCTTATTTTGTGAATTGGTTTCTGCCAGAGGAAGAGCTTAGGATCTGCCTTCTGGCTGAGATGTGACACTTACAACAGCAATGCTTACCTGGATATGCTGACCACATTTGCCAAAAGGGCTTTGTTTTGCAGAAGACATCTTGAAAGTACCTACACTGTCCTTTCAGATGCCCAAAGGCTACTTGAAATGAAATAAAAACCAAGAATTCTCAAGTTGACTCTTACAACAAGCTGGGGGGCCCAGCGTGGGCTCCTAGCCCCTGGGGGTCCCCTTGGGACATCTGGCGGACCGTAGTCCCCACTGCCGTCGGGCAGCTCTGTCTCAGGGAATGTCGTGTTTCTTTGCTTTTGTGTGTGATGCAGCAGACTCTTACAATATGTGGGGAGTCAGAAAAATCCCCTGGAGAGGGAAACACTACCCACTCCAGTATTCTGGCCTAGACAACTCCATGAGTGTATAGTCCATGAGGTTGCAAAGAATCAGACAAACTCAGATGACTGAACAACAACAGCAATGAAGTTCCACCATTTGTCAAACAGAGATACCAACAGTATTTGCACGACTGTGTGCATGTTCAGTTGCTCATTCGTGTCCAACTCTTTGCAGCTCTGTGACCTGTAGCACCCAAGATCCTCTATCCGTGGAATTTTTCAGGCAAGAATACTGAAATGGATTGGCATTTCCTCCTCCAGGGGATCTTCCCCACCCAGGGGTTGAACCCAGGTCTCCTGCATTTCAAAATCTACATTGGCTGGCAGGTTTTTTTCTTTTCTTCTGCTGAGCCATCTAGGAAACAAGTCATTACATCAACATTCAGCCTTCTTCATGGGCCAACTCTCACATCCATACATGACTACTGGAAAAACCATAGCTTTGACTAAATGAACCTTTGCCAGCAAAGTAATGTCTCTGCTTTTTAACGTGCTGTCTAGGTTTGTCATAGCTTTCCTTCCAAGGAGCAAGTGTCTTTTCATTTCACCATCTGCAGTAACTCTGGAGCCCAAGAAAATAAAGACTGTCACTGTTTCCATTGTTTCCCCATTTATTTGCCATGAAGTGATGGGGCCGGATGCCATGATCTTCGTTTGTTGAATGTTGAGTTTTATGCCAGCTTTTTCACTCTCCTCTTTCACTTCCATTAAGAGGTTCTTTCGTTTAAGCCCTGGAGGCATTGCTTATTCCCCTTACTGTCTTTTCTCCACCATGAGGGGCCCTATTTATAGTTTTTAACAACGTAGTTTAGCAACGGGTTCCTTCGATATATTCTATACTTTTTTCCCTCTTCTGTATATATTTTAACCAATCCATCCTTCAGTTCACTGATCCTCTCTTCAGCTA